>SJYW01033175.1:135848-152003 GCA_006410735.1 Raphicerus campestris
ATATATATATATATATATATATATATATATATATATGCACCAACATAAAAGCACCTCAATAGATAAGGCAAATACTAACAAGTATGAAAGGGAAATTAGCTGTAACACAATAATAGTGGGGAATTTTTAATACCGTATCACACCTATGGATAGATCAACCAAACAGAAAATTAGCAAGGAACACAAATTTTAAATGATACAATGGACCATTTAGGCCTAATTGATATCTACAGGGCATTTTACCCCCAAACAATGGATTTCATTTTTTCTCAAGGACACATGGAATATTTTTCAGGATAGATCACCTCCCAGGCCACAAATCTAGTCTTGGTAAATTTTTTAAAAATTAAATGATTTCATGCATCTTTTCTGATCACAATATGATAAGATGAGATATCAACTACAGGTGGGGAAAAATTATAAAAACACAAACATGTGGAGAGTAAACAACATGCTTCTGAATAACCAGCATCATGGAAGAAATCAAAAAGGAAATCAAAATGTGCAAGAAACAAATGAAAATGAAAACACAACAACACAATACCTATGGGATTCAGTAAAAGCCGTGTTAAGAAGGAGGTTCATAGCAATACAAGCCTACCTCAAGAAAAAGAGAAACATTAAATAAACAATCTAACTTTACATTTAAAGCAACTAGAAAAAGAAGAACATAAAACCTCAAAGTTAGTAAAAGGAAATAAATCATAAAAAACCAGAGCAGAAATAAATGAAAAAGAAGCAAAGGAGATCTATAGCAAAGATCAATAAAATTAAAAGCTTGTTATTTAAGAAGGTAAATAAAATAGACAAACCACTCTCCAGACTCATCAGGGAAAAAAGGGAGAAAAATCAAATCAACTAAATCAGAAATAAAAATGGAGAAATCACAACAGACAATACAGAAATATGAAAGATCATAAGAGACTATTATGAGCAACATTATACCAAAAAAATGGACATCTTGGAAGAAATGGGCAAATCTACCAAAAATTTAGAGAAGAGCTAACACCTATTCTAGACTTCCCTGGTGGCTCAGATGGTAAAGCATCTGTCTACAATGTGGGAGACCTGGGTTCAATCCCTGGGAAGGGAAGATCCACTGGAGAAGGGAATGGCAATCCACTCCAGTACTATTGCCTGGAAAATCCCATGGACAGAGGAGCCTGGTATGCTACAGTACATGGGGTCGCAAAGAGTCAGACACAACTGAGCAACTTCTCTCTCTCAACACCTATTCTACTCAAACTCTGCCAGAAAATTACAGAGGAAGGTAAACTCCCAAACTCATTCTATGAGTTCATCATCACCCTATACAAAAATCAGACAAATATGTCACAAAAAAAGAAAAGTACAGGCCAATATCACTGATGAACATAGATACAAAAATCCTCAACAAAATTTTAGCAAACAGAATCCAACAACATATTTAAAAGATCATACATCATGACCAAATGGGCTTTATTCCAGGGGTGCAATGATTCTTCAATATTTGCAAATCAATCAATGTTATACACCATATTAACAAATTGAAAGATAAAAACCATATGATTATCTCAATAGATGCAGAGAAAGCCTTAATCAAATTCAACACCCATTTATGATTTAAAAAAAAAAACTTTTCAGAAAGTAGGCATAGAAGGAAAGGAACATACCTCAACACAATAAAAGCCATATATGACAAACCCACAGCAAACATTATTCTCAATGGCAAAAAACTGAAAGCGTTTCCTCTAAAATCAGGAACAACACAAGAGTGCCCACTATCACCACTATTCAACATAGTTTTAAAAGTCCTAGTATAGCAGTCAGAGATGAAAAAGAAATAAAAGGAATCTAGACTGGGAAAGAAGAAGTAAAACTCGCTGTTTGCAGATGACATGATCCTTTACATAGAAAAACCTAAAGATACTGCCCCAAAATTGCTAGAGCTAATCAATTAATGTAGTAAAGTGTCAGGATATAAAATTAACACACAGAACTCCCTTGCATTCCTAAACATTAATGATGAAGGAACAAAAAGAGAAATTAAGGCTATAATCCCACTAACCATTGCAACAAAAAGAATAAAATATTTAGAAATAAATTTATCTAAAGAAACAAAAGATCTAAATAAAGAAAATTATAAAATACTGACGAAAGATATTAAAGAGGACACAAATAGATGGAGAAATATACCATGGTTGTGGTATATGGAAGAATCAATAAAATAAAAATAAGCATACTACCCAAAACAATCTCTAGATTCAGTGTGATCCCTATCAAGTTGCCAATGGTATTTTTCACAGAACTAAAACAAATAATTCACATTTTATATGGAAACACAAAAACCTCAAATAGCCAAACCAATATTGAGAAAGAAAAATAGAACTGGAGGAATCAAGCTTCCTGACTTCAGACTATACTACAAAGCTACAGTCATCAGGACAATATGGTACTGGCACAAAGACAGAAATACAGATCGATGGAACAAAATAGAAAGACCAGAGATAAATCCACGTGCTATAGACACTTTATCTTTGAGAGAGGAGGTAAATATATACACTGGAAAAAAGACAATCTCTTTAACAAGTGGTGCTGGGAAAACTGGTCAACTATGCGTAAAAGAATGAAAGTGAAACATTTTCTGACACCATACACAAAAATAAGCTCAAAATGGATTAAAGATCTAAATGTAAAACCAGAAACTATAAGACTCTTATAAGAAAACATGGGCAGAACACTCTCTGACATAAATCACAGCAAGATCCTCTATGACCCATCTCCCAGAGACATAGAAGTAAAATAAAAAAGTAAACAAGTTGGACCTAAGTGAATGTAAAAGTTTTTGCACAATGAAGGAAATGATAAGCAAGGTGAAAGGGCAGCCTTCAGAATAGAAGAAAACAATAGGAAATGAAACAACTGACAAAGAATTAATCTCCAAAATATACAAACAGCTCATGCAGTTCAATACCATAAAAACAAACAACCCAGTCAAAAAGTGGGCAAAAACCCTAAACAGACAATTCCCCAAAGAAGACATGCAGGTGGCTAACAAACACGTGTAAAGATGCTCAACATCACTCATTACTAGAAAAATGCAAATCAAAACCACACTGAGATATCATCTCATGCGAGTCAGAATGGCCATCATCAAAAAGTCTATAAACAATAAATGCTGGAGAGGGTGTGGAGAAAAGGGGACCCTCTTACACTGTTGATGGGAATGCAAACTGGTACAGGAACTCTAGAGAACAGTGTGGAGATCCCTTTAAAAACTGGAAATAGAACTGACATATGACCGAGATATCCCACTGCTGGGCATATACACCGAGGAAACTAGAACTGAAACAGACACATGTACCCCAGTGTTCATGGCAGCACTGTTTACAATACGTAGGTATGAAGCAACCTAGATGTCCATCAGCAGACAAATGGATAAGGAAGTTGTGTTACATATATACAATGGAATATTACTCAGCTTTAAAAAAGAACACATTTGAGTCAGTTCTAAAGAGATGGATGAAACTGGAGTCTATTATGCAGAGTGAAGTAAGTCAGAAAGAGAAACACCAATACAGTATATTAACGCATATATATGGAATTTAGAAAGACAATAATGGTGATCCTATATGCAAAGCAGCAAAAGAAACACAGATGTAAAGAATAGCCTTTTGACTATGTGGGAGAAGGCAAGGGTGAGAGGATTTGACAGAATAGCATTGAAATGTGTATATTATCACACGTAAAATAGATGACCAGTGTAAGCTGAATGCATGAAGCAGGGCACTCAAGGCCGGTGCTCTGGGACAACCTAGAGGAATGGGGTGGGGAAGGAGGTGGGAGGGGAGTTCAGGATAGGTGGACACATGTGCATACTGGCTGACTCATGCCGATTCAGTGTATGGCAAAAAACACCACAATATTGTAAAGTTATCATCCACTTAAAGTAAAGTAGTTAATTAAAAAAAAGAACTGTAAAGGCAGAGGAATCAGAGATCAAATTCCCAATATCTGTTGGATCGTATAAAAGCCAAGATAATCCCAAAATATCTGCTTCTGCTACATTGACTACGCTAAAGCTTTTGACTGTGTAATCAAATCAAATTGGAGCAAATTCTTAAAAAGATGGTAACACCAGACCACCTTGCCTGCCTCCTGAGAAATGTGTATGCAGGTCAAGAAACAACAAATAGAACCAGACATGGAACAATGGACTGGTTCAAAATTGGGAAAGACGTGCATCAAGCCTGTATATTGTCACAAGGCTTATATAAAATATATGCAGAGTACCTCATGAGAAATGCTGGGCTGTGAAGCACAAGTTGGAATCAAGATTGCCAGAAAAAATACCAGTGACTTCAGATATGCAGATGACACCACGTTTATGGCAGAAAGTGAAGAACTAAAGAGCCTCTTGATGAAAGTGAAAGAGGAGAGCAAAAAGTTGGCTTAAAACTCAACATTCAGAAAACTAAGATCACGGCATCTGGTCCCATCACTTCATGGCAACAACCTCTGAGCCACTAGAGAGACCAATGGAAACACTAAGAGACTTTATATTCTTGGTCTCCAAATTATTGCAGATGGTGACTGCAGCCATGAAATTAAAAGACACTTGCTCCTCGGAAGAAAAGCTATGACCAGTCTAGACGGTATATTAAAAAGCAGAAACATTACTTTGCCAACAAAGGCCCACCTAGTCAAAACTTTTTTTTCCAGTAGTCATTCATGTATGGGTGTGAGAATTGGGCCATAAAGAAAGCTGAGTGCCAGATAATTGATGCTTTAAACTGTGATGTTGGAGAAGACCCTTGAGAATCCCTTGGACTGCAAGGAGATCCAACCAGTCAATAGTAAAGATAATCAGTTCTGAATATTCATTGGAAGGACTGATGCTGAGGCTGAAGCGCCAATAATTCGGCCACTTGATGTGAAGAACTGACTCACTGGAAAAGATCCTGATGATGGGAAACACTGAAGGCAGGAAGAAAAGGGGATGACAGAGGATGTGATGTTTGGATGGCATCACCAACTAGATGGACATGAGTTTGAGCAAGTTCTGAGAGCTGGTGACAGACAGGGAAGCATGGGGTAGTGCAGATTCATGGGGTCACAAAGAGTCAGACATGACTGAGTGACTGGATGGTACTGAACTGAACTGATAGCCAAGGTACTCAAGTTTTCCCCTGAAAGGCAAAGTAAATATTATTAGCTGAAGTGTTACTGTAGGTCACCAAATTACACTCATAAATAATCAATGGGTTCTATGTCACCCATATTTAATTTATTTAAGGACAATTACCCATGGATTGAATGGCTGAATCAATGACTCATGGAGGTTCATCCCCTGAGTGTACTAAGAATGTCTGAAAACACACTAAGTGTCATTCAAAATAAAGGACCTGATAGAGTCAATTGAATTAACTGTTGGAGGGGAAAGAAGTGCAAGATATTTAGGGAGTATTAATGGAAAAGCTTCTAAATGGATATACCCCAGACACTGAGTTCATTTTGAAGATAATGAGAAGAGAGGAATTTGGATTTCTAGTAGACCACAAATGACTCAGACCATGGGTCTGCAGAGTCCAGATCAGTCTATAAACCTGCAAAAGTAGCGCTTCAGGAAGGGGCCAGAGCTTTTGATTTACGGCCTTAGAGACTGAGGATCATGTTGTCCTGTTCAAGTCCGTGTATGGAGCCATGTGAAAGCATATCTGATACGAGACTGCTTGCACTAAAAAACCAACGTAGACTTTGTGGCCAGGTTTAAGGCACTTAATTGTCAAGAAGTAGTATATGGTACAAAGTGAGTCTAGAAAAACTGTAGGTAGGAGTTAAAATATGTGCACTTAGGAAACCCTGGTCTCTGTCATCAATGGACAAAAAGCCAAGTGCTGACAGATGAAGTGGAATGAGGTAGTCAAGTTTTATGTACCAGATGTTTGGGGAGCTGGCAAGAAGGGGAAGCAACATTTCTAACTATGGAAGAATAGCACCATTCTCAAGCATCCTCATATTCCCTAAATGGTGCATGATACTGGTAGAGGAAGTATGAGACAAAGTCTCAAATGAATNAGCTGGCAAGAAGGGGAAGCAACATTTCTAACTATGGAAGAATAGCACCATTCTCAAGCATCCTCATATTCCCTAAATGGTGCATGATACTGGTAGAGGAAGTATGAGACAAAGTCTCAAATGAATCACTCTGTAATTCTTCACTGAAAGGTGAGCAAGTCCATGGACAAAGGAACTGTGTGATATCAGTATGACTGGGGCATTGACTTGAGATCGCAAGCACGTGGTACTTGGGGTGGGAAACAAGTGCATCGTGCCAGTCCTGGGATGTTCCCCTTGGGTGGAGCTGCCTGGTCCTTATAAAAGAAGTCTCCATCACAGTGCTGTCATTCTTGTGACAGTCATAGATCTTCTTTGGAGCCTTTGGTAAGCACAACTCTTAGAGATCTTTTGGGAACTTGGGTGGTAGGGTTTAATTGGGGGTCGAAGTGGCTTTAATTGAAGAAATTAGTTCTCTGTACGGGAAAAAGAAGATAATGAGTATTTAGGGGTAAATTGTTATTTGGTATTATGTGATCTTAAATGTGAGGAGAAAATGGAGTCAAAGGTACANCATAAAGAAGGCTGAGCACTGAAGAACAGATGCTTTCGAACTGTGGTGTTGGAGAAGACTCTTGAGAGTCCCTTGGACTGCAAGGAGATCAAGCCAGTCAACCTAAAGGAAATCAATCCTGAATATTCATTGGAAGGACTGATCCTGAAGCTCCAATACTTTGGCCACCTGATGTGAAGAGTCATTAGAAAAGACCCTGGTGCTGGAAAAGATAGAAGGCAAGAGGAGAAGGGGACAACAGAGGATGAGATTGTTGGATGGCATCACCAACTCAAAGGACATGAGTGTGAACAAGCTCAGGGAGATGGTGAGGGACAGGGAAGCCTGAAGTGCTGGAGTCCATGAGGTTGCAAAGAATCAGACACAACTGGGAGACTGAACAACATATTAGAATAATTTTAAGAATCATTCTATTAAAATATAGGCTTTTAAGCTTACTTGTATCACATTTTGATCTAGGTTTTATTTATATAGAAACATAACATCTGAGAATATTTGTGTAGTGATCCCCTTGTTAGATTTAACTGGAAATCCATTATATTAGCAAACTCACAGCTGTGAGGCTGTGTGGGTGCAAGGAAGCTGAAAATTAGAAACTTGAGTGGATTTCAATACTTAATTCCACACCAAACATAGGCAAATTAGAGCTGGGAGAAAAAAATCCTTCTAAGTTGAAGGCAATTTAGCTTTCACTCTTTCTCATTTTGGCAGCCCCTATTTTGAAAGATGCCCAAATATAAATCTGTGGAATTTAAAGAAATAAGCATTTTGAAAGAAACTTGTAAAATGTCTGTGATAATAAATATCTTTCATGCATCTCCTCTTCTTTTCACTTCCTTTTGTTCCCATGGGAAAACGTCCCATTATATCTCATTTGATCCATTAAACTAGCCTAGCAGTGAATTACCCTGATGACATTCTCAAATGGCCAAACTTTCCAAATTTAATGTCCACAGCTCCACTGTGGAGAGGTTTTTACATGTCAATACATGGCTCAAGTAGTAAAAGAATTCACCTGGCAAAGCAGGAGACGCAGGAGATGGGAGTCCGATCCCTGGGATGGAAAGACCCGCCCCAGGAGGAGGAAATGAGGAAATGGCAACCTATTCCAGTATTCTTGCCTGGAGAGTTCCATGGACAGAGGAGCCTGGTGGGTTGCACTCCGTGGGGTCACAAACAGTTGGACATGAATAAGTATGCACATGCATGCCTGTAACCATATTATTATAATTATGATTGTCCCTTATATAAAATCTTTCCATAGCACAGCACTGACTTCAAAAGAGACTCCAAATTGGCAGCACTCATTCGTCATTTGACCTCATGCCTTTCACCTCAAACTTTTCAAAAGTGCTGAATTCCTTACCTCCTATAAACCCTTGACCCCTCTATGAGGTGTCACATTGTACTCTGCACTTCCTGGATTGTGGTTTGTGATTGTTGCCAGGATAATTCAGCTCAGCCGTTTCCTGCCCGCTGGAAAAGCTTTCTCAACTGTTCAGGCTGTGTTAGATGTCCCTTTTCTTGGGCTTTTTGGAAACTTACCATTATTTAGATTCTACTATGAGAGATGCATAGTATATAAGAAACAAGAACAAGATGAGGCGCTTAATTCTAATAGTCTTAAAAACCACAGGGTTTATAAGTCTTACCTGTAATTATCGTTAAAATGTGAGTACATCCAAAGCAGAGAATATCCATAATTTTATATTCTGTAATTTTGATCTCAGTGATTATATGTTTAACACATTCATGAATGCTCTTACTTACCTCTGTTTACCATGTACCTCAGTTTCCATCCTGAAACGATTGAGATGATTTTCTACAGGGTCACATTTGTTAATCAGATAATGTCATTGGTGACTCTTAAATATAGTTATTCTTAAAACATCAAGTTCCAGAAATATTAATACAAGCCTGGGGGAAGGGGGAAGTCTCAGGGAAGTTCTGGAATTGCAATGGATGGAAGATACTTTAGTTTCAGAGAAATATTAGAAATCTCTTATAGAATTAGCACTGTGTTGTTTATTAGTCTTTTCTTAAATTTTGAAACAAATACAATTTTTATCTTTGTTGGTATAATTTGGAACTGCAAATAAATCAGTATCTTGCTGGTGTCACGTTTCACTTGTTAGAATATTTGATCATCCTGGGTTAACAAAACTAGTCATAATATTGATATTGTTATTTTCATATGTTTTGTGAGAGAGCTGCCATTTCATCAGTTAAATAAGCCCTGGCTCAAATGCAGGTCAGTAAATCAGGCAAGCCATCTGTATACTGAAAGATGAATCCTATCAATCAAAACCAATATGAGCATATGATGTAAAACCTGAACTTCCCAGTGTCTCCCCTCTGATGGATTTGGAAAGAACACAGTGGTGATAATCCCTTCACTCACTTTCTTTCACAATGTGTGACTCAAATTTGACAACATGGTATATTTTGTATTCTTTAGATTCCATTTGGCTGTACATTTGAAACTAATGTCAATGGGCATTTTCTAATATTTCTCCCTGACTTCCCATACTTTGGTCCTAAATGCACTGTCAGATTTCTCAGAATTTATCCTCTTTTATTTTGTCCTCACCTTTTCCACTTTACCCCTCTCTCTGAAATGTACCTTCTATTCAACGATTACTGTGTTTATAGAAAAACAATTTGATAATATATATGAAGACATAAAAATGTTCAAATGCTTCTCACTTTTAATTCTCAGGAATCTATTCTTTTATAATAATATGAAGTAAAAGTGTTCATCTTTCAGTGTTGTCCAACTCTTTGCAACCCTATAGACTATAGCCTGCCATGCTCCCCTGTCCATGAAATTTCCCAGGAAAGAATACTGGAGTGGGTTGCCATTCCCTTCTCCATGGGATCTTCCAAACCCAGGGACCAAACCCAGGGTTTCCTGCATTGCAGGCAGGTTCTTTATCATCTGAGCCACAAAGGAAGCTCCAAATAATATGGAAACAGGAAAATCTTTGAATAACAGAGATTTTAATGACAGCTTAAGTTATAGAATAGTTTATAAATTAGAAACAATGAAAGAGTAATGGTGAATTAAATGACTATCAATTCTCAGAGTAGAAAGCAATAAAGTTATTAGAATCTTGTCTATAAAAAGTTTGTCATAAAATTGCCAAAGTAAACTGGAGAAAAGGAGACAAGGTGTAGGAGTATCTTAATTTAACAAGAATAGAATATAGCACACAAACATAATGGAGTGGAGTGGATACAAGCAATATGTAAAATAGTGTTGGAGAATATGACCATGCTTACCTACCCGCATTTTCTGTAATGAATATTTGTTACCCTTCTAATGATTGAAAGGAAACAAAATAAACATGACTAAGAAACTAACGGACAGAGTAATAAGGCTTTAGACATTTTGCTGCTGTAGGATCATAACATTCAAGTTAACATCATATTTGAATTTTGTGTCCTAGAACCTAGAAGGATTTTAAGATCTACTGATCAGTCGATCTGTCTACCTACCTATTTATATGTATTAATATCTATTTTCAAGTTNTAAGTCTTACCTGTAATTATCGTTAAAATGTGAGTACATCCAAAGCAGAGAATATCCATAATTTTATATTCTGTAATTTTGATCTCAGTGATTATATGTTTAACACATTCATGAATGCTCTTACTTACCTCTGTTTACCATGTACCTCAGTTTCCATCCTGAAACGATTGAGATGATTTTCTACAGGGTCACATTTGTTAATCAGATAATGTCATTGGTGACTCTTAAATATAGTTATTCTTAAAACATCAAGTTCCAGAAATATTAATACAAGCCTGGGGGAAGGGGGAAGTCTCAGGGAAGTTCTGGAATTGCAATGGATGGAAGATACTTTAGTTTCAGAGAAATATTAGAAATCTCTTATAGAATTAGCACTGTGTTGTTTATTAGTCTTTTCTTAAATTTTGAAACAAATACAATTTTTATCTTTGTTGGTATAATTTGGAACTGCAAATAAATCAGTATCTTGCTGGTGTCACGTTTCACTTGTTAGAATATTTGATCATCCTGAGTTAACAAAACTAGTCATAATATTGATATTGTTATTTTCATATGTTTTGTGAGAGAGCTGCCATTTCATCAGTTAAATAAGCCCTGGCTCAAATGCAGGTCAGTAAATCAGGCAAGCCATCTGTATACTGAAAGATGAATCCTATCAATCAAAACCAATATGAGCATATGATGTAAAACCTGAACTTCCCAGTGTCTCCCCTCTGATGGATTTGGAAAGAACACAGTGGTGATAATCCCTTCACTCACTTTCTTTCACAATGTGTGACTCAAATTTGACAACATGGTATATTTCATATTCTTTAGATTCCATTTGGCTGTACATTTGAAACTAATGTCAATGGGCATTTTCTAATATTTCTCCCTGACTTCCCATACTTTGGTCCTAAATGCACTGTCAGATTTCTCAGAATTTATCCTCTTTTATTTTGTCCTCACCTTTTCCACTTTACCCCTCTCTCTGAAATGTACCTTCTATTCAACGATTACTGTGTTTATAGAAAAACAATTTGATAATATATATGAAGACATAAAAATGTTCAAATGCTTCTCACTTTTAATTCTCAGGAATCTATTCTTTTATAATAATATGAAGTAAAAGTGTTCATCTTTCAGTGTTGTCCAACTCTTTGCAACCCTATAGACTATAGCCTGCCATGCTCCCCTGTCCATGAAATTTCCCAGGAAAGAATACTGGAGTGGGTTGCCATTCCCTTNAGAAAAACAATTTGATAATATATATGAAGACATAAAAATGTTCAAATGCTTCTCATTTTTAATTCTCAAGAATCTATTCTTCTATAATAATATGAAGTAAAAGTGTTCATCTCTCAGTGTTGTCCAACTCTTTGCACCCCTATAGACTATAGCCTGCCATGCTCCCCTGTCCATGAAATTTCCCAGGAAAGAATACTGGAGTGGGTTGCCATTCCCTTCTCCATAGGATCTTCCAAACCCAGGGACCAAACCCAGGGTTTCCTGCATTGCAGGCAGGTTCTTTATCATCTGAGCCACAAAGGAAGCTCCAAATAATATGGAAACAGGAAAATCTTTGAATAACAGAGATTTTAATGACAGCTTAAGTTATAGAATAGTTTATAAATTAGAAACAATGAAAGAGTAATGGTGAATTAAATGACTATCAATTCTCAGAGTAGAAAGCTATAAAGTTATTAGAATCTTGTCTATAAAAAGTTTGTCATAAAATTGCCAAAGTAAACTGGAGAAAAGGAGACAAGGTGTAGGAGTATCTTAATTTAACAAGAATAGAATATAGCACACAAACATAATGGAGTGGAGTGGATACAAGCAATATGTAAAATAGTGTTGGAGAATATGACCATGCTTACCTACCCGCATTTTCTGTAATGAATATTTGTTACCCTTCTAATGATTGAAAGGAAACAAAATAAACATGACTAAGAAACTAACGGACAGAGTAATAAGGCTTTAGACATTTTGCTGCTGTAGGATCATAACATTCAAGTTAACATCATATTTGGATTTTGTGTCCTAGAACCTAGAAGGATTTTAAGATCTACTGATCAGTCGATCTGTCTACCTACCTATTTATATGTATTAATATCTATTTTCAAGTTTCCTCCACATACCTGTTTNCTAATGATTGAAAGGAAACAAAATAAACATGACTAAGACACTAACGGACAGAGTAATAAGGCTTTAGACATTTTGCTGCTGTAGGATCATAACATTCAAGTTAACATCATATTTGAATTTTGTGTCCTAGAACCTAGAAGGATTTTAAGATCTACTGATCAGTCTATCTGTCTACCTACCTATTTATATGTATTAATATCTATTTTCAAGTTTCCTCCACGTACCTGTTTTGAACCATTCATTAGCCATTGCCTGGGCCACTTTTTAACGCATTTCTTGAATTGATTGATAAACTTGCTCTCTGGCAATTCCTAGAGGGCATACAGGATGCGCACCATATACTAATGCCAAGCATTGGGACGCTGGAGTCAGGCACCCAAACTTAAATAGGTTTGCCATCTGTTAAGATGTATTTGCAATACCTCATTCATCTCACAGAGCTGGAAGTTTATTAGATGAAAAAGGTGGTTATTAAAAGGGGTTATTAAAAATATAGGGTTAAAAAAAGGAAGTGAACACAGGTAAAAGTTCCTGGTATAGAAGAAATCTTTCATCAATCACTGAAAATTGTATCCCCTTGCTAATTGGGCCCAGTGCATGTTTAGGATCCTGGGCATTTTTGCATAACCAGGCAGAGAGCAGGCATTAAATAAAAATAGCAATTTAAGTATATTCCAGATCCTAATTCTTGGGAGATACTGTTTCTCTTCCTTTATTTTATTTTATGTGCCCTTCTATGGTAACCTGATGTCATGGATACATGAATGGAGTTAGTTGAGGATTTTTGCTTCCAATTTTTGCATGATAGTACTGTCTCAGGAGGTATTTTTCAGAATCTCACAAAATAAGAAAAGAGATGTACATCAATAAAAATGAAAAATTGAATGGTACAGGTACTTTGTTAGTGTAGATTCTGAGAACTTGAAGTAATATATTCATTTTATTTTCATTCTCATAGAAACCTTATAAAGAAAACAGAGGATTTAAATGCATATTTTAACAATTTGAAAACTGTTCCTAACTGGTTTACTGAAGGCTCACAAATCAGTCATGATGGCTGCAGTGCTCTGTTAGTAGAAGTAATAATTGTATAGTAATAATCATTGCAGTAGTAGTGATGATAACCAGAGGAGAGTGCTGACTATTTGCTAAGCCCTGTTAGCAACTTATGTTGCTGCTGCTGCTGCTGCTAAATCACTTCAGTTGTGTCTGACTCTGTGCGACTCCATAGACGGCAGCCCACCAGGCTCCCTCGTCCTTGGGATTCTCCAGACAAGAACACTGGAGTAGATTGCCATTTCCTTCTCCAATGCATGAAAGTGAAAAGTAAAAGTGAATTCACTCAGTTATGTCCAACTCTGCAACCACATGGACTGCAGCCCACCAGGCTCCTCCATCCATGGGATTTTCCAGGCAAGAGTACTGGAGTGGGGTGCCATCGCCTTCTCTGGCAACTTATGTTACGTGTGGTTATTATTCCCATGGTGCCAGTGACTAAGCAAAAGCTCAAAGAGTTTGAGTGAAATATGCAAAGCTACCTAGATGATATTCATAGCAAGATTCAAAGCCAGGCATTTTGATCCTAGAACCTCTGATATATTGCCTCTCCAGAAATGATGGGCTTAGAATAAAACTTCAGTCGAAGACACAGTCGAATGTCACAGTGAAATAAAACTGCAGGAAAGATAGCTTAATGGATACAAGTGTGCACTCTGAAGTCAGGCTACACAGGTTTGTAATCAAGAGGCTACTTATGTGTGACTTTGGACCAATGGGACTATTTTTTGCAACTTTAGTTTACTCATCTGTAAAATAGTGATGATTGTATAAGGATGATGTGAAGACTGGGTGATACAATCCACAGTAAGAGGTGACATAAATGATGGGTGTGTTTCAGCAAATATCATGATGAGCTTAACATGCAATTAACCTGAGGCTAGGAGCAATTTGGTTATTTATTTTCCACACTTTCTCCTTCTTCTTCTTTGAAAAGGTGACTCTCTTAAAATTGCACTTAATTCTGGCCATGCTGGGTCTTTGCTGCTGCCCAGCCTTTTCTCTAGTTGTGGAAAGTAGGGGATGCTCTCTAGCTGCAGTGCACAGACTTCTCATTGTGGTGGCTTCCTTTGTTGCAGGGCACAAGCTCTAGGACATGCAGGTTTCGGTAGTGTGGCTCACAGGTTCTGGAGCACAGGCTCTATGGTTGTGGCACACGGGCTTAGTTGCTCCGTAGCATATAGAATCTTCCTGGATCCGAGACTGAACCCAGGTCTCATGCTTTGGCAAGCAGATTCCTTACCACTGAGCCACCAGAAAAGCCCCTTATATTCCATTCTCACCAAAACATATAGACATGGTAAGTATAAAATAAATGGATGTGAAAATGTCTACAGTTGGAAAAGAGACTGCTATAGAAATGGCTGTAGAATTTATTGTCAAAGTTCAATTAAGTCCATATGTAGAGGCACATAGATAAACAACCATTAGGCTCCTGGAGGGGAGCAGTCACTTAAGTCTTGAGTGTGTAGGGGAGAAGTCTAACAGGTTTGGAGTGCTGTGGCATTGTCTTGTGGCATTCTGTGTCGCACCTATCATAGCAATGATTCCACTTTATTGCAACTGTTTTCTTTTCCTCTCCCTCACTAGATACTACGTGTAATTACTGGCTTGCATACTGCCTGGAAGCAAGCTGACATTTTTAATAACTTATCAAATAGATGAAAGACACACTTGCCAGTGGACTAGTACAGCTTAGACTGAGAAGCACTATTGAGACCTTTCTATGGACTGTCTTGCATTAAGAGCTGTGGTGGCAGGTGGAAAGCCTGCCCAACATGGCACCTGGTACTCATTAGAGCCTTCCCAGAGAAGGTGACTCTTAGTTCAATTTTTTAAAGTATTTATTTTGCTTTGCCAGGGCATTATTATGGCATGTGGGATCTAGTTCTCTGGTCAGGGATTGAACCTGGGCATTCCACACTCCAAACAAGTGTGAAGTCTTATCCATTGGACGAAGTCCCTCAGTCGATTTTTGTAAAGAGAAGAGAGGTTTGGAAGATACTGCAGGCAGGACATATGAAGATGGCGGAAGAGTAGGTGGACGTGGAGTACATCTTTCTCCACAGATACATAAGGAACACACCTTCAGACACAGAAGTGCATGCAGAACACCAGCTGAGAGCGGACAGGAGTACCTAAACACTGGTAAAGAATATACAGAACCACGCAAAAGTCAGTAGCATGAAGGAACTAGGGGGATAAACAGGAGTGTTAGCAGAACTAGACCTGCCTTTGGCAGGTGGGGGAACTGAAGCAGGGGTCTTATCCCCACATCGGGGTAACTGTCTAAGTCAGAGGAGAAACATTTAAGGCTAAGACTGAAACAGCTGATCTATAGCAGCCTAATGGGAATGAGACTCAGACAGTCCTTGCAGCAGCCATACATACCCCAGACAGGAATGCTGGTCCCCTGGAAGGCACAGCAGCTGGGAGCTAGAGTTTAGGTATTGTGGAGTAATCCCAGGGTAAGGGTTGCTGTTGACTGCAGACAGATGGATTGAGGGGATGTGAGGGAGAAGATTGTTATGGGAAATCCCAGTGGAGGAAAGCCAGGGAACCATGGAAACAAGGCAGTGCTGCTGAGTCATGTGTAAGGGGTGGACTCATCACCATAGCCTCTCTCTCTCCCTACACGCCAGCAGCAGCAGCTGAACAGTAGAGAGGCTGGCCCATCAAATGCCCGATGCATTGAACTACAGAGTAGGACCCCACCAGGGCGCCCCTTTAAGTGCCCGATGCGCTGATCTACAGAGTAGGACCCCACCAGGGCGCCCCTTTAAGTGCCCGATGCGCTGATCTACAGAGTAGGACTCCAGCCAGGGGGGGG
>SJYW01033175.1:155675-187937 GCA_006410735.1 Raphicerus campestris
TGCTGCTGCTGCTGCTGCTAAATCACTTCAGTTGTGTCTGACTCTGTGCGACTCCACAGACGGCAGCCCACCAGGCTCCCTCGTCCTTGGGATTCTCCAGACAAGAACACTGGAGTAGATTGCCATTTCCTTCTCCAATGCATGAAAGTGAAAAGTAAAAGTGAATTCACTCAGTTATGTCCAACTCTGCAACCACATGGACTGCAGCCCACCAGGCTCCTCCATCCATGGGATTTTCCAGGCAAGAGTACTGGAGTAGGGTGCCATCGCCTTCTCTGGCAACTTATGTTACGTGTGGTTATTATTCCCATGGTGCCAGTGACTAAGCAAAAGCTCAAAGAGTTTGAGTGAAATATGCAAAGCTACCTAGATGATATTCATAGCAAGATTCAAAGCCAGGCATTTTGATCCTAGAACCTCTGATATATTGCCTCTCCAGAAATGATGGGCTTAGAATAAAACTTCAATCGAAGACACAGTCGAATGTCACAGTGAAATAAAACTGCAGGAAAGATAGCTTAATGGATACAAGTGTGTACTCTGAAGTCAGGCTACACAGGTTTGTAATCAAGAGGCTACTTATGTGTGACTTTGGACCAATGGGACTATTTTTTGCAACTTTAGTTTACTCATCTGTAAAATAGTGATGATTGTATAAGGATGATGTGAAGACTGGGTGATACAATCCACAGTAAGAGGTGACATAAATGGTGGGTGTGTTTCAGCAAATATCATGATGAGCTTAACATGCAATTAACCTGAGGCTAGGAGCAATTTGGTTATTTATTTTCCACACTTTCTCCTTCTTCTTCTTTGAACAGGTGACTCTCTTAAAATTGCACTTAATTCTGGCCGTGCTGGGTCTTTGCTGCTGCCCAGCCTTTTCTCTAGTTGTGGAAAGTAGGGGCTGCTCTCTAGCTGCAGTGCACAGACTTCTCATTGTGGTGGCTTCCTTTGTTGCAGGGCACAGGCTCTAGGACATGCAGGTTTCGGTAGTGTGGCTCACAGGTTCTGGAGCACAGGCTCTATGGTTGTGGCACACGGGCTTAGTTGCTCCGTAGCATATAGAATCTTCCTGGATCCGAGACTGAACCCAGGTCTCATGCTTTGGCAAGCAGATTCCTTACCACTGAGCCACCAGAAAAGCCCCTTATTTTCCATTCTCATCAAAACATATAGACATGGTAAGTATAAAATAAATGGATGTGAAAATGTCTACAGTTGGAAAAGAGACTGCTGTAGAAATGGCTGTAGAATTTATTGTCAAAGTTCAATTAAGTCCATATGTAGAGGCACATAGATAAACAACCAAGTAATGGCTTCTGGAGGGGAGCAGTCACTTAAGTCTTGAGTGTGTAAGGGAGAAGTCTAACAGGTTTGGAGTGCTGTGGCATTGTCTTGTGGCATTCTGTGTCGCACCTATCATAGCAATTATTCCACTTTATTGCAACTGTTTTCTTTTCCTCTCCCTCACTAGACACTACTGGCTTGCATAGTGCCTGGAAGCAAGCTGACATTTTTAATAACTTACCAAATAGATGAAAGACACTTACCAGTGGACTAGTACAGCTTAGACTGAGAAGCACTATTGAGACCTTTCTATGGACTGTCTTGCATTAAGAGCTGTGGTGGCAGGTGGAAAGCCTGCCCAGCATGGCACCTGGTACTCATTAGAGCCTTCCCAGAGAAGGTGACTCTTAGTTCAATTTTTAAAAGTATTTATTTTGCTTTGCCAGGGCATTATTGTGGCATGTGGGATCTAGTTCTCTGGTCAGGGATTGAACCTGGGCATTCCACACTCCAAACAAGTGTGGAGTCTTATCCATTGGACGAAGTCACTCAGTCGATTTTTGTAAAGAGAAGAGAGGTTTGGAAGATACTGCAAGCAGGACATATGAAGATGGCGGAAGAGTAGGTGGACGTGGAGTACATCTTTCTCCACAGATACATAAGGAACACACCTTCAGACACAGAAGTGCATGCAGAACACCAGCTGAGAGCGGACAGGAGTACCTAAACACTGGTAAAGAATATACAGAACCACGCAAAAGTCAGTAGCATGAAGGAACTAGGGGGATAAACAGGAGTGTTAGCAGAACTAGACCTGCCTTTGGCAGGTGGGGGAACTGAAGCAGGGGTCTTATCCCCACATCGGGGTAACTGTCTAAGTCAGAGGAGAAACATTTAAGGCTAAGACTGAAACAGCTGATCTGTAGCAGCCTAATGGGAATGAGACTCAGACAGTCCTTGCAGCAGCCATACATACCCCAGGCAGGAATGCTGGTCCCCTGGAAGGCACAGCAGCTGGGAGCTAGAGTTTAGGTATTGTGGAGTAATCCCAGGGCGAGGGCTGCTGTTGACTGCAGAGAGATGGATTGAGGGATGTGAGGGAGAAGATTGTTATGGGAAATCCCAGTGGAGGAAAGCCAGGGAACCATGGAAACAAGGCAGTGCTGCTGAGTCGTGTGTAAGGGGTGGACTCATCACCATAGCCTCTCTCTCTCCCTACACGCCAGCAGCAGCAGCTGAACAGTAGAGAGGCTGGCCCATCAAATGCCCGATGCATTGAACTACAGAGTAGGACCCCACCAGGGCGCCCCTTTAAGTGCCCGATGCGCTGATCTACAGAGTAGGACCCCACCAGGGCGCCCCTTTAAGTGCCCGATGCGCTGATCTACAGAGTAGGACTCCAGCCAGGGGGGGGTCTCCTCTGTGGCCGTCATGCCAAACAACAGAGAAGCACCCCAGACAAGGGAGCCCTCTAAGTGCCTGAACAGGTGGAGATATGGAGAAAGACTGGCCAAAGAGGCCTTCGGGTCGCCAGCTTTAAGAAGCTCGAATAGAGACTCGNGTGGAGATATGGAGAAAGACTGGCCAAAGAGGCCTTCGGGTCGCCAGCTTCAAGAGGCTCGAATAGAGACTCTATTAAGGCCATAACTCCTGCTGTGGTGGCAGTCCATGTCCCTGCACAGCTGGTGCTGCCAGGGCCCCCGCAAGCCACACAGCTGTGACACCTTCACCTCAACACTCTTTGCGGCAGAGCTGCCACAGGCAAAAAAAGTCTCATGCCTATGTATGCAGGATCACTTCAGTCATAGCTGACTCTTTGCAATCCTGTAGACTGTGGCCTGCCAAGCTTCTCTGTCAGAGAAGGGGTTCTCCAGGCAAGAATACTGGAGCATTTTGGTCAGTACTGGTTGGCATACCCTTCTAGNCAGCTATTTGTAAGGCCTCCCCAGACAGCCATTTTGCTTTTTTGCATTTCTTTTCCATGAGGATGGTCTTGATCCCTATTTCCTACACAATGTCACGAACTTCATTCCATAGTTCATCAGTCACTCTATCTATCATATCTAGACCCTTAAATCTATTTGTCCCTTCCACTGTATAATCATAAGGGATTTGATTTAGGTCCTACCTGAATGGTCTAGCGGTGTTCCTTACTTTCTTCAATTTAAGTCTGAATTTGGTGGAGATTTAACAACACATTTCTAAATATACAACAGGCTAATGAAGAAATCAAATGGGAAATAAAAAAAATTTCTAGAAACAAGTGACAATGAAAACATGGCAACTCAAAACCTATGGGATGCAGTAAAAGCAGTTCTAAGAGGGAAGTTTATAGCAATACAATCCTACCTCAAGAAACAAGANGGAGATTAAACAACACATTTCTAAATATACAACAGGCTAATGAAGAAATCAAATGGGAAATAAAAAAAAATTTCTAGAAACAAATGACAATGAAAACATGGCAACTCAAAACCTATGGGATGCACTAAAAGCAGTTCTAAGAGGGAAGTTTATAGCAATACAATCCTACCTCAAGAAACAAGAAAAGCATCGAACAGGCAACCTAACTTTTCACCTAAAACAACTGGAAAAAGAAGAAGAACAACAAAACAAAACAAACAAATAAACAAAAAAAACCCCAAACATTAGTAGAAGGAAAGAAATCATCAAGATCCAATCAGAAATAAATTTAAAAGAAGTGAAAGAAGCAATAGTAAGGATTAATTTTTAAAAATCTGGTTCTTTGAGAAGGTTAAATGTAATTGACAAGCTTTTAGCCAGATTCATCAAGAAAAAAGAGAGAAAAATCAAATCAACAAAATTAGAAATGAAAAAGGAGAGGTTACAACAGACAATCCAGAAATACAAAGGAGTATAAAAGACTATTATGAACAACTATATGGCAATAAAATGGATAACCTTCAAGAAATGAACAGATTCTTAGATATTTCAATCTTCCAAGACTGAACCANCAGATTCATCAAGAAAAAAGAGAGAAAAGTCAAATCAACAAAATTAGAAATGAAAAAGGAGAGATTACAGCAGACAATCCAGAAATACAAAGGATTATAAAAGACTATTATGAACAACTATATGGCAATAAAATGGATAACCTTCAAGAAATGGACAGATTCTTAGATATTTCAATCTTCTAAGACTGAACCAGGAAGAAATAGAAATTTTGAAAAACACAATTGCACTGAAATTGAAGCTGTGGTCAAAAATCTGCCAAAAAACAAAAGCCCTGGACCAAATGGCTTCACAGGAAAATTCTATCAAACATTTAGAGAAGAGTGAATGCCTATCCCTCTAAAACTCTTTCAAAAAATTGCAGAGGAAGGAACTCTTCCAAACTCATCCTACAAGGCCACCATAACCCTGATACCAAAACCAGACAAATACTACAGAAAAAAAGAAAACTTCAGGCCAATATCACTGATTAACATAGATGCAAAATTCCTCAATAAAGTTTTAGCAAATAGAATTCAGCAACACATCAAAAAGCTCATACACCATGATCAAGTTAGGTTTATTCCAGAGATGCCAGGATTCTTTGTACATACAAATCAATCAATATGATACACCATATTAACAAATTAAGAGATAAAAATTATATAATTGAAACAGATGCAGAAAAATAGTTGACAAAATTCAGCACCCATTTATGATTAAAAGTCCTCAAAAAAGGTGTAGCAGGAACCTACCTCAACATAGTAAAGGCCATATATAAGAGCCTNACCATATTAACAAATTAAGAGATAAAAATTATATAATTGAAATAGATGCAGAAAAAAAGTTGACAAAATTCAGCACCCATTTATGATTAAAACTCCTCAAAAAAGGTGTAGAAGGAACCTACCTCAACATAGTAAAGGCCATATATAAGAGCCTACAGCAAACATTATTCTTAATCATGAAAAACTGAAAGAATTCCTCCTAAGATCAGGAATAAGACAAGGGTGTCCACTTTTACCACTATTATTCTACATAGTTCTGAACGTCCCAGCTACAGCAATCAGAGAAGAAAAAGAAACAAATGAATGCAGATCAGAAAAGAAGTTAAGTTCTCACGGTTTGCAGATAACATGATACTGTACATAGAAAACCCTAAAAATAATATCAGAAAATTACAAGAGCTAATAAGTGATTTTAGCAAAGTTGAAGGATACAAAATCAATACACAAAAGTTATTTGCATTTCTATATACTAACAATGAAAAATCAGAGAAATTTATGAAACAATCTTATTCTCCATTGCAATAAAAAGAATGAAATATCTAGGAATAAACTTACCTAAGGAAACAAAAGAACTCTACACAGAAAATTATAAGACACTATGAAAGAAATCAAAGATGATGTAAACCGATGGAGAGATAGTCCATGCTCCTGGGTAGGAAGNAAAAAGAATTAAATATCTAGGAATAAACTTACCTAAGGAGACAAAAAAACTCTACATAGAAAATTATAAGACACTATGAAAGAAATCAAAGATGATGTAAACAGATGGAGAGATAGTCCATGTTCCTGGGTAGGAAGAATCAACATTGTGAAAATGGCAGTACTGCCAAATGCAATCTACAGATTCAATGCAATCCCTATCAAATTACCAAGTGCATTTTTTCACAGATCTAGAACAAAAAATTTCACAATTCATATAGAAACACAAAATACCCCAAATACCTAAAGCAGTCTTGCAAAAGAAGAATGGAACTGGAGGAATCAACTTTCCTGACTTCAGATTATACTATAAAGCTACAGTCATCAAGACAGTATGGTACTGGCACAAAAACAGAAATATAGACCAATGGAACAAGATAGAAAGCCCAGAAATAAACCCATGCACCTATGGGTACCTTATTTTTGACAAAGGCAAGACAATGGGACAAAGATAGACTCTTCAGTAAATAGTACTGGGAAAACTGGACAGCGACTTGTAAAAGAATGAAATTAGAACACTTCCTAATACCATACACAAAGCTAAACTCAAAATGGATTAAAGACCTATATGTAATACCAGAAACTATAAAACTCTTAGAAGAAAATATAGAACACTCTATGACATAAATCAAAGCAAGATCCTCCATGAGTAATGGAAATAAAAGTAAACAAGTGGGACCTGATTGAACTGAAAAGCTTTTGCACAGCAAAGAAAACTAAAAGCAAGTTGAAAAGACAACCCTCAGAATGGGAGAAAATAATAGCAAATGAAACAACTGACAGAGGATTAATTTCCAAAATATACAAGCAGTTCAATACCAGGAAAATGAACAACCCAGTCAAAAAGTGGGAAAAAGGCCTAAACAGACATTTTTCCAAAGAAGACATACAGATGGCTAACAAACACATGAAAAGATGCCCAACATCGCTCATTTTTAGAGAAATGCAAATCAAAACTACAATGAGATATCACCTCACATTGGTCAGAATGGCCCTCATCAAAAAGTCTACAATAAATGCTGGAGAGGGTGTGGAGAAAAGGGAACACTCTTGCACTGTTAGTGAGAATGAATTTACATTCTGTATCAGTTTAGATACAGCCACAATGGAAGACAGTATGGAGATTCCTTTAAAAACTAGGAATAAAACCGCCGTATGTGTTACTGCTTAGTTGTGTCCAACTCTTTGCAACCCCATAGACTGCAGCCTACCAGGCCCCTCCATCCATGGGATTTTCCAGGCAAGAACGCTGGAGTGGATTGCCATTTCCTTCTTCAAAAGGAACTATGGAAAGAAAGAAAGTGAAGTCGCTCAGTCGTGTCCGACTCTTTGCAACCCCATGGACTGTAGCCTACCAGGCTCCTTCATCCATGGAATTTTCCAGGCAAGAGTACTGGAGTAGATTGCCATTTCCTTCTGCACCATATGACCCAGCAATCTCACTCCTAGGCATATACCCTGAGGAAGCCAAAATTGAAAGAGACACATGTATCCCATTGTTCATTGCTGCGCTATTTACAATAGCTAGAACATGGAAGCAACCTAGATGGCCATCGATAGATGAATGGATAAAGAAGTTGTGGTATATATACACAATGGAATATTACTCAGCCATAAAAAGGAACATATTTGAGTCAGTTCTAACGAGGTGGATGAACCCAGAACCTGTTATACAGAGTGAACTAAGTCAGAAAGTGAAAGATAAATATCGTATTCTAGTGCATATATATGAAATCTAGAAAAATGGTACTGAAGAATTTATTTTCAGGGCAAGAATGGAGAAATAGACATAGAGAATAGACTTATAGACATGGGGAGAGGGGAGGAGAGGGTGAGATGTATGCAAAGAGGAACATGGAAACTTACACTACCATACGTAAAACAGATAACCAATGGGAAATTGCTGTATGGTTCAGGAAACACAAACAGGGGCTCTGTATCAACCTAGAGGGGTGGGATGGGGAGGGAGATGGGAGCGAGTTTCAAAAGGGAGGGGATATATATCTATATACCTATGGCTGATTCATTTTGAGGTTTAGCAGAAAAAGCAAAATTCTGTTGAGAAATTATCCTTTAATAAAAAATAGAATAAAAAATATATATTGCAAGCAGAAAGGCAAAAATGGAACTTCATCAAGAATGGATAATCTGGAGTTTGCTACCAACATGTGTGTCTGTGACTTTACTATGGAGTCCACAGTGGAAAAATACCCTGAGATAGGGCATGCAGCTGAGGAATAATATAGGCATAGGACAGACCACAAAGAACCAAAGATACTCTGTACCAATGAGAAAAGGCATAACTCCTACTGCTAAAAAAATTTGCTCAACAACAACTATACCCACCCTCACATATCTTTATACAAGAGAAACAGGCAGGAAAATTTTCTTAAAAAAGAAAACAACAACAAAAAAATTTACCAGGTGATTCTGATTTAAGGAACATGTTTGAAAAGTACTGCCTTATGAGGCTTTTAAAAAAGAAGTTGTTAATATTAGCTGGTTATACTCCCTTTGCAAATTTGAAAGCTGTGCATGCCCATAAAGCTTTGCATATTTGAAAGCTGTACCTACCCATAATTAATCCTTTCGTAAATCTTGTACAATTGGGTGTCTTTTAAAAATACTTTCTAAATGCTATACAGTGGATTCCTTTTACAATATTCTCTCTATTTATAGAATTCCTCTAATATAGGTAGTTCTTTTTCTTACCAAGTTTCCCATAAGGAAAAGCTTGACTCATTTTTACCCCCCTTTCACAGCCCTTTGACTTATCTAAGCTTTTAAGTCTCAATCGAACTGGGCTCAAATGCTATCTCTGCAAATAGCCTGACCTTGCCAATCACTCTTCCTCCTTTTGGATAACATGTGACACCTTCTCACACCTCCTCACCTGCTGCCTTTGACAGTCTCACTGGGGGTTTCCCTTGGACTTTGTTCCTCAGCCCAGAAAGTTCCCGGTTCTGTACTTTTTGCATTTCCCAGGGTGACAAGCACTCTGTGCTACCTGACTATATTAAGAATGAAATGATCTCCACTTGAAGGAGAGATGCATGATGGCATGACATTCAATTGAATACAGGTGGTGGAGGTGAGGCTTCAAAGCTGCAGTCCAGTCTGCAGACTTCCTTGACAATGTAGGTTTTTCAATCAAAACAAGTTTAAAAGCCCATATTTCTATTCTGGAAGCAGTAATTGTTCTTAATAGTCATATTAATGTGTGTCCCTTATTTAAGCAATTAGTATTTTGATTTAGGGGGCATATGGAAAAAGTTTATTTATACTTTTTTCCAAGGGATATTATATATGTATAGATGATTAGCCTAGGAAAGAAGTTGAAAAGGGAAGAGACAATACTGAATAACACCTATCTCTGTAAAATATGATGTCATGACTCATTGGAATATAAACTCCATATGACAGGGACATCACCTGTTTTGTTCACTGCATTATCTCCGCTTCCTGGATCAGCTGCCAGAGAATGGTCTTTAATAAGTATATGTTGAATAAAAGAACAAAATAAATGAGAAGTCATATTAGAATGTCTGGTTCATATGAGGTCCTTAAATGGCAGCCATGGCTTTTACTATAACTAAAATTACTTTAATACTAAAATACTAATTCTTACTATAATAATTACTACTGCTTTTTTCACTTGAAAAATAAATGAAAAGTAGTTCACAATAGCAAAAATACATTGCACCGAATAAAAACAGAAGGGGTGTATGTGAGAATTATCAGGACACATTAGATAAAATTACAAAGGGTAATTTATATCAGGATAAAATCTATATAAGTTTACATAGATTTTACATTGTAAGCACTGGAAAGAAAATTTCTATATATGTGTGTCTTAAACATGGAAGTGGTGCAAAGAAATGTATGCATAAGAAAGATGACTCCAGCAGTGTCATGGAAGAAGTATAGTGAGTGTGGAAGAAAAAAGGAAAAGTAGAGAAAGAATGAAATAAGTTACAGGTAATGAACTGAACCAAAGAAAATTTACTTTGGATTTAAATATCTAATGTTTTATAAAGGTAATAATAGAAGGCATTATTAATTACAGTCTTTGCATTTTCACTGGTAGGATATAAGCAGAAAAGGAATAAGATGTATCTTAAATCGGAGNTGAACCAAAGAAAATTTACTTTGGATTTAAATATCTAATGTTTTATAAAGGTAATAATAGAAGGCATTATTAATTACAGTCTTTGCATTTTCACTGGTAGGATATAAGCAGAAAAGGAATAAGATGTATCTTAAATCGGAGCTCTATCTTTATGCTAATTCTGTGGCTTTTTGCCAGTTCTAGGCAAGGACCAAGCTGAATCCAGGAAGTCAAGACTTTTGTGTAGGAAAATCTATCAGAGTGTCTTACAGCAAAATGGCCCTCACTTTGTAAATAAGGTAAAAATTCCATCTGAATTCCACATACAGAGAAATTATGTTATTTCATTCCTAGCAGTAGGTTGCTGTTGAACATTCAGATTTGTAAATTAAAAATCCTAGCAACTGAACGAATTTTGGAGGAGGACGCCTTGTCCAAAAGTTCATGCCAGTTATGGAACCAGTTGTACAACATCCCGAGAAGCAGAAATACATCATGTCTCCTTAACTGTCTTTAGGGCCAGAGAACTGACAATGTCACAGAGCTGCCCATCATTTTATTGACTCTGTCTGAGTATAAAAATGACTCTACTGAGCTGAAGTATGTCTCTTTAGATATGCAGCTCATTGTTTCCATCTCCTTCCTCCCATGAAAGACCCACTTTCTCTTAATTCTCTTTCTCGAAGGAAGTAAGCATGCCCAGTTCTTTCCACAATATTTAAATGGCATGATTTCTAGAGCCTTTGCCAATTGTTCTTGTCCTTCTCTGTTTGTATTCCAGGTTGCTAACATGCTAGTAAAAAATGAAGTGTCAGTGCTTGAAAAGTTACACTCTTTCCCCTCTGTAATCCCTTTACTTCATGACAATCAAGTTATTCTTAAAGCATAAATCTTATGAGGGTACCCTCTTACTAAAACTCCCAATAGCTATGTAACACGTTATATAGGAAAAGACCAGAATCTTTCACCAGTCCTAAAAGGATCTGCATGCTCTTGGCACACCTCACTTTTCTCTTTAGCTCTATATTGTACATTTATCCCAGTGTTTGGTACATCATGGTCAACTGGCATCTCTGTGCTTCATATGCAAGCTCTTTCCAACCCAGCACCTGTACACCCACTATTCCTTCTCCTCCTTTTCTTGTCTTCTCTTTTCTTGGTGTAAATTCTCCTTCTTCCTTTAAGCCGCATCTTGACAGCCACCTCCCTGTGATATCAATGGACAGCTACTCTTACATTGTTTTACAGTACCTCCTATTAATCTTTAGTACATTTAAGGTACTATAAAAAGTACTCTTAGTACTTAACTACTTTGGTGTCATTTTTTGTTTAATTATCCCATTCACCTGCTGAGCTGTAAGCTTTGTAAGAAATGTGTGTATTGTGTTCCCTTTGTATCTTCAGCAAGAAACACAATTCCAGACACATGGTAGAAATTCATGAATGTTTATCAAATATGTCAAAGTTTTTTGGATTTTTTTCCCCCCGCTCACAAAAGAACAGCCAAATTATACTTGCATGGTGCATCGGCAGAATTGCATAATGCCTAAGACTTCAGGCTGGGGGTGAAATTCTCTTAACCACCTAACAGCTGTGTAATTTGGGGGAGAAGCTACTCAGACTTAAAATTTTCAGTCTCCTCTTATATACACTGGGGTTAATAATCACGTCTCCCTCCTAAGCATAGTATGGCAGTGAGAAGAATTAGTAATGCAAGTAAAGCTCTGAGTACAACTCCTGCCACAGAGTAAGCTGTGGTTAGCTCTGGTTATTTGTCTTTCAAGAGTCCTTTATGGGTTGATAAATACTGAGTTTGCTAATTGTTGTTGGATGAATGAATTCCAGTCATAATATAGGGATGCCCAGGGAAAAGTATGAACTAGAGTCAAGATATATGTATGTCACTTCTGTTCCCACCAGGGAGTGTGTTTGTGGCACCATACAATAGCACTAATAAATGAAAAAATTTGAGCCTCAGTTTCTTTAAATGTAACAACAAAAAAGTTACAGCAGAATCTCTCTACCTTCTCATTTCAATACTGAAGCGTTATGGGTCAAATATGCTTTGTAGACAAAAACTTATATCTGTAATACTATTTGAGACACATTTGGAGTATCTACTGGTCTCACAGTTGCCCTCAGGCTCTGTTTATGCAAGCAAATTGAAAAGGAGATACAGGGCTATTACAGAGCCGCATCTGGGAAAAGGGGACTCATTTGACCTGAACTGTCTCCGTCAATACCCTTCCCATGGTGATGGCTCAACTCCTCACTTGACAATGTAGACAGAGCCCTGAGGAAGGTTTGAGGGCAAATACAGATTGAGCTAGAGAAACTTGCAAAATACATGCTCACTGCAAACTGTTTGATGATAGGGGATTGTATGCTGGCTGAGAGCATCCTGTTTGGATGGAATGTAGCCTAATTTGCTTAATTCTACTTAACTGGCAATATCTGCCAGTAGTTTTGATTATACAATCAAAATGGAAGTTTTCAAGAAAAGCACCAAATTTCTGTGTAGAGATTGTGGAAATGTAAAGTGCCTCTGAGTTCCAAATGTTTTCTGTGTCATATTGCATACAAATGGGAAATGATTTTAGGAGTTAACAAACCATAGCAATGGAATTGGGATTAGAGGACCGACTTTTGAAGTATGGTTTACCACAGACAGGTTTTTCACGAGTCACCAATCTATTGTAATATTTCCCACATCTCTTGAAACTCTGAAGACCTCTTGGCCTCCGTATAAATCTTCAGATATACTGTCCTCCTTGCCATTTACAGGACTTTACATTGGCTACTGTATCTGCTTAGATCATTTTCCTATCCTTCCCCTTTTGGGAGGAAGGGGATTTGGTCTAATTCTGCTTAACTTTTAGATTTTAAATTCTCATTCCTCGAAATGGACTTTCTTTGACCTATTCCAGCAACTCTCTTATCTCATTTCAACTTGTAATTCCAAAAAGGGCTTAGTACAGTTAAAATGTATAATTAGCTATGTACTCATATCTTTAATTTTTTTTTTCTTTCATTTGACTGAAAAGACTGTGAACACAAGAATTATTTCTGCTTTGCTCAGAGCTGAATGCACAACAAAGCTCAGAATAGGTAGCCATATCTCTGGTTCCTGAAGTACTGAGCGATATGTTACATGCAAGGCCCTGAGAGGTAATCAATAAAAACATTCTTTGAAAGCTTGACTTGGGAAAGGCACTCCAATGAACCCAGTTTTGTGCCCTCTCTCTGAAGAAAATATTGAATAGGATGATTCCCCTTGTTCCGTCTTACAGAGACAAAGTCTTGTGATTTGTGCAGAACAATTTTTGGTCTGAAACAGATTACCTTCCTTCATTATTGTCCATTTTTGACCTATTCATGTCTATAATTCACTAACACAATCTAATATAATGTTCTTTTGAATACTAAAAATGCAGTGTGTTAGACATTCTAAACAGAACCCCAGAATTTAATTCTGTCCCCAGGTCACTCATCAGATCAGTAAACAACGGGGCATCTTCAGTCCTTAAGTAAAATGTGTTTCTGCTGTTGGTAGAATGGGGTGTGGTATCAAAGACACTGTTTCTTGGTCTGAATTTCCCAAGTTTCAAATTGTTTTGTAACTGGATCAATCATGGGAGAGGGGAAAGGAGCATGTGTGGAGAGTTTTTGCTGATGGTGCCAGAGCCTTAGAAAGTGTCAGAGGTAAAAGACCTACTGCTAGTGAGAGATTGCTGGTGGCAGTGCTGTGTCTCTGGGGAAGAGGTTGAGCTTGAATCTTTTCATGGGCAGTATTTGAATTCAGTACATTGCAGAGTGAATGGGAGTGGGGGTGCTGTCTAACTTCTGCACACCTGTTCTCTTTGTGAGATTAAAATGTTTGCTTGGTCTGTCACTTTCATATTTAATCAGGGCATACTCAGATATCTTAGAAAAGGCAGGTAAATCACACCCTAAACTAATGTGACAGCAAAGACAAATTATGCTTACCTGAATATCCAAAGCTTGTTTTGATGAGGCATGTTACATGAAAAAAAAATTGTAAATTTGTTTGTTCTTTAGAGATACCAGAATGGCAGTTTATGCAAATTAAGTGAACGAGATCCCCAAATACAAAACCATATAATTTTATGATTCTAACTACAATTTAATCAGAAGAAGAGATACGTTCAACAAAAACCCTTTAGTTACTTTAGGTGTAATAAGAAACATAAAAATATACTGATTTTCAGTATAAATTCAATTCTATTATTTACATTATGGAATATTTGCTGCTATAACATATAAAGAAACAGACTGAGTTAGTGTTGATAGCAATTCTTTCACTATTGCTTTTTCNAATATACTGATTTTCAGTGTAAATTCAATTCTATTATTTACATTATGGAATATTTGTTGCTATAACATATAAAGAAACAGACTGAGTTAGTGTTGATAGCAATTCTTTCACTATTGCTTTTTCTGGAATTCAAGAACCAAACAGGAGAAAGAGATGCCCCAGAAGGCATCAGAAATTCAAATTTATTTATAGAGGCATTAGTTTAATAAATAAGAACATTCTTATCTCGCCTTATGGGGTTGTCTTGAAACTCTCCTGTTGGAAGCAAAGAAAAAAGAGTTGAGAGGTTTACTAATAAGTGGAAAAAATACAGATTTGGAAAAGGCTTGTGCCTGTTACTCCATTTCAGTGTCCAACAAGCTCATTTGGGGCTTAAATGGAATCTTTGTGAGTCCATTAGAATAACCGTATGCCAGTGAAAAATAAGAAAGATAGTCATTGCACATGGACCTGAGAGGCACAAAAAATATGATGGTGACTGTTGTGCTAATGTTTGCCAGAGGGGTCCTACGAGCCTGAGCAAAGGCAGTTTCATTGAAATTTGCTCCTTAATTGACACAAAATGCAAGTCCCTGGAATGAGATCTGGCTGCTACCTAAAGGGCTTTATCTTAATGTTTTATTGATGGAATTCTGCNTACGAGCCTGAGCAAAGGCAGTTTCATTGAAATTTGCTCCTTAATTGACACAAAATGCAAGTCCCTGGAATGAGATCTGGCTGCTACCTAAAGGGCTTTATCTTAATGTTTTATTGATGGAATTCTGCCATGCCCATCACTGGGACAGCATCAGGAGACTCATTAGTGAAACTTGCTCTCAGTTCCAAAGATCCTTTACCTGTCCTCTTTGCTGGTTTAAAAAGCAGTAAAGAGAAAGAGACTGATTTGCGCAGTGGCTAAAGGGTTATTTTCTACAGGATGTCATGAACTGCTTTTGGCATTCCTTTTTTTGTGACTAGTATTTTATTTCATTTTCTACTTTTACCTGTGGTCCCCCAAGAAGGAGCTCTTCTACAAATTGAATCTCTCTCCTGTGACAGGTTTTGTGTTGTTGCTGTGTCCCTCTTAAGTTGTGGCCAGTGTACACTGACTCAAATATGCTGAAGACATTGTTGATTTTCTGAATAAGCTAATTTGTCAGGTTAAGGTAGTATTCAAAAATGCAAAAATTAGTGTTTTACTAATATCATGAGTTTATATGTCCTACGGATTCAATAGGTATGTGTTTCTAAATTTTGGGGGGTAATTGTCATCCCATAAACATAGATAATTTTTGAGAAGGATGATTCATCACTGAACTACATGTTCTTTAATCTCTTTACTTTTATAGGATTCTCCCTATAAACACAGTCCAAAGTTGAAAAATTACCTTTCATCAGGTAATTTCCAAAATTTTACTTCTGAAAATGTCATGTGCTAACACTGTACATAGACACCAAATATTTTTAAAAGACAACAAGCACAATATTCAAACAATATTGAGAGCTATAAAATTATACATATCTGTGGATTAATAGAATTTAGGAAAAGAGGATTTAGAAAAAACTTGAAAGAAGCATATTAGCAAAGATCTTTATCCTCTTTTACTAAGATTCAGGTACTCTCACTTAATGATGGAATTATTATTAGTTATTTATGAATAATTATGAATAATTAATGAAATTGAAAGACAGAGTGTCTCTAGAGATACTTGTAGGCACCTGGAATAGAGAGGCCGCATCCTAATACCCAGTATCTGTAAATATATTATTTATATGACAAAAGAAACTTTTCAGGTGAGGGTAAGATTACAGGTCTTGAAATAGGGAGCTTTATCCAAATCGCATGAGTTCTCAAAACAGAAAAATAATGGAAGAAGAAAGAAGTGACATAAGAAATACTAGACTAGCTCTTGGTGGTTTTGAAGATATAGGGTAGGGCCATTAGCCAAGGAAAGGAATGACTAGCCCTCATCTTATAAAGAGCAAGTAACACAGGGACCTCGTTCCTGCAACTCGAAGGAGCTAAATTATGCTAACAACCCATCAAGAAAGAAATATATTCTCCCCAGAGGCTTGGGATGGGAATATAATTTGCTGACACCTCAATTTTAGCCTGATAAAATTTGTTTCAGATTTCAGTCTTAACAGAACTGTAAGATAATATATTTGTATTGTCTTAAGCTTGTAAATTTTGGGGGATCTCTTATGCAGCAATAGATAACTAATACATTATGTTATATAGTCATTTGTCTTTTGCAGAGTGTTCCTTACAGAGAGTTTTCTAAATACCCATTGAAAAAGAACTTTAATAAGGTTCTACAATGAAACTATAGTCATGAAATACTCTCCTACATATAAATTAGTCAAATGGACAGGGTTTGAAGAGGAGTCTTGGGGATGGGGTTAGGATTTTCATTCTTTTCTTGGTGTTCCTTGCAGAGGATGGAATAACTATTAAAATAATATTTTTAGATAAAGAAACAGTATTACAAAGAAAGTTAACCATGTCGAAATAAAATTAGCAAAGTGTTTTAGTCATGGTGTAGAAATGTATGAGCTTCCTCATTAACATATTAATTTCTTAAATGCTATGATTTTTAAGTAGCATTATTATAAACAATATTTCAAGGTATTCGAAACTCAGTAATAAGACATTTGTGGTGGCATGAATGATAGTGTATTAAAGACTCTGTGGTTTGTTTCCTTCATTAAACATAAAAAATACTAAATTAGGTGTGATTTTTTTTTCCCCTCAGAATTCACAGGCCTCCTAAATTCTATCATATACCCTCAGGTAAGTTCCTTTTCTGTTGGTGGACTCATTCAAGTCCAGATCAACTGGTGAAAAGCCATCTCTTAGAGATTATCAAAGAATAAGTATATTTTAAAGACTGTCAGTTATTTATCTCTGAGTAACATGAACCTATCACATTTTTATGAAAAGTGAAATAAGTTTTCCTCAATTCTTATCAGAGCAGTAAATTCTTGATAGATTTAGTTAAATGGCACCTTCTTATTTTACCTTTTGTTTATGATGGCTAAATTGAATTTTGCAAACTTTAATGATCTCATTTTCTTTCAACATCACATTAGCCACATGGGAAAGTGCCCTAAAACCAGCAACAACAAAATAGGTACTGTGTACTGTGAAAAAGTTGGCTTAAAACTCAACATTTAGAAAACTAAGATCATGGCATCTGGTCCCATCACTTCATGGCAAATAGATGGGGAAACAATGGAAATAGTGACAGACTTTATTTTTTTAGGCTCCATAATCCACTGCAGATGGTGGCTGCTGCCATGAAATTAAAAGACACTTTAGCCTNGTCAAACTGTATCATTTAGTTACATGGCAGTTGCTCTGAACTTAATATGAAAAGTCACACACACACACACACACACACACACACAAAATCACTCACAGGTTATACACTGATAATTGTCTCCCTAGTAAACAGAACCAGCTAGGATGAGGTCAGGACATCTATTATCCAGTGATTTCACATCCGGAGAGGCCACACGTGTTGTAGGAACTTGAAATAGTGATGCTGCCTCATTTTATCTCAATTTCTTCATCTTTAAATGCGAAGAGTTGGTGCAATTGAATATTATTCAGCAGTGAAAAGGAAACAAACTACTCACATATGCTACAAGGGGATAAACCTCCAAGCTATTATGCCAAGTAAAAGAAGCCAGGCACAAGAGATAACATGTTGTATGATTCTGCTTGTCTGAAGGGTCCATAATAGGGATATTTGTAGAGACAGGAGGTAGAAGAGTTGTTACCTAGGGTTGGGAATGGGAACAAAGGTTGTCTGCAAATATGTATAAGCAATATCTGGGATGAATGAAAGCTTCTAAAACTGAATTGTTATGATGATTGCACAAATCTTTAAATTTACTAAAATTATTTTTAAATGGGTGCCTCTTATGATATAAATTGAAACTCAATAAAACTACTATCAAAAAATAGAAAATTTGACCACACGGGGCTAAATTCTTGAAGGACTTTCTAGCTCTGAAGTCTTCTGATTCTATGATTCCAAGTATGATTTTCTTGAATTTCACTTTTCTGTATTTTTTTCTTTAATGTTTAAATGAAATTGAGCTATCTCTATTTAAGGATCTACCCTCAACAAAGATGTTTATATCCCTTACTCTGAAAAATGTGCAAAATGTTTGTGTGGTGTTTTTTGTCTTTCTACTGAGGTCTAAAAATGCTCATCATCCTCATCTTACTATATGCCATACAGTTTATTCCAACCAAATAAGCTTCCACTGAACAGAAAAATTAGAGACAAATTTTAGATCTCTGTCCTCTAAGTGATATAATTTTTAAGATTTTGACACATTTACCCTTTCTAAGATGAGCTGTGGAGGTCTATACCTTAAGAAGTTTATGACAATTTAAGTATTATTATTTAGTTCTTCTGAAGCGAAGGAGTTCTGCTCTATTTCATAATAATCTGCTTCTTCTAGGGGACAATGAGCAACATGAATCATCAGTGTCCTTAGTAGAAGTTATTTTTGCCTGTTAAAAATAAACATATGCATCTTAGCATTATCCTCTTATTTAGAATATTAGTATTCGGTCAGCCTTATAAAAGAGAAAAAAAAAAAGATGGAGTGCTCATGGACAGATTTTGTAATAACAGACGTATGTGTTTTGTCACCCAAATGCTTATGTTTTTAATGATGCTTTAAATTCCATTTATCATTAATTAGGGATGACATAAAAGTGAGTATAACCTTGGCAGAGAAGATATGGACTTCAAGTTCGTTCTCTTATTTCTTCTTTCATTTCTTGCTTCTTTCTACACTGACTGTAAATGCCATGAAGTGAGGGATGGGGTAGTATTTTTCTTTCCATTTTGTTCCTGCTGCTGCTGCTGCTAAGTCGCTTCAGTCGTGTCCGACTCTGTGTGACCCCATAGACGGCAGCCCACCAGGCTCCCCCGTCCCTGGGATTCTCCAGGCAAGAACACTGGAGTGGGTTGCCATTTCCTTCTCCAAGGCATGAAAATGAAAAGTGAAAGTGAAGTCTCTTGGTCTGTCTGACTCTTAGCAACCCCATGGACTGCAGCCTACCAGGCTCCTCTGTCCATGGGATTTTCCAGGAGAGAGTACTGGAGTGGGGTGCCTAGCACCCCTCAAGTAGCCTTGTTCAGTGGATAGATATTGGTGCGTGAGAAAGAGAACAGTTTATATGACTGCGCAAAGTCACAGGACTGAATCCTGAGAAATGAAACTGTGAATGAAACAGATCTGGCTCTTATTACCATGTGGAATGAAGGAGACAGGTATGAGACAAACTGTGATCCAGGTAAAGGTCACATAAGAAAATAAATAAAACATTTCCATTCTCCTTAAAAGTGAAAGTGAAGTCGCTCAGTCGTGTCTGACTCTTTGCCACCCCATGGACTGTAGCCCACCAGGCTCCTCCCTCCATGGGATTCTCCAGGCAAGAGTACTGGAGTGGGTTGACTTTTCCTTCTTCAGGGGATCTTCCTGATGCAGGGATCGAACCTGGGTCTCCTCCATTCTCCTTAGTTACCATTTATAGCAGTGAGTCTCATCCTCCTTGCATGTTAGAATCTATGAAGAACTTATAAGGACAATGCCAAAGGCTGTGAACCATACAAGGGCAAAGTTAGGATCACTGGAAATGGGATCCAGGGAACTGGTATATTTTTTAAACTTCTAGGTATTTCTAGTATACATAATGGCTGGATCTGAGGTCTTCTACTTTGCAAACTCATGATAATCCGGTTTGGACAGGGGCCTGACATTTGTGCTGACCTAGAGACTCTGATAGCCTCTTACCTGTTGGTACTCTCTATTCAGGTGAACTCTGACTTTTACACCCCAAGCCTCACCCCACATCCTTGCAGACTGCTCACACACTCCTCAATATCAAGTCATATTGATACAGCATTTAATTTAGCAAACAATACCCAGTCTCAGTCTTCAAAAATAGAATGTTCTGGGTTCTCCCTGTATACATTAAATTACTCAGGAAGTCTGTCGATCTCACTGTCTGTATTTATTTTTAAGGTCATTTTTCTCCATCTCAACATCTATAATGAGATGTCATAGCGTATGATCTGGTGACTGTATTGGCATCCTAAATATTTTCCTTCTCCCCTCTCCAATTTACTCAGCACTCCCAGAGCGAAGCTGTCTCCCTATAACACACATCATGTTATCCTCTGCTTTATAAATACACTGAGTAAAGACAAAACAAAATAGAGTTCTTTCAAAGAAGACTGTTTTAAAATTTTTAGACTCCTTAAGGTAGCAAATACAGTTTCTTACATAGTTTGAATCTAGCACTTAGTTGCTGTTGTTGTTATATTTATTTAAAAAAAAAAAACTTTTTATTTTGCATTGGGGTATAGCAGATTACAACATTGTGATAGCTTTAGGTGAACAGCAAAGGGACATAGCCAAACATATACAAGTATCCATTCTCCCCAAACTCCCCTCCCATCCAGCTATCCAGACTGCCACATAGCGTTGAGCAGAGTTCTTCTATGTCTAGCACATATTTCTGATCTCTCTCTGCCTGGGTTTCCTCTACCCTGTAAGTCCTTTACTTTAATTGTGTCTGATTTTTAAACCTCTACTGATCTCTACGTGCCACACTTCTAAACTCAGATGCTTTTCTCCCCTATATCCCTGAAACTCCCCACTATCTTTTCAGAAGCAGGCCTGTTTTCCTTCAAAGTCAAGTTCAAATGCAAATTTCTTTGTGAACTCTTGCCTGCATCCCTGCATTTTAGGGATTTGAAGCCTGCTCTTTGTTTTAGCAAAGGAAATGAATTAGTCTTAGCCCTTCTAATCCTGATTATGTGACCAGGAAAAAAAGCTTTTATTAATCAGTGGATTTTATTTAAAGCTTGCAATTCTACCCATTTCTCCACAATCACTAGGAATCTGCTTGAATCACTGTTAACTGAGAAGAGAATATTGAATATGGAGGTTGGTTACTTTTTATAAGCCAAAATTCTGGAAATAAGGTTGAAACTGAGATGCCAGATCTGATAAGTCTGTCTGTGTTTTTCAGCATCATAAATATAGCTAATATAGTTTACTATGCTATAGAACATAGGAGAAAAAAATTTAAATGAATATTCAGTGTGATTTGTGGAGAGACAGCTCAGAGATATATATCTTGCAGTGGAACTGTTCTTATGAAATATTGTTGCCCCTCAAATATATATACCATTCTGTCTTTTTAACATATTTTTCTTCAGTGCTTTTCCAATAATTGTGACTGGAGAATATATACTGTGTAATTACTATAGACGATTTAATACTTTAGCGAAAGCTGCAGCTTTTTTGGCACCTGATTCATAACTTAAGGAACTGCTGAAACTTTAAACAACCAGGGAGCCCACACATTATGAGCAACGGTAACTAGGAAGTCTAGGGGGTACGTGGCAGAACGTTGTATCCTCACATAATAAAGCAGGTTATTAGATTTCCTAAAATAAGTAATCCCACAGGAATGGCTGTATGTTGCAAACTTCATGAGTCACCCTGAAGACCCACTTCTATTTAGAGAGTGAATCTCTTGGATTAGAAGATTTGCATTTAAATGGTCTATTTCCCCCTTGCAGCTACAGGTTTCTGCATAGGATAATAGTCCTCTTTCTTTGTGCTGCACATACAGAAAGGGTCCTGATAAATCCCATCATTGTCATGATCCAAGAGTTTATCAAAGGACTTCGAAGCTGTTCTAACAGACTCATTTGAAATAGTTCTTCCTATATCTCCTTTTGGGAGTTTAAAAATATATTTAGGATAATTAGCTATTTCCCTGCAGGCTGTCTTTATGAATTTGAGAAAGATGCCGTCCATTTTCTTAGTAAATTAAAGGAAAACACATATTTGAAGACCGCTAATTTCAATAGCAAAATAGGCACTAGCTTAACATTTGGAACTGTTCTTTCTAATACTGAATGCCTCTTAGTCCACAGTCTTAGAAAATTAAGTAAATAAAGAATGAAATGAAATATAACCCAGAATTGTGGTGTTGAATATTTCTCACACAGAACTGTAAGGGACTAGCTGCTGATAGAGACCACCAGACGGAGTTCAGAAAGAAAAGGTTTATTGGCAATTTTGGATCCGGGCCCCCGCCAAGCCAATCGAAGTTCGGATGCCCCGATTTCTCGGTTTGGAAGCTTTTTATCTTCTAGCAGAGGGGAGGAGTGGGGTTAGGTCCTCTTTCTCAAGCATTGAGCAAACATGGTGGTTACACATCTGGTAAATTTTTAACCCTCGGGACTTTTCTTATCTTGACTACCTCCGGCCGCCCCTGCCCCCCTTCTCCCTGAGAGGGGGGATTGCTCTGGGCTCTTAGTGAGGATTAGTGAGGAAATTTTTGTAATTCTTGTTCCCCTTTACATTCCCTATTAGTCTTAACGGGGAATCAAATCCTTGATTCATCCCCCGATTCCTCCTCACTTGGTACTTCCTCCTGATAGTGAGACCGTAGGAGGAGGATTCGGAGGTCTTGTGTTCGTTGCAACACCATCCGTCGTATGGTAGAAACGACACAGGTAAGATGGCTAGCCCTACGATCAGCAAGAGGAGCGGCCCAGCTACCGCACTCATGAGGGTGGTTAGCCAAGGCGACCACTGGAAGAGAGACTCATACCAATTTCCCTGATTGCCCCTAGCTTCTTCTCTATCTTTAAGTCTCTTTCGGAGTTGGCTCAAGCTTTCCTTAATAACTCCTGAGTGGTTGGCGTAGAAGCAGCAGGTCTCTCCCAGGGCTAAACAAAGCCCGCCCTGCTTGAGAAATAGCAAGTCCAGTCCTCTCCGGTTTTGCAGCACTACCTCGGCCAGGGAGGAGAGGGAGTCCTCTAATTTAGCAACAGTAGACTCCAGCGTTTTTAGATCTTCATCAATTTGGGAGCCTAGGCCTCGCAGATCCAGGTCGCCCTTTATAAGGGCTGAAGTTCCTACTGCTGTTGACCCGGCTATTCCCAGTCCCAAGAGCAGTGGGACTAGGACTGGGGCCCTCTTCTGCCTGGAGAGGCCGAAATGTTCACGTCCCCCCTCACCCGAGTAGTAATAAACCTGGGGCAGTATGTGGGCCAAGACACAGACCCCTCCTTCCACTACCGCCGGGTAGATGCAGGGTGTTATGCCTGCTGTGCAGGCCCACCAGGTGCCTTCAGGGGCTACAAGCAGAGATAAGGAGGGGGCACCTCTGGGAACGGTGTAAGTAAGGTTACAGTTTTCCCCATACATAGCTAGGGGGTCTAAGGGGGAAGTATCTCCTGTCACACAAGTCCCCCTTCCTTGCAAATCTCCCAGGGTCAGCTTAGGTTCCATTCCCCATTTGCACTCAGGGATTTCTAGTTGGCCTTCTCTGAGAGTGATATTTCTGACACAGGAAGAGTCCTCTCCCAGAGGTACTGACACAGCAATTCCCACATAGTATGGGGGCTCCGGGTTGAGGCAAAGCCAACAGTCCTGCGTGAGGGTCGGGTCGGTGCGGTTCAGGTATGAAAAGGTGAGGTCCACAGTTCGTAGGAGAGAATGGGTTTGAGGCTCCAGTGGGGGCAAAGTGTGGGATGCAGGAGTGCCGGAGGTGGCGTTTCTACGGGGTAACACTCTAGTCGGGATGGGCACCTGGGGCCCTATAGGTTTTGGGTGATGTGGGAGCTGTCTTTTCTGGATGGTAAATAATACTCCCTGGTCATACCCATTTACGTAAAACCTCAGACCCCAAGTCTTCCCTGTCTTCCAATAGCCTTGCTCCCAGGTCTTGACTCTCAACTCTATGGGGTTACACCGTCCCATATAGCAAGGAGGTACTCCCAGAACCCGCTTGAATTGAATAAGGGGGTCTACATCTTTCCAACTGGCGATGGTCTCGCAGCCCCACGCACCACAGTGGAAGTCCTCGGTTCCACCGCCTTCCGAGGGTCCCTCCTGGGGACAGATATAGAACTCCGTGTCCCTCGATGCCTCTTCCAAATACTTAGTCCCGCATCCGTAGGACTTTACGCCAGCTCTTCCTCCCCTCGTATACCCTGCAGGGGGTCTTTCGTTATTCCAATTAGCCCCCAGGAGGTTGCATAAATCAAACCGATAGGTAGGCGCATCCAGGGTTGACACATTTGCAACTAACTTCCCATCTAGCATGCTAGTTAACTCCCAGCGGTAGGGTGCAAGCATATAGGGGTTAAAGGAGGCAATCTGAAGCAGGGGGAACAAAAACAGCACAACTAAGGGGGTGCCACCAGTCTGAGTCGCAATGGGTCGCCGGAACGTTCCACTCTCCATTTTGAGTTCTTTTCCTCCAGCGGGGGGTGTTTCTTGATCCGGGAGTGGTGAATCCAAGCGCTCTTCCCTGCCACTTTGACCGCAGTCGGCGTGCTCAAAATGATGGTATAAGGTCCATCCCAGTGGATGGCGAGCGTTTGCGGGCCCAGTTTCTTGATCAGGACCAGATCTCCAGGATCACAGAGAGGCAGCCGGGCTGGAGCGCTGGGAGTTCCGGGTCTGCTCTCTCGGACCACTGCTTGGGCTCGGGTCCGGGCTAACTGTAGGCCCTGTAAAGATCTAAGGAGATTGTCGTTAGTTATCTCCGCGAGGGTTTCCTCCCATAACTTGGGGATGAGTGGGGGAGGCCGCCCATAGATGATCTCGAAGGGCGTGAGTCCGGTTACAGAGGGGGTACACCTAGATCGGAGAAGCGCAAAAGGTAAGAGGGTAACCCAGTCTCCGCCAGTCTCTATTTTATATTTTGTCAATATTTTTTTAAGCTCTTATTTATCTTCTCTACTTGTCCTGAACTCTGTGGTCTGTAAGCACAATGCAGTTTCCAGTTAATTTTTAATGCCTCAGCCAATTGACATGATATCTGGGCGGTAAACGCCGGGCCATTGTCGGACCCCAGACTACTAGGCAATCCAAACCTGGGGACAATTTCAGTGACCAGTTGCTTCACTACTACCAGGGAAGTCTCTTTCTTGGTGGGGAAGGCTTCTGCCCATCTGGAGAAGGTATCAACAAAAACGAGGAGGTAGCGGTAGCCTCCTCGGGCAGGGGGCATCTCGGTGAAGTCCACTTCCCAGGCCTCCCCTGGCTCAGTTCCTCTCTGACGTATGCCCTTCTCAGCCCTCTTAGTCGGGTTAGTGTTAACTCGGGCCCAAGTCAGACATCGGGCGGCTATGTCTCGAGCAATTCTGTAGATCCCGCAGATTAAGTACTTTTTCCTCAGCAATTCTGCCAGTTTGTTTCCACTCAGATGGGTTGCCCGGTGGGCCTCAGAAAGGAGAGCTCTACCAATAGCCTCTGGAACTAGCACCCGGTCATCTGGCAAGACTAGCCATCCCTGTTCCGTGGTCTGCCCCCCTAGTTTCTGGCCCAGATCAGTCTCCTTTTGATTATACACAGGGGGTTCCTCTGTAGGTTAGGACTAGAGTAGGGGCTCCTCCCCCTACTAGTCTTAAGGCTGTTTCCCGGGCGGTTTCATCTGCGAACCAGTTTCCCCGCGCTTCAGGGGTGTCCCTGGTTTGGTGCCCCTGGCAATGTATGACCACCACCTCTCTAGATTCCCATACAGCTGATAGGAAGTCTGCAATTTCAGAGGCATTTTTAATAGTCTTTCCTCCTGCCGTCAGGAGTCCCCTCTCCTGGTATAAGGCCCTGTGGACGTGAACGGTAGCGAAAGCATACCTGCTGTCAGTATAGATGTTTAAACGTTTTCCTTTTCCCCACCTCAAGGCCTTGGTCAGGGCGACTAGTTCGGCCCGCTGGGCTGAAGTTCCTTGTTGTAGTGCCGAGGCCCAGATGACAGAGTCCTCAGTTACTACGGCGGCCCTGGCATACCTGATGCCGTCCTTGACAAAACTGCTCCCATCGGTGTAAAGAGTAGCCTCTGCTTGTGGCAGCGGCTTGTCAGACAAGTCCGGTCGCCCACAAGAGAGGGAATCCAGGAATTCCGTACACTCGTGTGGGGGCAACTGGGGGTCCGAAGCCGGCAGCAGAGTAGCAGGGTTTAGGGCTGTGGAGCGATGGAAGGTAATCCAGGGTGGGTCGAGGAGTTGCACCTGATAGTGTGTAATTCTGGCGTTAGACAGCCATTTCTCAGGTGGCGCCTGGAGTAGGCCTTCGAGGTTATGAGAAGAGGCGACCTCGAGAGTCTGGTCAAAAGTCAATTTGGTCGCTTCCTTGACTAGCAGGGCTGCAGCCGCGATTGTTCTCAGACACCCTGGCCACCCCGCCGCCACAGGGTCCAACCGTTTGGACAAGTAGGCCACAGGTCTCTTCCAGGGACCCAAGTCTTGGGTCAGTACTCCCTTTGCCACCCCATTAGCCTCGGCCATGAACAGTCAGAAGGTTCGGCAGGCTGAGAGCGGGGGCACTCACCAAGGCGGTCTTCAGGTCCTCGAAAGCCTCGGCGGCTTCCGTCCACACGAGGGTGGGGTCCTTGCCGCTGGTAGCCGCGTATAGAGGCTTAGTGGTCTCGGCAAAGTTCAGGGTCCAAAGCCTGCAATACCCCACGGCCCCCAGAAATTCCCATACTTGCCTTTTGGTCTCCGGTCGGGGAGTCTAGAGGATGGCTTGGATGCGGCTGGAAGACAGGGCTCTGCGTCCCTGGCTGATCTGATATCCAAGGTAGGTTACCTGTTGTTTGCAGAGTTGGGCCTTTTTGGATGACCCTTGGTACCCAAGCCGGGCTAAGGTCCAGAGCAGGTCCTTGGTGGCCTCTTCACAACTCAAATAATCTGAGGCGGCAATAAGGAGATCATCTACGTACTGAAGGAGGGTGACTCCAGAGTGACTGGCTCGGTAGTCCTGAAGGTCTTGGTTTAGCGCCTCATCAAAAAGAGTAGGTGAGTTTTTGAACCCTTGGGGCAGCCTCGTCCAAGTAAGCTGCCCTGACAGTCCCTTGTCGGGATGGGTCCACTCAAAGGCAAAGAGGGGCTGACTTATGGTGGCCAAGGGGAGGCTAAAGAAGGCATCTTTCAGATCCAAAACACTGTACCAACCTTTATCTGGTGGCAGCAAACTGAGGAGAGTGTAAGGGTTAGGAACAGTGGGGTGGATAGTCTCGACCCTTCTGTTAACTTCCCGCAGGTCTTGAACAGGTCGATAGTCCTGAGTGCCTGGTTTCTTCACTGGGAGGAGGTGGGTGTTCCAAGCTGACTGGCAAGGAACTAGGACGCCTGCCTCCAACAACCTATTTATGTGGACTTTAATTCCCCGTCTCACCTCCAGACTGAGGGGGTACTGCCGTACTCGGACAGGGGTAGCTGTAGCCGCCAGTTGGACAATAATGGGCACCCAGTGTTTAGCCAGCCCCGGGGGATTGCCCTCGGCCCAAACTTATGGGATTTCCAGTTTCAGTCGGTCTAGAAGTTCCTCACTCTGCTTCCAGTTGAGGTCTCGTATAATCTATATTCTCCCTCCATGGGCAGCGAGACTAGAATTCACCCTTCGGCAGCAACTTCCACATCTCCATCTGGAGTGAAGGAGATAGTGGCCCCCATTTTCTGCAGTAAGTCTCTTCCAAGAAGGGGCTCAGGGCACTCAGGGATAACCAAGAAGGAATGAGTGACTGTCCCATGGCCAAGATCTGAAATACGGCCGGCCGACTTGGGATATCATTTTAGCTGGCCTGTAGCCCCGATTATCTGGATCTTTTCTCGCGATATGGGCCCTACAGGATGTTTTACCACCGAATGAGTGGCCCCTGTATCCACTAAGAAATCGATCTTCTGGCCCCCCACAGAAAGGGTTACCCTGGGTTCCTGGGGGCCCAAGGAACCCTGACCCCTCTATTCAGTCTCTTCCACCAAGATCGGGGTGGGCTGTGATCCCTTTTTTGGCCGTTTTGGGCACTCTCGTTTCCAATGTCCTTCCTCTTTGCAATATGCACACTGGTTTCTTCCCAAAGTGCCTCGCTGACCCTTCCTCGGTATGCCCTTCTCCTGGGAGCCTGAGGGCGCCTCGCGAGCCAGGAGGACCTTGGCCATTTTCTTGGTGAGCTCCTGGGTGGCTCGGGTGGGGTCCTCCCGATTTTCGAACACCTTCTGGGCCACTGCCAGGAGCTCAGACAGAGACTTCCTTTCAAATCCTTCTAGTTTCTGCAACTTCCTTCTAATATCTGGGGCCGCCTGAGCTACGAAGGAGAGCACCACAGCCGCTCGGTTCTCTGGAGCCTCTGGATCAATCGGGCTCCAGGTCTTATAGGCTTGGTTGAGCCTTTCTAGAAAGGCAGTGGGACTCTCCTCCGGCCCCTGCCTGGTCTCAGTAATGGCCATATTAGTAGGCTTCCGGGCCGCAGCTGGTAAGCCGGCGAATAGAGTCTGCCGGTACCAGTTGAGGGCCCCCAAACCGCTCCCCCCCTACTGTTGTGGTCCCAAGTGGGGCGAGTGGAGGGGAAACCTTCCTCAATAAGTCTGGGGTCCGTTGTTAGTTCTCCTTGATTAGCTCGGACCTGTTTCCTACTTTCAGTTGTTATTCTCTCTCTCTCCTCAGTGGTAAATAGGGTACTGAGGAGCTGCTGGCAATCATCCCATGTGGGTTGGTGAGTATAAAAGACAGACTCTAAGAGCGTGATGACCGCCTGGGGGGTCATCTGAAAAAGAGGGGTTCTGTCTTTTCCAGTTGTATAGATCTGAGGTAGTGAATGGGACATACGTCCGTACTGGCCTCCCGGTGGGCCCCACCTCTCCTGTCTCCCGCAGAGGATAGAGTCCTGCGGGTTCAGGCGGCCCAAAGGTGGTGCCCGCACAGGTATGGGGGGGGCTCACCAAGGGTGGAGTGGCCTCGGTGGAGTCAGGGGAAGAGGGCCGGTCTCCCTCGAGTTCCCTTCCGGAATAGGGTGGGGGCCGCCTCCGAGGTGGCGATTCAGGCCCTTGGGGCAACACCGGGGCCGAGGGTTTCTTAGCCCTAGGTTGCCGCATCACCATTATGTGCGATGGACGACCCCCCTTCGTTCCCAATTTAGCAGGTTCCGAACGTCCACATTTTTTCAAGTATGATGGCTTATCCCAAATAATTTCAGCCCATGCATCAATATAAGGTATCTGATCCAGATGGCCTGGATTCCCATAACACACACGTTGAACTCGCCTAGCCACTACCAAGTCGAGAGAGCCCTCGCTCGGCCAGCCCGCTCCAAAAGTGGGCCAGTCGACTTCACAGAATTTCCTCAGGTCAAAGGCGCTCACAGATGCTCCGTAGCCCTTAGCCCATCGCTTAAAGTCAGCGAAATTCTCAATCAAGCACTCGAGTGGGCTCAATGGGCCACTCGAACTGCCTTGTCCCATCCTGGCCGGGAGGGAGAGGCAGATTTCGACAATCAGACAAAAGGGACTGACAGGAATACAGACGCCAAACAGCCAAACAGACAGTCTTAAAATCAGAAACTCAGATCCAGGTCTCCCAGAGTTGTCACTCCGTTCGGCAATTGCGTGGGACCTCCTGGCGGTGTCCCACTGTCCACACGCAACTCAGAACAGTCTGCAGACTAGTACCAGATTAGAAAATTAAACAGGCCTGACTTACCGGCGCACCGCGCAGGATTCCAGATGAATAGTCTGCTGGCGGTCTCCAGGCAGCAGATCCCGGACGAGCCACCAAATGTAAGGGACTAGCTGCCGATAGAGACCACCAGACAGAGTTCAGAAAGAAAAGGTTTATTGGCAATTTCAGACCCGGGCCCCTGCCAAGCCAATCGAAGGTGGGGTGCCCCGATTTCTCGGTTTGGAAGCTTTTTATCTTCTAGCAGAGGGGAGGAGCAGGGTTAGGTCCTCTTTCTCAAGCATTGAGCAAACATGGTGGTTACACATCTGGTAAATTTTTAACCCTCGGGACTTTTCTTATCTTGACTACCTCCTGCCGCCCCTGCCCCCCTTCTCCACGAGAGGGGGGATTGCTCTGGGCTCTTAGTGAGGATTAGTGAGGAAATTTTTGTAATTCTTGTTCCCCTTTACAAGAACCTTAGAAACAGCCACTGGGGCTGGAAATTCTCTCTCATATTATGTGGTATGACATCCTAATTTTAGAAATCATTTGTCCAGTTTGCAGAAAGTGAGACTTGTGACTAGAATGTAGAAATATTTTAGGCTTGTTGTAGATACTTTATCAATACCACATGCTTTTAAGACCCTTGTGAGACTTAGTCCAACGTGCTGCCCATTACAACAGCAGGTGCCTATAATGGAAATATCTGTATGAAGTGGATGAGAGAGGAGGAAGAAGAGCTTTGTTCACATACCCCATCTCGTGTGTGTGTGCGTGTGTGTGTGTGTATAACATTTTCAAACTTGATCTAATGGAAGAATATACCACTTGCTCTTTGTTAGAATAAAACAACATCACAATTTCAAGTCTCACTAATTTCACTTATTAATTTATTATGATTCTACTATAAATACAGACATTTATTTTCTAAGGGATGATAGATATAACTTATAGAAAAAGAATAAACATGTAAAAGTTGCTAGGAAAACCGTGTGTAGAAAGAATGCTAAGTAAGGGGGAGGCATCTAATCATATATCAAACATTCCTCATGTGTGCTCAGTTGGGCTGGACTCTTCGGGTCCCCATGGACTGTAGCCTGCCAGGCTCCTCTACCAAGAGATTTCCCAGGCAAAAATACTGGAATGGGTTGCAATTTCCTTCTCCAGGGTATTTTTGAGACCTAGAGATTGAACCTGTGTCTCCAGCATTGCAGGTAGATTCTTTACCACTGAGCTACCTGGGAAGCCCAAACATACCTCACAGCTTCTTCTTTTAAAAAACAAAACCAAACCTCCAAAAAGCAATGTAACACTGTCACATCAGTAGAGGAAGCAGTGAAACAGAATAGATTCCATAAGAATTCCTAAGTGAAACTGAGCAAGACCCAGTGGGTCCCTCCTCAATACAGATTTCTTTCTGTTTCCCATTTCTTGTTTGTAGGAAATAGGCTCTATTCAGACTTCTTGACCTGCTCTGAATTCCCAAGGGCAGATTCAAACTGTTGCTACTGTGAAAGGTGGGAAATGCAGAAACAAAGGAGAAGCAGTCAGGAAAAAATAGTGAGGCTATGGAGCAGGGTCCTGGTTCCTCCTCAGAGAATATCCATAGCAGTATCTTTGAGTTCCTCTGCAGGAACTCAGGCCCCCACCCAGGTGGAGGACAGTAACTAAAGGCTGAGAACAAGAGCCCTGGAACACCACTCAGTTACCTCAGCAGCTGCTGGTCTACAAAGTCTGCATGCAGTGAAAGATAACAAATACTCTGACCCTTCTCCCCAAATAACTTCCCCTTTCTCTCTTTAAACGCTTTTATGGTCCAGCGGGATCTTCAGATAGGGCTCTGGGCTGAGTCTGCCTTCTCCCCAGGTTGCTGGCCTCCTGAATAAAGGAAACTCATATCCCACGAACACTTGTTTCTCAAGTATGGGCTTTCGAGCAGCCATCAGCCAAACCTGAGATCAGTAACAGATTCTGGCCCCCAGCATGGGGTTGCCCTCTTGTAGTGTCTTGCTCCTCTGGGTTCCCCAGAGTAGTCAGTTGGCCACACACTGTTCCAGGACAGTTTTGGAGACAATCCAGCTGCTTGTGGCTAGCTGGCCCTGAGAGAGTTATTTTCATGGATGTCTCAGCACCTGCTGAAACCGATAGTTTTGGGGATTCTCTCTGTTTCTCCCCTGCTTGGCACTGGCTGTGAATTTTTACTTTTGGTTGGTGGAAATGGAACTGTGCATATGAAATGAACTGTTGAGCTCCAGGACCACTGGTAAGTCCACCAGTGTGCATGTGGGCTATCTTCCCTTTGTGCTATTTTGACATTTTGGCAGTTGGTTCTGATGTGTGTCTGCCATTAAAGGCTGTTTTGTTGAGGAAGCCTTTGTTTCGGACCCTGTTTTGGTCATCCCCTTGGCAGATTTGTGATGGATCTGTCTTTTGGTTTGTGAGTGTGCATTCCATGCTGTATGATGGATATTCTTGCTGCCTTTTGGTAAAATGTGAAGCTCTGATTCAGTTCCAACTCACAGCTCTTTGGGGTGTATTCTGGGTGTTTGGAAGGATTTTAATTATGATCGTATGGCCAAATATATATATATATATATATATATATATAT
>SJYW01033175.1:199295-214987 GCA_006410735.1 Raphicerus campestris
TGGTAATTGCAGCCATGAAATCTTTCCTTGGAAGGAAAGATGTGACCAACCTAGATAGCATTCAGGATTGGGAACTCATGTACACCAGTGGCAGATTCATGCTGATGTATGGCAAAACCAATACAGTATTGTAAAGTAAAATAAAAATAAAATCAGAGATATTACTTTGCCAACAAAAGTCCATCTAAGCAAGGCTATGGTTTTTCCAGTAGTCATGTATGGATGTGAGAGTTGGACTGTGAAGAAAGCTGAGCACCGAAAAATTGATGCTTTTGAACTGTGGCATTGGAGAAGACTCTTGAGAGCCGTTTGGACTGCAAGTAGATCCAGCCAGTCCATCCTAAAGGAAATCAGTCCTGAATATTCATTGGAAGGACTGATGCTGAAGCTGAAATTCCAATACTTTGCCACCTGATGCAAAAAGCTGACTCATTTGAAAAGACCCTCATGCTGGGAAAGGTTGAAGGGAGGAGGAGAAGGGGACAACAGAGAATGAGATGGTTGAATGGCATCATCGACTCAATGGACATGAATCTGAGTAGACTCCAGGAGTTGGTGATGGACAGGGAGGCCTGGCGTGCTGCGGTTCATGGGGTCGCAAAGAGTCGGACACAACTGAGTGACTGAACTGAACTGAATCTTATGTTAGTTTCAGGTGTATAGTATAATGATTGGCTATTTATATATATATTGTAAAATGATTGCCACAAAAAGTTTAGTTAACACCTATCATTACACATAGTTACAATTCTATTCTTGTGATGAGAACTTTTAAGATTTACTCTCTTAGCACCTTTCAAATATACAATATAGTGTTAATAACTGTTTAAGTTATAAATTTGTTCAATTTTAAGATAGCTCTTAGATGCTATCTCTTTCTAGCTTCTTAAAAAATTATTTTCAAGCTAGGAAGCAAATATAAGACCTAAAGTGACTGAACTCTTTTGAGTTTCTATGGGTAACACCAGAAGCAAACTTTTTTTACTCCTTTCTGTTTCACATGTGTGCACTCGCACACATGCACACACACACACAGACACACACAGAGTCTTTGTCTCTCTCACCAATAAATATTTTCCAGTTACTGATCTGGTCCCAGGAGAGTCACTGATTGATGGCTTGACATGACTCCTTGGATATTTGTCTCCTTGCTTTGTGCTTAGCCCTATCATATTTTAAGTTTTTTCAAGAGTATGTAACATTTATCTTTGTTACCATTTCCTTTGCCTAAACTATCATTTTTCTCTATGCCTTCCTTTTCAAAATGCATCTAGATTCTGTCCCAAAGTTCTTAATTCTTAACACAGATTTCTTTAAGTTTTGCAAATAATACTGGGAGTTTGTTTTGATCTTTAGTGGCTAAGTCATGACTGAGTCTTTTGCGACCCTATGGACTGTCAGGCTCCTCTGTCCGTAGGATTCTCGAGGTAAGAATACTGGAGTGGGTTGCCATGCCCTCCTGCAGGGGATCGCCATGATCTAGGAATCGAGCCTGTGTCCCCTGCATTGGCAGAAGGATTCTTAACCACTGGACCACCAGGGAAGTCCCAACTGGTCAGATTCTGATGAAGGGCCTCTTCCTGGCTGCAGACAGCTGTCTTCTTACTGTGTCCTCAGTTGGCAGAGAGTGAAATCTGGTATCTTTGTCTTTCCATGTGGACACTAGTCCCCCACCCCCACCCCCCGCCGGCTTCATGATTTCATCTCTATATAATTGCACCCACCCCCAGATAGCATCACACTGGGGCTTAGGGCTTCAACATATGGATTTCAGGGGGACACAGCATTCAGTCCAACACACCTTGTTTCCATAATGGCTGAACAATCAAGCTGACCACATCTGAGCTAATGCACATTCAAAAGAGTGCAACTTATGTGGTGGTAATTTCAGTAACATCACTTTTCTTTTAACTCCTGTGGGTCTTTTTTGTCTGTAATTCTTCATTGTAGTAATAGAGTGAGGAGGTTGTTATTTTGTTTCATTTTATTTTAAATGTAGACTTTTTCCTCTCTGCCAGTTTTGCTGTAGCTATCTTATCTTCTTGCTGGTTGGGCCCTGCAAAATGTTTGCCTTTGGAGAAAAAAAAATAAGCAAATAAAAGGAACAATATTAGGCATGATAATTATGACATCTGAGCGTATGTAGAAGATACTTCATGCAAGACACTTTCTGCTACGATATATTAATGTGCTGATCATAGAATAAATTAATCTGTTTTGTCTTAATGTCATCCTATCCTGGATCCAAAAGCAGAAAAAAAGCAATATTCATAATTAGAGGGCATGAGAGAGGAATAGTGACAGCATACACCCATTATTAAATATGGTCAATGGGATTTTACCAGATGGGGAAAAAGAAAATATGTCAGAGATGAATGGATAAAGAGGATGTAGTGTGTGTGTATGAATATTATATAACACACACACACACCCACATATATATATATAGGACTATTATTCAGCCATAATAATGCCATTTGTAGCACATTGTTAGACCTAGAGATTATCATTNGATTTTACCAGATGGGGAAAAAGAAAATATGTCAGAGATGAATGGATAAAGAAGATGTAGTGTGTGTGTATGAATATTATATATATAACATATATATATAACTATTATTCAGCCATAATAATGCCATTTGTAGCACATTGTTGGACCTAGAGATTATCATTCTAACTGAGGTTAGTCAGACAAAGACAAATATACATTATCACTTATATGTGAAATCTAAAATAAATGAGACAAATGAACTTATTTATAAAATAGAAATAGACTCACAGACATAGAAAACAAGCTTGTTTTTACCAAAGGGGATAGCAGAGGTGGGGAGAGATAAATTATGAGTTTAGAATCAACAGATATATACTACTATATATAAAATAGATGAACAACAGAAACCTATTTTGTGGCAGGGGGAACTATATTCAATATCTTGTGTTATCCTATAATGGAAAAAGACTAAAGAAGGATAGATAACAATCACTTCTCTGTACACCTGAAAACTAACACAATATCGTAAATCAACTATTTTTCAATTACAAACATGAATGTGTCAGTTCAGTGAATATTACCTACAAAAATTCCATTTTTTTAAATCAAATTTGACAATCAAGAGAATGAACTTTAAGCACAGTCTTAATGACTTTGGTGACAAACCAGAGTAGATCCGAATACAGAAATCTGAGAATCCAGTCTCTCTCTGTAATGAGAACTTTTATTACCAACAGCATGATCAAGTGTTTAAACTCTCATGAAAGCTGAAATGTGAAGAGTAAAACATCAGTGGTTGTTACAGGGATGATTTCTAAATCAAGATTATTAACCAAACTGGTTTCTGAGAGAACTGAGTATAAATGGTGCTGCAGTGGCACATCAGTTGAGAAGGGTGTTTATTCTGGGAAACAAACAAACAAACAAACATTGATTGATGATTGAAGAATTCAAGCTCAAAAATATTGACTTCAAACTTTTAAGTAGAGGAACTCCACTGGGGAGACGTACAGAAAGAACCATTGACTGGGCTCCAGATTCTAAGCACAGTCTTTCCCTTGGAGAAGCTGAACTCATCTTTGAGCTCATATTGAATTCACAGGAGCTTCCAGGGAGTTCAGATTAGCACAACAGGGGGTTAAAGCAAGATCAGACTGTGGGCTTTTAGTGCTCTCTACGTTCACTGCCTCAGAAGTCTGTGGGAATGCTCTGTGTGGAGGGACTCAGTGGGGGCAGTGAATAAGGAGAGTGCATCTCTATCTTTTCTGTCCTGGGTGGCAGACTGAATTCCCACATAATGAATGAGCTAATTTATCATTTGGAGCTCATTATCAAGAAAGCGTTGTGTAAGCAGATTATTAATAATTCAAAGTTTCCAACCTTTCAATAACTCCAAAAGTGCTCATTATAGAACCCTGTCTTGAAACAGTCAGATAAAACCAGGGTATGAAACCAAATTGTTCATTTCCTACTTTGAAGCCTCATGCACATATAAGCTCTGACCCCAGTGCTTCCCTACATAAAATATTACCTACTTCATAAAACTGGCTCAGATAGTAAAGAATCTATCTGCAGTGCAGGAGACTTGAGTTCGATCCCTGGGTCAGGAAGATCCCCTGGAGAAGGCAATGGCTACCCACTCCAGTTCTTGCCCAGAGAATCCTGGTGGGCTACAGTCCATAGGGTCACAAAGAGCTGGACACAGCTGAGCAGCTAACACACATTTTATAAGACAGTCCTGAGTATCAATATGATAACATACTTATAGTGCCTACATTGGTTACCAGTGTGAAAAGATAGCTGAAGAGATGCTGTATGCTTTCTTTTTGGATTCAATCTGACATTGCTAGCAAAAGTAAAATGTTCTTCAAAGTCAGAAGAATAAAGTAAGTGGAAACTTGATCAATTCGACTGTGTTTAATACACTAATTCTAAGACAAATAACCATAGAGTGACTGTATGGTTAAAGTTCTCAAAAAACTAAAATGGAGATATCTTAGAATGTGGTCAGCTGGATGTTATTTAAATGTGTTGATGTATCTATGTGAGTGTGGATGTTTTAGGAAAGATTCCAAGGACTGATAAAAGATTGCATTTGAGAATTTTCCCAAACAAAATTTTGGGGAAACAGCCAAACTTGTTTTCTGGTTTTAATATTTTGAGAAGCTACATAGTCTCATGACTATCAGTTAATTCACATGGTTTTTTTGTTGGTTGCAGTGAACAATGATACTATGTTCAGTTCAGTTCAGTCACTCAGTTGTGTTGGACTCTTTGCGACCCCATGAATAACAGCGTGCCAGGTTGGGTCATTGAGACAGAAAGACTGGGGGAAATATTAGAGTGCTTTCACTTTCATGCATTGGAGAAGGAAAAGGCAACCCACTCCAGTGTTCTTGCCTGGAGAATCCCACGGACGGGGGAGCCTGGTGGGCTGCTGTCTATGGGGTTGCACAGAGTCAGACACGACTGAAGTGACTTAGCAGCAGAAGCAGCAACATTGTATTGGAAAGGTTCAAAACCACGACAGGAAGGGTGATGAGAGAGAAAACTGAGTCAATATGAGATAAGAATCTCTGTAGTGTCAAACGTTTGTGTTCTGGCCACCTCCTTACAGTGAATTTGAAGGATACACAGGAGTTCAATGTGGCTTGCATAAGTTTTGAAGGGCTACATGAAAGAACATATCTTGTAGGGTCCATGAAGAGAGAAAGGAGCAGAAATTTATGTATAGCCCTATCCCAAACTGCCACTTAACACTGGCCAAGGCTTACCCAATAGGGAATGGACTCCACTGCACTAAATTGTGGCATATGAGATTTGGTGGCCACTTATGACTGACTGCCTGGTAGCTCAGATGATAAAGAATCTGCCTGCAATGCAGGAGACCCAGGTTCAGTCCCTGTGTCAAAAGATTCCCTGAAGAAGGGAATGACTGACCGCTCCAGTATTTTTGCCTGGAGAATTCCATGGACAGAAGAGCCTGCTAGGCTACAAACCATGGGGTTGCTAAGAGTTGGACATGACTGAGCAACTAACAGTTTTCACTGAAAGTAATAAAGGCAGCTCTACATGGATAGGGCTTGACATAGGGGGCCCAAAGTTTCAGATTTGGGAAACCCAAAATGAGGACTATTCACAGGTTGCCAACATTTCTTAGTTTCAGTGGGCTTGTCTCAGAAATCTTTCCACGGTACCTGTGTGCAGAAGAAATATCTAACAATTCATATTATTGCATGGTTAGACCAAACAGTGTAGTAAATATGTCCTGATAGATTACTGGTCATCTTTAAAAATACATGGAAATCGAAAGAAGATATAACAGTAGAATTTCATCCTTAACTAATTACAATAACTAATATGATGTGTGCTGTACAGTTTTCAAGCCTTGGAATTGAACTGCATATCATCATTCTCATTTATTATTCACATTGATTCTCATGGTGCTTTTGCAGCAATAAGATGTCACCTAAAGATATATACCTCCCCTCCACTGGGAAACCTCTCCCTTCCCTCCTCCAGGGCCCACTCCTTTGGCATTCCCACTCTCCCTGGGGGCTTTTCTTATCCTACAGTACAGAGGGAAAAAAAGAATAATGTTTAAATCATGAAATCTATAAACCTAGGATTTATAGTTTGGGGTAAATGTCTAACAAATGTCAACTATTGGTTAAAATTGTAAAATATCCTATAGAACCCCTGTGTAGCCTCATAGCACTCCAGAACACCTTTGTGTGGTATGCGAATCTCAGCTGTCAGCAATAGCAAAGGAAGCAGGTGGCATGTTATGAACTCTGGATAGGTTATATAGAATCTGAAGTAGCTCACAAAGTCAGTTGCGTTGTATCAAAAGTCTTTCTACATTTTCAGATCAAACCCAATATAGAATCTGTTCTGTATTCTCTTTCAATAAAATCTTAATTGTTTGACTATAGGAAGATGTTTGAAATCCTAAGTTTTCTCACATATGAAATGAGACTAGTAGTAGACACTCACTCCTTCATGAGTTTTTTTGGAGTATTATTATGTGAGCTATTTCTTTAAAGTACTTTCCATAATACATGTGTCTTAGTAATTGTTCAATAACTATTGTGCTGCTTCTGTTGAAGACAATATCCTAAAGATCCTAGGAACCCAATCCATTTCATGCTCCAACCACTAATACCATCTTTTAGACTCTTTCTCTGGAACTGACAGTACCTTCACCTGGAATAGAGGCAAAATTAGTCTAGGTAAGAAGAACAAATTCTAGAGACTTTGGGGAGATTGTCCCCTTACCCACATTTGGAGCAACTTGGCTTCAGTGTTGCTGAAAACCATTTAAACGTTGCTTGAAAATTCCAGCTGTTTTAGTTATGGCATGGCAGTTCCCCCAGAGCAGATAAGGTTCTGCAAAAAACACACATGGTCCAGCTAACCTTGAACTGCAATTCTATGTCGAGTTTAAAATTATAGATAATTGAGTGTATTCATCATACTTGTCTATTAGCTTTGTCTCAAGTGTTAACTTCAGGTCTCATGAATTTCAGCAGTTGATCTTGTTCTTGATACCATGTATTAGATGATCACCTAATGGATTTGTTTGTGTGTGCTGTTGCTTTCCTTCTTGCCTGGGATGTCATATGTCAGTTTCAGCTCTCAGATTCCAGAGTAGGGCAACCTTTTCTTGTCTACTGCCTTAGTCAGAGGCCATCTCTATACCCAGTCTGGACTGATCATTTGAAGGATATGACAACATTCCATGTTGCCATTACACACATGATGAGCCGGACATGATGGATACCATCATATAATCTTATTTGGAAGGAACCACATTGGTCAGCAGGCCAAAGTTCAATTCAGTTTAAGAAAGTCTGTCAACTGCACCCAGATATGCCCAGTAAGGAGAAAAGAGAATGCATGCTAGGTTATTAAAGTAAATCCCCTGCAGGTATTGATTAGCTGAAAGATATGGTACTTAGAATCTGTTCCCTTAAGAAACTGCTTTAAATATACCAGTAAGTCAATAATTTTCTTTCAGATTTAAATCTCAAAAAGTCAATATTGAATCTCAAAAAGTCAATAAAATAGAGGATGTGTACTTCCTAGGTAGTGCAGTGGTAAAGAATCCACCTGCCCATGCAGGAGACACAGGTTTGATCCCTGGGTTGGGAAGGCCCCCTGGAGGAGGAAATGGCAACCTGCTCCAGTATTCTTACCTGGGAAATCCTATGTACAGGGGAACCTGGTGGGCTGTAGTGCATGGAGTCACAAAGAGTTGGACACGACTTAGAGACTGAGCACACAAACATACACAATACCTTAAAAAAGAAAACTTTGGTGTAGGTATACATGTGCGTGTCCGTGAGATTATAAAGAGACAAAGGCTGAGGGTGGGAGGTAGATATATATAGAGAGATCAAATTGGCAACATCCGCTGGATCATGGAAAAAGCAAGAGAGTTCCAGAAAAACATCTATTTCTGCTTTATTGACTATGCCAAAGCCTTTGACTGTGTGGATCACAATCAACTGTGGAAAATTCTGAGAGAGATGGGGAATACCAGACCACCTGACTTGCCTCTTGAGAAATCNATATACCTTTTTCTTTCCTAGTGGAGCTCATGTCATGTCTTCCACAGTAAAGTATTCACAGCAGTTCAAAAAGGAGCCAATACAAAACCAGAAGCAGCCATGTAGAAATCTGATGCTAATATAGCTTGATGATTGAGCTACAAATTTTCTTTCCTGAAAATATTAAAATCCCATTTCTTTGATCTTGGGTTCAAATGAAAATGTCCTGAGTTCTTCCTTGGAAATAAAATTTTACTTCCTCTGGTATTGATCTACCCTCAGTGGTCTTATTTCAAAGAGGCCCATTCGCAGAAGCAAAATGAGCTATAGGTAGGTTAACCATATTTATATACTTGCTTTATTCCTCTAATATACACAAATATATTACATATTTCACTCTACTTGAATTGTACTGTCTAGCCTTTCTCACTAGACTTGTAAGCCTCTTTTGGGCAGCAGTATTTATTTTGTCCCTTCCTTGATTTAATAAGATTGCAATATAGAAAAATACTGTTATATTGATGGCGTATACCATTTATATTATATTGTTTGGTGTGTATCAGTTTACCAAGTGCTTACATGTACCTTAGGTGACTGACATTCTCCATTTGTTATTTCAGTCAATGGACTATGTGCCTTTACTTACATTTTATTGATGACATAGCTGTGACTTGTAGAAGCCTTTCATAAATATAATGGAAGTGTTGTGATTCACACTCAAGTTTCCATGTCCAGTGTACATTTGGTTACACTTAGTTTATCTCAACACACGTTACCCCAGCAGTATCACATAATAAATATCCATAAATGTATTTAGATATACACAAAAGAAAATTTTTGATATTCCTTATGGTACTTTTCTCAGAAAAAAGATAGGTAATGTTTTGAAGAAGAAACTATGTCTTCAGACATGAATTCCCAATAATGACAAGGAAGACGCTTGTAGAGTGTGAAACTGCCCAAGTCTCTCCAGTGTTGACTCTTCCTGGGCTTAATTATACATGAAATATGCAAATCACAACTTTCTGAATGTACACAGATTCCACAAACAAACACAAGTGCATTTTCAAGAGCGACTTTAATTTTCCTTCTTTTCATTCTAATTGACAACATTCATAGAAGGACCACAGTTTGAGCAGTAAAAAGTCAGGAAAAATTAACTACAGAGACAGTCTGAACTGTATAATATGTTTCCTCTTTCATTAAAAGAATGAAATATTGTCAGTGCCCTTTATGGTTTTAATTAAGTATGTCAGTATAATACTTAACCGAGAGAAATATGCAAATGATTATATTTTTTTTATAAGGCCACAGCTAAATAAGCACAGCACTCTGCCAATACCCATCTCATTATATGTCTATGCAGAAGTCCTGTGCAGATTAAGTTATAGGTGTTTCTTTTTAAACTAGAAAGTAATTCCTAACATTTTCATGCTTAGGGATCTGCATAAAAATACTAGCAATTTTGCAATTTTTTCAGTATTATCATGCAGTACTCTTCTTAGAAAAAATGAATATGATGGATTCCAATGATCAGCATATTCCATGTTTGTTATCATAGAAGCCAGAAGGGAACTTTGAGGAATAGATCAAGCTGCCTTTCTATCTCTCCTTGAGCATCAGTCTAAGCATGCTTGATTGAAACTTGCAGAAATGAATGCATCACATCCTTCTAGACTTTAAGAAGACCTGTGAGATACTGACAGACTTTGAAGACTAAAAAAAACCCCACAAAAATCTTGTTAAACTTCTAAACAATTGCTATGCCTAAACCATCATGGCGGATTCATGTTGCAGACTCTAGTGCCTGGCTTCTGCTTGCTCTCAGACACCCTACAGTCCACTTAAGCCATATCACTAACTTTTCTTGAGTATTGTTTTTCTCTGCTTTTATCTTAAGCATGTGCAATAGTCTTTAATTAATAATGTCTTTTCCTTTCTCTTCCTCTGGACATTGTACTTTTCCATGTAATTTAAGTACCCTGTCTTCTCTGAAAGCTTCCCCTCAGTGATCACTTGTCCATACTATTTGTGCTATTTTTAGCCCTTTACACTTATCTGTTGCCATTAATTGTTTTTGTGATGCCATCTTCAACCTCTTTACACCCACTACAAAACTGTGATTTCCTTGCCATTCTGAACCTATTGTTATTTGTCTTTCCATGGTTCATTGTCCCCAGTCCCATGGAAACCTAACAGACATTGTTAGCAATTTAAAGTTTCTTTGTGTAACACATTTATTGGTTAATGTCTAAGACATATTTTTGATAAAGATTGTTATAGGTATTCTTTGGGGGAAATATTCAGATATTTATTGAGCAATCTCTTATATGGGATTAAAGTGATTTTCTAAGTATGCAGAGGAGTAAAGAAATACGCTCTGACCTTCACTATTTTAAATAGTTGCTTGCAATTTAAAACATTCCTAACCGTACTATCCATAATTATCTAACCTTTCCCTTATTCTGAAATGCTGCATTCTGTGTGAATCTGATAAAGGTTAACTGAAAGAAAAGTAGAAATTATTTTACTCTCTGATTTAAAAAATATCTCTCTATATAACCTCATATAAAAGCAAACCCCTATGTTAATAGTGAATGTAAGTCGTTATTTGTGAAATTATTTATTTTTCTTGTTTCTATACAATGAGAATACCCATTCCATTATTTTCAGGCTGAGATAGAGATACTCTTTTCTGGAATGGAACCAGTTTCATGAATCCAGAAGGGGCTGTCTCATCTGCATTCTCTGCTGTGTGCCTTCTCTCAGCCTCAGTTGCTCTTCCTACACTTCTCCACCTAGGTGACTCCATCCTGTCTATCAAGGCATGGCAGCTATCACTCTTATATATCTGCACTGCCTGCCCCAAATATCAGAATAAATGCTCTTAATCTATGTCCCAGTAATATGCTCTTTACTCCCTGATTTCATTCAGTTATTAATGCCTCCATTCAACAAATATTTACTGATAACCCCCTTTATGTTTGGAACTGAGAGTTCACTGGTAGGTGATAGCTCCCATGATGTCCTTCTGGATGTTCAGTCTGGTTTAGGGTTTCTCTCACATAACATGTTTCAAACAGTATTAATTGTGTTTGTCTGCCCTGTCAGATTCTGTACTCTGTCCTGGAATGGAGGCTGCATCTTATATTGCCTCCTGAGCACCTAAGCCCTGAGAAAGAAGGCAGTCAGTCAATTTTTGACTAAATTGGTACCCATAGAAGCTTGCATTTGTTTAATCTCACTCTCAGTCCATTGCCCAGTAAAGATTTGGTCAACTCTGCAAGTCTGAGGGGTCCAGGTAGAACTGGAAATATGTTTCAAATCTTCTTGCACTAAATATTCTTACAGGCCACTCTGAATTTGTCTGCATGCTGTAATACATGGGAATGAATAGAATAACTGGTGAGGCTGTTGCCTGTCACTGTTTTTGAGTTCTGGGCACCTCCCATTGAGTATTTAACCACAACTCAGTCCTAATGATGTCAGCTCTGAGAAAGTAAGGCCTTCTTTTCAGTGTCAGGGCACGACTATTAATGTGGACAATATGGGTCAGTGAGCAAGTATATATCTGCAGGTTCCAGTACCTTGGTTTCTATTGTTAATACCTCTTTCCATAATTTGTCTCTTGCTCCAGTAATTAATAATAAGAGCAAATGTCATTCAATTAATATTTGGAAGATACTGAAGATGCCTCAAAATTTGTCCTTCATGGGCAGGAGTGACACTATGCTTGTTTGGAAAGCAGGGGGATGTCCATTCTAATGTTTATAAGGAGAGCTCAGCAAGAAAGCGGTTGGACTACTACTGGCACACGTGACAAGAGCCTTCTGGAGGGAGAAATGTCCTTAAGGTTCCCTAGTCCAGTTACTTCCCAGTGGACACCAAATGCTTGACATTAGAAAGAAGAGGCATTCTGTACAGTGAGAAAGTGAAAGGACTACAAACCAGTTCTTACTGAACTTAAAATGTAAAAGCTGATGCAATTATAAGTACTTGTATTTTAATTTGCCAAGTAATTAAGGAATTATAATCATCTCTCATTTATACTATCTCTTCAGAATAGCACCTTAGAAAAATTATATCTGTTATTACAATTAGCAAAAAAGAGTTTGCAGCTCCTAGTTGACCTAAAAATGACTATTGTTGTGTGACCTAAAATGAGTAAAGCATCTATTTTTCCACCATCATATATATGAAAAAAAAAATCTAACCTTAAACAGGGTTAATAGACACACGATGGTAACATATCACAGCAGACAAGATTGTTTGGCAGACCTAAGTCCCATTCTCTAATGCTTTTCTCCCTCTAATGTTACCTCCACTTAAATGGCTGGACAAAGCTTATTATGCACAACCCCTCCCTCTTTACAGTCAGAGAAGGATGACATATTTCTCTAGAATTATAATTAACAGGATGCATTCTGGAAGCAAATCTTTGAGTTTAAATCCCATCTCACCCACTTACTAAGCTGTGCGATTCAGCAAAACATGACTTTGCTCTTTCTTCTGTGGAATAAGAGATAACCAGAGCATCTCCCTCATCTGGTTACAGTGAGGTAGATATTTGAATGAGTTATTATGTAAAATGTACGTAGAATGGCCTGTAGCATATAGTAAGTGCTGTATGTGTATAAGCTATTGTTATTACTCANCATCACATCCTTCTAGACTTTAAGAAGACCTGTGAGATACTGACAGACTTTGAAGACTAAAAAAAACCCCACAAAAATCTTGTTAAACTTCTAAACAATTGCTATGCCTAAACCATCATGGCGGATTCATGTTGCAGACTCTAGTGCCTGGCTTCTGCTTGCTCTCAGACACCCTACAGTCCACTTAAGCCATATCACTAACTTTTCTTGAGTATTGTTTTTCTCTGCTTTTATCTTAAGCATGTGCAATAGTCTTTAATTAATAATGTCTTTTCCTTTCTCTTCCTCTGGACATTGTACTTTTCCATGTAATTTAAGTACCCTGTCTTCTCTGAAAGCTTCCCCTCAGTGATCACTTGTCCATACTATTTGTGCTATTTTTAGCCCTTTACACTTATCTGTTGCCATTAATTGTTTTTGTGATGCCATCTTCAACCTCTTTACACCCACTACAAAACTGTGATTTCCTTGCCATTCTGAACCTATTGTTATTTGTCTTTCCATGGTTCATTGTCCCCAGTCCCATGGAAACCTAACAGACATTGTTAGCAATTTAAAGTTTCTTTGTGTAACACATTTATTGGTTAATGTCTAAGACATATTTTTGATAAAGATTGTTATAGGTATTCTTTGGGGGAAATATTCAGATATTTATTGAGCAATCTCTTATATGGGATTAAAGTGATTTTCTAAGTATGCAGAGGAGTAAAGAAATACGCTCTGACCTTCACTATTTTAAATAGTTGCTTGCAATTTAAAACATTCCTAACCGTACTATCCATAATTATCTAACCTTTCCCTCATCCTGAAATGCTGCATTCTGTGTGAATCTGATAAAGGTTAACTGAAAGAAAAGTAGAAATTATTTTACTCTCTGATTTAAAAAATATCTCTCTCTATAACCTCATATAAAAGCAAACCCCTATGTTAATAGTGAATGTAAGTCATTATTTGTGAAATTATTTATTTTTCTTGTTTCTATACAATGAGAATAACCATTCCATTATTTTCAGGCTGAGATAGAGATACTCTTTTCTGGAATGGAACCAGTTTCATGAATCCAGAAGGGGCTGTCTCATCTGCATTCTCTGCTGTGTGCCTTCTCTCAGCCTCAGTTGCTCTTCCTACACTTCTCCACCTAGGTGACTCCATCCTGTCTATCAAGGCATGGCAGCTATCACTCTTATATATCTGCACTGCCTGCCCCAAATATCAGAATAAATGCTCTTAATCTATGTCCCAGTAATATGCTCTTTACTCCCTGATTTCATTCAGTTATTAATGCCTCCATTCAACAAATATTTACTGATAACCCCCTTTATGTTTGGAACTGAGAGTTCACTGGTAGGTGATAGCTCCCATGATGTCCTTCTGGATGTTCAGTCTGGTTTAGGGTTTCTCTCACATAACATGTTTCAAACAGTATTAATTGTGTTTGTCTGCCCTGTCAGATTCTGTACTCTGTCCTGGAATGGAGGCTGCATCTTATATTGCCTCCTGAGCACCTAAGCCCTGAGAAAGAAGGCAGTCAGTCAATTTTTGACTAAATTGGTACCCATAGAAGCTTGCATTTGTTTAATCTCACTCTCAGTCCATTGCCCAGTAAAGATTTGGTCAACTCTGCAAGTCTGAGGGGTCCAGGTAGAACTGGAAATATGTTTCAAATCTTCTTGCACTAAATATTCTTACAGGCCACTCTGAATTTGTCTGCATGCTGTAATACATGGGAATGAATAGAATAACTGGTGAGGCTGTTGCCTGTCACTGTTTTTGAGTTCTGGGCACCTCCCATTGAGTATTTAACCACAACTCAGTCCTAATGATGTCAGCTCTGAGAAAGTAAGGCCTTCTTTTCAGTGTCAGGGCACGACTATTAATGTGGACAATATGGGTCAGTGAGCAAGTATATATCTGCAGGTTCCAGTACCTTGGTTTCTATTGTTAATACCTCTTTCCATAATTTGTCTCTTGCTCCAGTAATTAATAATAAGAGCAAATGTCATTCAATTAATATTTGGAAGATACTGAAGATGCCTCAAAATTTGTCCTTCATGGGCAGGAGTGACACTATGCTTGTTTGGAAAGCAGGGGGATGTCCATTCTAATGTTTATAAGGAGAGCTCAGCAAGAAAGCGGTTGGACTACTACTGGCACACGTGACAAGAGCCTTCTGGAGGGAGAAATGTCCTTAAGGTTCCCTAGTCCAGTTACTTCCCAGTGGACACCAAATGCTTGACATTAGAAAGAAGAGGCATTCTGTACAGTGAGAAAGTGAAAGGACTACAAACCAGTTCTTACTGAACTTAAAATGTAAAAGCTGATGCAATTATAAGTACTTGTATTTTAATTTGCCAAGTAATTAAGGAATTATAATCATCTCTCATTTATACTATCTCTTCAGAATAGCACCTTAGAAAAATTATATCTGTTATTACAATTAGCAAAAAAGAGTTTGCAGCTCCTAGTTGACCTAAAAATGACTATTGTTGTGTGACCTAAAATGAGTAAAGCATCTATTTTTCCACCATCATATATATGAAAAAAAAAATCTAACCTTAAACAGGGTTAATAGACACACGATGGTAACATATCACAGCAGACAAGATTGTTTGGCAGACCTAAGTCCCATTCTCTAATGCTTTTCTCCCTCTAATGTTACCTCCACTTAAATGGCTGGACAAAGCTTATTATGCACAACCCCTCCCTCTTTACAGTCAGAGAAGGATGACATATTTCTCTAGAATTATAATTAACAGGATGCATTCTGGAAGCAAATCTTTGAGTTTAAATCCCATCTCACCCACTTACTAAGCTGTGCGATTCAGCAAAACATGACTTTGCTCTTTCTTCTGTGGAATAAGAGATAACCAGAGCATCTCCCTCATCTGGTTACAGTGAGGTAGATATTTGAATGAGTTATTATGTAAAATGTACGTAGAATGGCCTGTAGCATATAGTAAGTGCTGTATGTGTATAAGCTATTGTTATTACTCA
>SJYW01033175.1:220102-245533 GCA_006410735.1 Raphicerus campestris
AGTCTGAGGGGTCCAGGTAGAACTGGAAATATGTTTCAAATCTTCTTGCACTAAATATTCTTACAGGCCACTCTGAATTTGTCTGCATGCTGTAATACATGGGAATGAATAGAATAACTGGTGAGGCTGTTGCCTGTCACTGTTTTTGAGTTCTGGGCACCTCCCATTGAGTATTTAACCACAACTCAGTCCTAATGATGTCAGCTCTGAGAAAGTAAGGCCTTCTTTTCAGTGTCAGGGCACGACTATTAATGTGGACAATATGGGTCAGTGAGCAAGTATATATCTGCAGGTTCCAGTACCTTGGTTTCTATTGTTAATACCTCTTTCCATAATTTGTCTCTTGCTCCAGTAATTAATAATAAGAGCAAATGTCATTCAATTAATATTTGGAAGATACTGAAGATGCCTCAAAATTTGTCCTTCATGGGCAGGAGTGACACTATGCTTGTTTGGAAAGCAGGGGGATGTCCATTCTAATGTTTATAAGGAGAGCTCAGCAAGAAAGCGGTTGGACTACTACTGGCACACGTGACAAGAGCCTTCTGGAGGGAGAAATGTCCTTAAGGTTCCCTAGTCCAGTTATTTCCCAGTGGACACCAAATGCTTGACATTAGAAAGAAGAGGCATTCTGTACAGTGAGAAAGTGAAAGGACTACAAACCAGTTCTTACTGAACTTAAAATGTAAAAGCTGATGCAATTATAAGTACTTGTATTTTAATTTGCCAAGTAATTAAGGAATTATAATCATCTCTCATTTATACTATCTCTTCAGAATAGCACCTTAGAAAAATTATATCTGTTATTACAATTAGCAAAAAACAGTTTGCAGCTCCTAGTTGACCTAAAAATGACTATTGTTGTGTGACCTAAAATGAGTAAAGCATCTATTTTTCCACCATCATATATATGAAAAAAAAAATCTAACCTTAAACAGGGTTAATAGACACACGATGGTAACATATCACAGCAGACAAGATTGTTTGGCAGACCTAAGTCCCATTCTCTAATGCTTTTCTCCCTCTAATGTTACCTCCACTTAAATGGCTGGACAAAGCTTATTATGCACAACCCCTCCCTCTTTACAGTCAGAGAAGGATGACATATTTCTCTAGAATTATAATTAACAGGATGCATTCTGGAAGCAAATCTTTGAGTTTAAATCCCATCTCACCCACTTACTAAGCTGTGCGATTCAGCAAAACATGACTTTGCTCTTTCTTCTGTGGAATAAGAGATAACCAGAGCATCTCCCTCATCTGGTTACAGTGAGGTAGATATTTGAATGAGTTATTATGTAAAATGTACGTAGAATGGCCTGTAGCATATAGTAAGTGCTGTATGTGTATAAGCTATTGTTATTACTCACCATGTTCTTGTTAATTTGGCAAAGAAGATAAATTGGAAATCTGCTGTTTTTGGAAAGCTTTTACTTTCCTAATAAAATCAAAAGTTGTAGCTGGCACTATACTGCCTCCCTAATGCCAATCATGAACCTGAAAATGATGCCTGCAGCTGGAACAGATGGGTGGACATTATGAAAATGTAAGCACCAGAAAAAAGCTCAAGAGAATTAGGGATAAGCAAAATCTGAACTCAGGCCAACAGCGACCTCCCTCCTTTTGGGTGTTTAAACCACTGTAATCAAGTTTTACATTAGCTGAAATTCAAAACCTTTTTTTCACTGAGATGCTGGTGGATCTGATCTGATAGATAAGTTTTCTTACTGCCAGAGTTACGTAAAATGTTCTCTGCTTCTCAAAAGGATCAAAAGATGGAGCACATTTTATGAAGTGTTTCACATATAGCTTCTGGAACACTTAGATCTTTTCAGGTCAAAAGAGCTTGTCCCTCAGTTAACATTATGTCTCATCACACATTTTCACTGTGGCATTAAGTTAATTGTCCAGATCTTACATGCGGAGAGAGCAACATTATTTCTAAGCCACTGAAGTCCTTGGCAGTTTTAGAGACAGATTGTCTTTGTATGGACTGTTTGATATTAGCTATGACATTTTTATTTTGCAGTGGAAATGTACACACTGATACTTGTGGTAGCCAGCCTCCCCGACTTCCCCCCACTAATACCTGCCTTTGGTGCTCAGACCTTGTAAGGATTCCTCCCACATTTTACCAGTGTTGATCTGTGTGATCAACAGCACACAGAGCAGTGATTGTATGTCACTTCAAATTAGGTTATAAAAGACTACAGTTTCTATCGAGGATGTTCTCTTCCTAGCCAGCTCCCTCAGAGGCCTCACTGTGGGCAAAGCAAGTTGCCATGTCCTGAGGACAGTTAGGCTTCCTATGGAGAGCCTCCCTTGGCAGGGAACAGAGTTGATGGCCAAAAGCCAGTGAGGAAATGAGGCATGGCAAACCACACGGATGAGCTTGGCAGTTAAGGCTTCAGCCTCAGTTAAACCCTGAGGTGACTACAGGTGAGCCAAGCCAGCAGCTTACTGTAACCTTGTGACAGACTCTAGACCAGAACCACTCAGTTAAGCCACTCTAAGATTCTGACCCTAAAACACTGTCTGGGATAATAAGGGATAATAAATATGTTGTTTTAAGCTGCTAACTTTGGATTCCCAGGTGGCGCTAGTGGTAAAGAATCTGCCTCCTTGTGTAGGAGACATAAAAATACAGGTTTATCCCTGAGTCAGGAAGATCCCCTGGAGGAGGGCATGGCAACCCACTCCAGTATTCCTGCCTGGAAAATTCCAAGGGCTGAAGAGCCTGGTGGGCTACAGTCTATGAGGTTGCAAAGAGTTGGACAGATCTGAGCATGTACACACAAGCTATTAACTTTTAGGGTTTTTTTTTGTTTGTTTTTAGCAGTAGATAAGAAGAGTTATCTAGTTTTATTACAGTAAAATTTGAAGGCATCAGTTTTATGTGGTATGTCACAAGAATGTGTTCAGGTTTGCTAATTCCCCAAGAATGTTCTATGAAATCTGAGTAACTTTTTTTTTTTAAAGGTATGTATGTATGTATATACATACACATACATATATATATGTGTGTATTCGTCAATATGCAGGCATATGTGTAGTGGCAATCTATGGACCTTAAGTGACAGATACTTTATGTGAGAAAAGAAAGGACACGTAACTGGAGGCAGATGCCTTGACTCATTGAGGCTCCAGTTATAATACAAAGAGAGGTGAGCAGTTTTTCCTTTCCTGATTTCAGAGTCCTTTAATTCCAGAAGAGGCTAATAAATCCCACTTCTTGAAGATGTTAGAAAGTATAACAACAGGACAAATATAAAATATCCAGGTCGTAAATTGGTACATATCCAGTACCCTACAAATGAATATCTCCTATAAGAACAAGCCTGGAAATACAACTTAGTAAGGGTACTAAACTACTCTGTTCATATTTAAAAATCATTGTCATTTTATATCCATTTAAAAATTACTCTATTTAAAAGCTATCAATAATGTATTATATATATATATGTAACATATATATATATACACACACACACACATACACACACACACATATATAGCCATGCTATAAAGGCAATTTATTTTCATTCATATATATTGGATGTTAGAGACTTACTCAAGTGAAACATAGTTGTAGTTTAATCTAACAGTGATGAATTACTGGAGTGAATTCATGCAAACAGGGAAATTGAAATTAAATTCATCACACCAAGGAAAACACTTCCTACCCATGTAAATTAGCAGCTTTTCCGCTAAAATCAATTTGTTTTGGTAAATTATGCAAAAATCCTCAAAGGGCTTAGGTAAGTAATTTATTATACTCTTGGCTGTTTCATAATGTTAGGAAATAAAATGTATTCACACAATATTAGATGGCATAAGCTGAGAGCTTTAGTGACAATTTTTGTTTATTACAATTAATCTAACTTGACTGCACTGTCAGAACACCCACATTATATGGGACATATAATTTTTGTGCCAGTGCTTAGAAGATGCTACATTAAAAAATAAAGAAAAACCTCTGTCTTTAAGAGTGCTGATTATTTCCTGAAACATTTTATGGCAAAGATCAGTAATTTCAAAGAAAAATGCCTTGAATTCTATAGTTCCAAGAGAGGAAATTACCTTTCTAGCCAATATGAGAATACAGTTTTGCACAAGACTATTGTAGAATTTTTGGTGTAATTCAAAGAGAATGTGTTTGTTTAGCAGATGATATTATGATAGTGTATCATCACATCTAATATGCACCTGTAGTCACATAGAACATCCAATAAATCTCTTTTAGCAAAAGGGTAGAAGTGTTATCTTTAAAAATCTGTCTCTCACCCTATATCCAATTGTTTAGGTTATTGGAGTCATTTTAATTCATCTATACTTACAACCCTCTATTCTACTGTATGAGATCAGTTTTAAGAATATCATTTCTTGTCCATAATGCATGAAATAGGCACTGAATGGTCTTGTATCTCCCATCTAATTACCCCCAAATCCCTCCCCACATGGTAAAATGAAAGTGAAAGTGCTCAGTCATGTCCGACTCTTTGCCACCCCATGGACTATACAGTCCATGAAATTCTCCAGGCCGGAATACTGGATAGGATAGCCTTTCCCTTCTTCAGGGGATCTTCCCAACCCAGGAATTGAACTGGGCTCTCCTGCACTGCAGGCAGATTCTTTACCAACTGAGCTTTCAGGGAAGCCCCCCTACAGGGTAGGCAAAATTATGTTACCAAACATGAAGCTGGTATGACACTCCACTGCTTGAGGTTACTTAGTGGTTTCTTTTGACCACAGTAGGAATGCTAACTTTAAGAATACCACATAAGACTTATTACATCATTTCTTGCCTTGTCTTAAACCTTCCTTCAGGCCCTTCATCCCTATCCCATCAAATTCCTTGCCTACCCTAAAATACATCATGAATTTTTCAAAATACATTATTAGCATAACCCCATCCACTGAAGCATGCTCGACCTTTTGCATGGCACCTCTCTTTTTAGTTCACTAAAATTCAGAGGACTTTACCCTTTCCGGCTTAAAGCACCTAAAATCATAATCATTCGTTTGTTTTTCTGTTCTCTCTGCAGAGTGCATAGACTTCGTAAAGACATAGTTGGTTTTATCAGTTGTTTTACATGTATGTGTGTAAACACACTTCAAATAGTATAAATGCTTTTATACTAGCTGGTTGTTTCCTTGATACTTCTAATCTGCTTTACTTTATTCTCCACAAATCTTAGAACTTCCACAAACAAAGGTTTCCATGGTATGGTCTTTTGCATCCAATTATTTGCTCTCTCGGTCACAAAATTGGAAAGCTGAAAATTTACTTAAGTACTTTAAATATATATCATACAATCATGATAATACAATGAAAAAAAAAAGTCTTGGAAGTTACCCTGGAACCATCTTAGCTTATTTTCTGATTTGGATCATTTCACCTATGTAATCTTAGGCTTTTAATATAGATGGTAGCTGCTCTATTTCTGTGTACACTGGAAGCATCAAGTAGTTTTAAAAATAAATGGCCGTTTACTGGCACGAAAACAGAAATATAGATCAATGAAACAGGATAGAAAGCCCAGTAATAAACCCTCAACCTATGGACACCTAACCTATGACAAAGACAAGAATACACAATGGAGAAAAGACGGCCTCTTCAATAAGTGGTGCAGGGAAAATTAGACAGCTACATGTAAAAGAATGAAATTAGAATACTCCCTCCCTAACAGCATACACAAAAATAAACTCAAAATGTATTGAAGATGTAAATGAAAGGACAGACACTATAAAAATACATAGGCAGAACACTCTTTGACATAAACCACAGCAAGATCTTTTTTGACCCAACTCCTAAAGAAATGAGAATAAAAACAAAAATAAACAAATGGGACCTAGTTAAAACCTTTTCACAGCAAAGGAAACTAGGAACAAGACGAAAAGATAACCATCAGAATGGGAGAAAATATTTGCAAATGAAGCAATTGACAAAGAATTAATCTCCAAAATATACAAACAGCTCAATAAAAATAAAAAAAAAATGTGCAGAAAACCTAACTAGACACTTCTTCATGAAGGCATACAGATGGCCAACAAACATGAAAATATGGTCAACATCACTAATTATTAGAGAAATACAAATCAAAACTACAATGAAGTGTCATTTCACACCGATCAGAATGGCCATCACCAAAATTCAATATAGAATAAATGCTGGCGAGGGTGTGAGGAAAAGTAATCTCCCTCATGTACTGTTGGTAGAAATGTAAATTGGTACAGCCACTGTGGAGAACAATATAGAAGTTCCTTAAAAAACTAAAAATAAAACTACCATATAAGCCAGCAAACCCATTACTGGTCATATACTCAGAGAAAACTACAATTCAAAAGGATACTGGCACCTCAGTGTCCATTGCAGCACTGTTTACAGGAGCCAGGACATGGAAACAAATGTCTGCCAACAGGAAAATAGATAAAGAAGGTGTGCTACATATATGCAATGGAATATTACTCATCCATAAAAAGGAATGAAATTGAATCATTTGTAAAGACATGGATGGACCTAGAGATTGTCATACTAAGTCGAGTAAGTCAGAATAAGAAAAATATATTAACATATATATGTAGAATTTAGAGAAAAGATACAGATGTGATCTTATTTGCAAAGCAGAAGTTTAGACGCAGATGTAAGAAACAAATGTATGAATACCAAGGAGGAATAGGGGGTTGGGATGAATTGGGAGATTGGAATTGACAGATATACACTATTATGTATAAAATAGATAACTAATGAGAACCTATTATATAGCACAGGGTACCCTACTAGATGCTCAGTGGTGCCCTAAATGGGAGGGAAATCCAGAAAAGAGGGGATGTGTGATTCACCTGGCTATCCAGTAGAAACTAACATTGTAAAGCAACTATACTCTATTAAAAATTTTAAATAAAATAAATGGCCATCTTTGAAAGACTTGATGGTTTCAATTAAGACTGGCATCCATTTTCCATATCATTCTTATGATGATATTGGTGTTGAGACAGGCCAAGATTCTTCTCCTCTAACCTACTTCCTAACATCAGGAGTTGAAGCCTAAGTTAGATTCATGTCATAATTTCAAACATCAGATTTTGTGTTCATCAGATTCCACCAGAAAACCACAATCTGCATGTGGATTCAACTTTACTCCACATGTATACCATTTTAAACAGTCGATGGAATTTTCACAAGTAAAATTGAATAATGCTACAATAAGGGATTATTTTATTTCAAGGAAGAAATTGGTACATCTTTAAGTAATACAAATATCCAGTTTTTGATAACTGGAATAACTGAAACACATTGCAGCTTACTTCATAAGACTGAAATACTCATATGACAGTGCTTCATATTCAAGGAGCCTGGAATTAATGTCAAGTACATTAATGTCAAGAACAAGCTGCTTTTCAGTGAGGGTTTTCTTGTTGTAAGGCTTCCCTGATAGCTCAATTGGTAAAGAATCTGCCTGCAATGCAGGAGACCCTTGTTTGATTCCAGGGTTGGGATGATCCACTCGAGAAGGGATAAGCTACTCACTCCAGTATTCTGGCCTGGAGAATTTCATGGACTGTATAATCCATGGGGTCACAAAGAGTCAGACATGACTGAGCTACTCTCACTTTCACTTAACTTTCTTATTGTGATTTGTATTTTCTGGTTGATTTTATTGAGTAGTTAATAATTTTCTTCTTTGCCATGTCATTTATTACTATGGTTATTTTCAGAGATGTTTAAGATCAAAATATTCTTTCTTTCAGAATTACTGTATCTGACACACATATACATACACACACACACACTCACATATGTACTTTAAATTTGATTACTCCATATAGAATTGCATTTTAAACATTTAAAGAAACATTCATTTCCATTTTGAGGTTTCCTTTTAATCAATATTATTTTCAGGTTTCAAGCTTTCATTGACAGTAAGTAATGTGTCTAAACAATGTAATGTGAAAATAAAAGCCTTAATGTTACCCAAGAGACTGTGCTATTATGGGTAAAGTTATTACTCTATTTAAGTGGCATGGGAGGCTTTCTAAAACCCAAACCTATGGTTTTTCTTCTGGCTTTTCAGCTGCTCTCATTAATCTTGCGGTAAATGATGCAAATACAGGACTTGCAGGGTGCATCCAGTCTGCTTATTCTCTGTTTGTGGTCCCCAGTGGGTGTGAGGTTGTAGCAATTAAGGCGGTGTGTGTGCTGTTTTGAGGTACCACAAAGATAGATTAATTAGGCTGCAGATAGTCCCAATGACATTGCCAACAGAGCCTTTGATGGGCTCAGTCTGAGGTGGTTGAATCTGAAGATATTGATGGATAGGTGATCTCCCAGGCAGGGAAGTGATGATGAGAAGTAAAGGGGGAGCATCTGGTGCCTGTACCAATGAATGGGGCGTGGCTGTCGCTACCAGAAACCAGAAAGGGACACGTTCATAAAAAAATGATATAACTAGACTAATGCACGATGAAAAGAGTAACAGGAGGACTAACAACCTTANAAAGGAGGAGCATCTGGTGCCTGTACCAATGAACGGGGCGTGGCTGTCGCTGCCAGAAACCAGAAAGGGACGCGTTCATAAAAAAATGATTTAACTAGACTAATGCACGATGAAAAGAGTAGCAGGAGGACTAACAACCTTAAATTTCTAATGATAAACCTCACGAAGCAAACTCTAGTCCCAGATTAGAGTAATATGCAATCCAAGTCAAATATTTATAGATAAAGCATACTAATCTTAACCAAACATTTTATTACTTGTGTTTTGATAACTCACTGCTGAATTTTATCTAACATTTGAGAGAGCAAAGAGTGAAGAACTTTCCAGTCCACAAATGTAGATAAAAGCATTTGAAAAAATTCAACACTCATTTATGGCAAAACTTTCAGACTTGAGAAGAGAGAAACTTTATAAAAACTTCTAAAAGGTAACTTTGTACAAAGCCAACATCATAATTAACTGATTTTTGATTACTTTTTCTCTACTAGCAGGAGCAAGTATTGTCCAATATTAGCCACTTGTAACTACTGAGTATTTGCAATATCACTAGCTCAAATTAAGATGTACAGTTAGTGTAAAATATACAATGGATCCCAATAACTTAGTTTAAGAAAATAATGTAAAATAGTCTACTAATAATTGTATAGAAAAGTTTATTTTAGATACATTTCATAGATTAAATTTGGTTTTAATTTCATCATTTTTGCTTTTTAATGTGGCTACTATAGAAATGAAAATTACATATATGGCTCACATTATTTGCCTCACATATATCCATTGGACTGCACAAGTTCTAAAGTTTCAGTTTAATTTGGTACAGGTCTGAAATGAGGTCTGATCCAAAGGGATTCTCAGCATTAAAACTTTAAGAGGTAGCTTGTTTTGTGTGATTTCCCTTTCCTTATGTTGGAACTGGTTCAAGTTGGGACCTTAATTTATAACTGGTTACAAAAGCCTATGGGCCTCTCATTAAGTTGTAAAATTTTCCTTCAAAATTATTTTCAGGCCAAAGCTTTCTCTCTAGCTCCATCTCTTAGGAAGTGTGTTCTAGCCTTTTATGTCCTCAAGAAGTGGTTCTCTTTTTCCTCAGTTTTCTTTTCTACCTGCCCACCTTTGCTCCAACTATTTCTTTTATGAAAGAAAATCCTGTGCTCCTTCAAAAACCAGCCTGACACATCTGTGAGATCTAACCACACCTGCTTCTGATCCTTCCTGTCCTGACTCTGAGCCTGACTCTCTAAAACAGACCACGTTTTCTCCTTTCCTTCCTGTCACAGTGAGATGCCCTGTATCTGATCCTGCACCGATCAGCTCTGTGACCACCACGGCCACAGGACTTCCCACTTGCCTCATTCTTAGCACCTAACAGTGTGCCCATGGTGCTTGTTTCCAGAATTAATTTTCATTTTTGTATGTTACATGTATGTACTTACTAATTTATACGAGCAATTTGTGAAGATATGAGATATTCTTGGGCTTATTTAAAATGCCTCTTTAGAGCTGGAGTTGACTCATTAGCAATTCACCAGGGTACTAATTGCATGTGACACCATCAACATATTGTGTCCTATTTTCTAAATCCCTGGGTGGAAATACAGACAANGTGTATGTACTTATTTATTTATACGAGCAATTTGTGAAGATATGAGATATTCTTGGGCTTATTTAAAATGCTTCTAGAGCTGGAGTTGACTCATTAGCAATTCACCAGGTTACTAATTGCGTGTGACACCATCAACATATTGTGTCCTATTTTCTAAATCCCTGGGTGGAAATACAGATAAGGGTTCCATCTAAAATAAACAGAGGATATACAGACATTTCCTCTCATAACTACCAGTCTGAGCAGGTGGAGTAGAATTTTCCTACCTCAAAAAATATTTTTCCTGATTTGTTGGAGAATTGAAAGGATGTTATTTTTTTCCCCCTGACTTGAAACTTTTAGCTTTAATTTGACTTAAGAAGCCTCCCTTTAAGGTAGCATTGGTGACTTGTTCTTTAATGTTATTAGCTCAACATAGCTTTTTGAGATCAAGTTTTGATAAGGAATAGAGTTTGTACATCTACATGGAGAGATGAGGCCTTGGAAGACAAAATGAGCTGCTTCTCAAACTTGCTTCATATCTGCCTTCCAGGTCCTAGTTACCCCAGCACCTGTAGCTACCACAGCCCTCATGACTCCCTCCATCCACAGCCCTTTCCTCAAATGTCTGCCCACAGTAGCCCTCCATTTAATTCCAGTAGTTAACCTCCTGCAAGTGCAGAATAATCACGTAACTGAGAACTCAACCAAGACAAAGGACAAAATCATTGGGCCAACTATGCTCCCATCATTCTATCCCAACATCAGTTTTACCATCAGTGTAAAAGCCCAGAGAAGTTTGAGTTAACTGTTCTAACCTCTTCAGTTTACAGATGGTGAAACTCTCCCAGAAAAGTAAAATGCTTTCCCAATATTAACACATACTTAAGCAGACTTTTAATTATAAACAAGTTATTTGGACACCCAACCCAGCTCTTTTCCACTACATTTTGATCTGGACATTTTTTCATTTTCACACTGTGGACAAAGTCAAATGCCTTCAGTCATTTCATATCCTGTCTCTTCTCTTTTTCCAGGCCATCTCTGACTTCATTATCACTTTTGCACACTGCAGTCGCAGTTCAAAACTGGTCTTGCATTGTAAATGTCCAGTCTCAATGCAACTGCTTTTCCTGTTCAGTGACAGGTGATAAGATGAGAGGAGGATAGGCAGTTATAATGACAAATATTAATCACCCACAATCTTATCAAACTACAAGGAATGTTTGGGTGTATAGCCTCCTAGAATTTTAAAAATAATATGATATTGCTTCCTATTATCTTATTAAAGTGTTTATAGTAAATTTAATATACCTGGGGACACTGCTTCATGTTTTATTTTATAATCTGCAGTCATATTTACTAAAAGTCACATATATATATTATATATGTATATATACACACTTATGAGCATATATATAACTTACATATGTTATATAAATATAAGGACTTGCCTGGTGATTCAGTGGCTATACTCCCAATGNCCCCTGACTTGAAACTTTTAGCTTTAATTTGACTTAAGAAGCCTCCCTTTAAGGTAGCATTGGTGACTTGTTCTTTAATGTTATTAGCTCAACATAGCTTTTTGAGATCAAGTTTTGATAAGGAATAGAGTTTGTACATCTACATGGAGAGATGAGGCCTTGGAAGACAAAATGAGCTGCTTCTCAAACTTGCTTCATATCTGCCTTCCAGGTCCTAGTTACCCCAGCACCTGTAGCTACCACAGCCCTCATGACTCCCTCCATCCACAGCCCTTTCCTCAAATGTCTGCCCACAGTAGCCCTCCATTTAATTCCAGTAGTTAACCTCCTGCAAGTGCAGAATGATCACGTAACTGAAAACTCAACCAAGACAAAGGACAAAATCACTGGGCCAACTATGCTCCCATCATTCTATCCCAACATCAGTTTTACCATCAGTGTAAAAGCTCAGAGAAGTTTGAGTTAACTGTGCTAGCCTCTTCAGTTTACAGATGGTGAAACTCTCCCAGAAAAGTAAAATGCTTTCCCAGTATTAACACATACTTAAGCAGACTTTTAATTATAAACAAGTTATTTGGACACCCAACCCAGCTCTTTTCCACTACATTTTGATCTGGACATTTTTTCATTTTCACACTGTGGACAAAGTCAAATGCCTTCAGTCATTTCATATCCTGTCTCTTCTCTTTTTCCAGGCCATCTCTGACTTCATTATCACTTTTGCACACTGCAGTCGCAGTTCAAAACTGGTCTTGCATTGTAAATGTCCAGTCTCAATGCAACTGCTTTTCCTGTTCAGTGACAGGTGATAAGATGAGAGGAGGATAGGCAGTTATAATGACAAATATTAATCACCCACAATCTTATCAAACTACAAGGAATGTTTGGGTGTATAGCCTCCTAGAATTTTAAAAATAATATGATATTGCTTCCTATTATCTTATTAAAGTGTTTATAGTAAATTTAATATACCTGGGGACACTGCTTCATGTTTTATTTTATAATCTGCAGTCATATTTACTAAAAGTCACATATATATATTATATATGTATATACACACACTTATGAGCATATATATAACTTACATATGTTATATAAATATAAGGACTTGCCTGGTGATTCAGTGGTTAAGACGCTATACTCCCAATGCAGACCCTGGATTCAGTCCCTCGGCAGAGAACTAGATCCCATAGGCTGCAACAAAGAGCTCTCATGCTGCAACTAAAAATTTCACATGCCTCAACTATGACTCGGAGAAGGCAAAGGCAACCCACTCCAGTACTCTTGCCTGGAGAATCCCATGGACACAGGAGTCTGGTAGGCTGTAGTCCATGGGGTCGCTAAAGAGTCAGATACGACTTAGCAGCTTCACTTTCACTGTTCACTTTCATGCATTGGAGAAGGAAATGGCAACCCACTCCAGTGTTCTTGCCTGGAGAATCCCAGGGACAAGGGAGCCTGGTGGGCTGCCGTCTCTGGGGTCGCACAGAGTCGGACACGACTGAAGCAACTTAGCAGCAGCAGCAACTAAGACTGGCACAGCCAAATAAACATATATATGTATGTATGTATGTATATTCATATACTTTATATATATACACACACATACATACACTTACATATAAACATTTACAAACTAAAAGAAACAATGGAAGCCTTTTCTGCTGACCTTTAAATGAACAGCAGTTGCTTGGCGGGGGGGGGAATATATGTATATAATATATATATATATAATATAAATATATATATAATATATATAGGCATCTAAACTTTATACGATATTAGTTCAGCTGGTATCATTCAGCAGAAACTCAGTAGAAGAGGCTTCCCCTCTGTTCCTTTTGAATGTCTATTGGTTTGCAATTTCTAACTCTTAATCCTGGGAAGATACCAACTTGATTTCTCTGATTTGGCCAAAAGAAGTGCATGGTAGCATCCTGCCCACAAGATGGCAGTGGCGAGACAGTGTTTGATAATAGAGGTTATTGGTTGCCCCTAGGTGGTGTTTTTTTTTTTTTTTTTTTTTAAAGCATGTTTGGTAATTCAATTTGTGTCTGTCTATCAGAAGAGGATAAGGGGATTTCAGAGGCAGACAGCAAGTGGAAAGAGCATTAGTGGTACAATTTCTTTATAAGAAACAAAAGATAGAGCTGCTTTTCTGTATGTCACACACTTACTCATCTATTTCTTGAAGTGAAAATATTTTCTCATCGTTGCAGGGCTGTGTTTAATAGCTGTGCAACCCTTAGCAGAGTCATGTCCTTACAGGGCAAGCCCCCTCACTTCCCCTGCTCAGATAAAAATATTTGAAAGTGGTATCCTTATTTGTGTTTTCATTTTACTAGTGAGAATACTCTGATTTTAGTTAAAATTTTTATAAAATGTAGACATTGCTGTGCTGCAAACCAATAAATACTTTCCATTCATTTACAGTAACATTCATTTCAGTGATGACTATTTGGCCAGTATTGAAATTCTCATCTTCATTTGAGCCATAGATTTTCAATAAATAGCTTGTCTTTGTCTGTATTGCAAACATACAACCACCTTCATTTCGCCTAAAAGGAAGCCAAATACTTCTGCTCTCTGTCCTTATCTCTTCAAATGTGTTAACAGATTGTACTGCTGTTAGCTACAGTTATCAAAATATCTGTTTTATATAAGTAGCACATGAGAAAGTGTAAGTTGTTTTTTATAGAATGGATTTATGAATGGAAAGAGAAGTGATGGCCATTGTCAAGTAACCACCATAAATTAAGGATCAAGTTAATTAAAAATAATTCAAAATTATTTTAAGTTCATAATGGATATAAATGAAACTCTGCATTATTGAAATGTCTGAGAGTGTAGAGGTTTATACAGAATATACCTATGGCCGATCAAAGACATTCTGTTCTCAAGATAGATGACTTTGTAAGAATAAACTGTTAATTGGTTATTTTTGTGTTTTAAGAAGACATGTTAGATTTCCTGTCTAGAGGAGAGATACCTTATTCCAAGAATATGCTTGCTTGCCTTCTTTCATTCTCCCACTGCCCCTTTCTTCTTTCCTTCCTTCCATCTGTCTATCCTTTCTCCCACCCACCCTTCCTCCTCCTTTATCTTTCTTCTAAAAAACACGGATAAAACTGTTGTGTGCTGGAAGCTGTGACACTGAGATGCAATACTGTGAGAGGTTGTTATTCGTATCAGCATTACGTTGTAGTTTTGTGGTAGAGAAACATGATATTGGTGGACTTTTTGAGAAAGTAATAGTTAAAATGAGATTTGAAGAATGACCATTAAAAGGGTGTGTATGTGTGTCTATATGTTTGAGGAGGCTAAAATGCTGTGACTGTTCAGGCCTTTGGGGCAACATGAGCAAAGTCTTTAAAACTGTTTGGAGCTTTGCTTTTCCCACAAAATGAATTGGTATTAGGGGTGTCTGGAGCCTAAGAAGGAAGGAAGAAAGATTGTAAGTTGAGTTTGAAGAAGCAGATCACATAAGATCACTGGCCTTTAAAAGCAACAGGGGACCCCGTTGGATTTTAGAATGCATGTGTATGCGTGTTTATGTCCATGTGTATGTGTACACGCATGATATATAATGCCTTGAGCTCTTCCTTGGGAACCTGGAGAACATTGTTGCTGTCGTTCAGTTGCTAAGTCGTCCCTGACTCTGCGACCCTATCGACTACAAAACACCAGGCTTCGCTTATCCTTCACTGTCTCCCTGAGTTTGTGTAGATTCATGTCCGTTGAGTCAGTGATGCCATCTAACCATCTCCTCCTCTGCCACCACTTCTCCTTTTGCCTTCAATCTTTCCTGGCATCATGGTCTTCAGTGAGCTGTCTCTTGGCATCAGGTAGCCAAAGTATTGAAGAACAGTAAAAGCCAATATAGCTCCTTGCATTGCCCACAACCAAAATAAAAAATTAAGGAAACCAAATAAATACAGTATGTTAAATGATTCTTAATAAGTAACAGTAGAGGCACCTAATTCCAAAGCATAATGGGATAAAACTTGTTAGACATTTAAATCACATGGTGGCTTAAAAATATTAAGCTAATCTCTATCCTGAGTATGCACATATATCTCTAGTAGGTCTAAGTTATTAGTACTGTTGTTCTAAGATGATTAGAACTTGTAACTAAGGTTGAGAACCACTGATCCAAGGAAGATGCAAGCATCTTGCTAACTCGAAGAATGACTCCTTCCTTGAGATGAGTTCAGCGCGCATCCTAGCAAGGCATGTGCTTAAACCGAATAGTGAGAGGAACAGGCAAGCCTGCAGTCCAGCCTGGTGGTGCGGTCGTAAGGGAGATACAGCTGTCAGGTGGCACGCCTTCCGCCTGCCGTTGTGAGTGAAAGGCAGCCCTGACGTGTCCGCCTCGCTTCCCGGGGTCTGAGACCTCAGACCTGCACACGCCTCCTGCAGCAATCTGAGCACCGCTCACAATACAGGCTCCGAAGGGAGTGAAGGGGGAAGGATTTAGGGAGATTGATCACTTCCTGGAGAGTGGGTGTGGGGAAAGCGGGGACTTTGGGGGTAAAGGGATACATGTGTCTTTTCAAAGGATTACTTCAAATGTTAATTATCTGTATATGAGGGAGATGGCCTTGGACTCTGGACAAATAACAAAAAGCAAGAACAGAGAAGGGGAAGATGAGAGAGGGGAAAAATAAAGATTAAACAGACAAAATTAAAGAATGACCCAGAGACAGTATGGAAATGTTGAACCTTGTAAACTGANATATGAGGGAGATGGCCTTGGAGTCTGGACAAATAACAAAAAGCAAGAACAGAGAAGGGGAAGATGAGAGAGGGGAAAAATAAAGATTAAATAGACAAAATTAAAGAATGACCCAGAGACAGTATGGAAATGTTGAACCTTGTAAACTGACTGCAGACACAAGGAGGCGCGTCTGATCATTTGCCTTGAGAAGGCTTAGGCGTCTCCAAGTATAAATGTTTCTCAAAAAAAGAAAAATTGGGGAATGTGACTGTGACGAGCATGAATGTGACCCACGCTCTGGTGGAGTCTGCCACTGTCCTTCCCTCATCACCTCTGCCTCCTCCACTGTCCTCTCAGGCTGTGATGGCCGATTCATTGGTGTCCCTTTTCTGGTAGGGACATATCTCTAGGTCTCTTCCTTACTGGGGGGCCTATTTACTCAGATGTCTTCATTTGACACAGCAGAATATAGTCGACTTAAACTTGACTTCTCATTTCCTGTGTTTGCTTATTCCCTGAAATTTCTCAAACCCAGTGATAAACAGTTTGCCTATACCCAACTAATCTAGTGGGCTGTCTCTGGAATTTTGGAAGGAAGAGGGAAATAAGAGGAGTGGACCTGCCATACCCCATTTTGTTATAGGTTCCTCATGAAAGAAGCATCAAGATACCCAGGGAGTTAAACGTGGTTAGAAATCATCCACTTCAGGCAGTGCAGTGTGGTTCATAGCTCACTAAGAGAAACAGGAAAAAGACAAGACAAAAGGTGAGTGCCTTGATGTGTTTGCAGGTGCACGAAATANATACCCAGGGAGTTAAACGTAGTTAGAAATCATCCACCTTAGGCAGTGCAGTGTGGTTCATAGCTCACTAAGAGAAACAGGAAAAAGACAAGACAAAAGGTGAGTGCCTTGATGTGTTTGCAGGTGCACGAAATAAAGACAAAATTCCCTGCATCCTCCTGTATGTTAAATCACAGATTATCAAAGTATGGGACATTGACCACTCGTATTGTAAGATGATACTGTAAGAGAAAAGACATGTTTGGAAAAATATGCCCTTTACACTTTATGTCAGTCTATCCACTCATATCAGGAAGAATGTCTTGGTGTCATGTGACCATCTTAACCATTTTCCTTATATATGGTATCTCTATGTTCAGCAAAGAAATGTTTTAGATTTAAAGTTTCAGATAAGCAATGTTATCTATCTAATATTTAATAATCTTAGTTTGGTTATATCATGTTCATTTCATTTTAGAATAGGTATTTATCATTTGTCAGGGTGACATAAAATTTTTAAAAATTTACATAACTTACATATTAGTAAGAAGAAAATAGTAAATAATTAGCAGTAACGTGGTATGTGAATGCCGGTTTGTGAACAACTGAATCCTCATTATGATTCTGGGTCAAAGCAACTGTTTTCTATACTGACTTTGCATTAGACTCATGTAGGGAACTTTAAATATACAGATGTTAGGATACCATCCCAGGCCAATTAAATTAGAATTGCTATGGAGGGGAGACTGGATACTGATTTTTTTTAAAAGTGATCTTTATGTGCAGCCAGTTTTGAGAACCACTGTGTTGGAGATGCTAAAGAATAATGTCCTCCTCACCCAACACACACAGACTCAGAGAAAGCCACAGATAAATAGCTACAAGATGACATCACATAAAATTTTTATGTTAAATATTAAGCTTTGTTTTTAAAGAAATAAATTGTAACTCACAATAAACTGTTCTCCTTGGCTCTGCAGATTCGAATTCCTAGGCTGCTGAACACATTCTACTGGGACCCAGCTCAGGTTCAGCCATTAGCTTAATTTGTCACCTTGGGCAAGCCACTTGACTTTTCTGTGCGCCAATTTCCATTTTTATAAAATAAAGGGGGAAAGGATATTTGACATGGATGATCCCTAAAGACCCTTCCAGCTACAAATCTTTATGGTTCTTTATTTTAAATGGGAAGGACCAGACAATTAGTGGTTCCTCCTTGGTTTTGCTTTAATGATGATAATTAAAAATAGAATCATAGATGCGGTGTGTGAGGTTTTCCGTTACTTTTCTTTATTGGAGACTGATTTTGAAAACTAATTTTTTTCTCTCCCTGAGCTGACAGTTCAGCCAGCAAGCAACCTTTTAAAAGCCTGACTGAGAGCAAGGAAACCAGCTTGAGTATGCACACAGAAGACATGGTTGACCTAGTAATGAGGACTGTGTAAAATCACATTGATTTCCTTTTTTGACCTCCCTTTCCATTTAACCATTTGTCAATACTGGAGAAAGAAAGCTGCAGAATGTAATTTTTCAGCAACTGGAGACAAGACAACTTGTCCAGGAGAAGGAAGTTGGAATACGATTTTTGACATGGACTCAGAGCTTTAAGTGACTTATCTCAAGTTTTTTGCTGAATATAAATCTGCAGGCTCAAACAAGTATTCTGCATTCAGAAAGACCTGAATGTATGACTGGCCTTATTCCCCTTTTGCCTCCAGGCCTAACCTGGGCTGTTTTACCTGGGGTTTTTTTTGTTTGTTTTTTTTTTTTTGCTTTTATGTCTTTCAAGAGAGTTTAAGGTCACTTATATAGAGTATCCCTTAATGATTCCAATAAAATTTTCACCCGTTGACAGAGGTAAGCACCTCATAGTGCCTTGTACCTACCAATACCCAAGTACCCATATCATTGTCTTACAACTCTTGGCTTTGTCTCAGTTATGAGATTGCANAATGATTCCAATAAAATCTTCATCCGTTGACAGAGGTAAGCACCTCATAGTGCCTTGTACCTACCAATACCCAAGTACCCATATCATTGTCTTACAACTCTTGGCTTTGTCTCAGTTATGAGATTGCAAGGTCTTCAAGGTCATGGGCATATCCGTATTCATCTTCATTTTTCCAGGAACTGACACAGAGCCTGACACATAGTGGAGGTTTGGGAAATGATAAAGAACAGGTAGTGCTTACAGAATGCACTCCTCTAAGATAAAAAAGTCCCCAAATTCATGGACTCTATTTGATTTTTATTTTTACTATAGAAAAAATATGCTTACTTGACAATCCATTTATACTTTATTCTGAAGTCCATATTCAATTCCTAAATGTGTGATTTCCTTTTTCTAAACTTAGAATTGAAAAGCAGTGACCAACAGGTAGCATATTATGAATCAACACAGATCAATTGGTTGAGCCTGGCTACAGTATGGAGTTAAAGATTTCATACATATATTAAGGCTAACTAACAGTTTCTTGATCATTAGCAATATTCACCAAGGGCACTGATAAGAAGATTGCCAATAAATAGACATTAAGTTCACCAAATTAATGAAATATCAGCAGTATTTAGGTAGCTGAGATAGTTGAATAGTAGTAGCCTGAGCAAGCATTTTAGAAGTAGGGCAGTTACAGATAAAACATTCTAATTATCTGAGTTACTCTTTGGGACTACTGTGATTTATACACAGCAATGCTTTCCTATTTGAACCAACATTTTTCCAAATCTATTTCACTGTTGTGTGTGTACAGTGTGTGTGTGTGTGTGTGTGTGTGTGTGTGTGTGACAGCTAAGAGGGTAAGAAGAGAAGGCAAAATATTTATTCCCTAAATAGATGATGTACTTGCAGTATAGCATGACCCCTTAGAAAGCTAATATGCTATTTTGATAGAAACACAGATGTCAGCTACAGTCTCCTTTACCACTTAAGGGTCAGTAAACTTCAGATTAAGATTCTCTGTGATATGGCAATTATCTCTTTACCTATCTGTCTCTCCTGTTAAGAGAAAGAGCTATGCAAGAGCAGAAACTACAAACCATACCTATCTTTGTTTCTCTACTGAATTTATAGACTATACAGTGCCTGTGTCAAATTAGGCATTCATAATATTTCCTGAGTGACTTCACTTTCACTTTTCATTTTCATGCTTTGGAGAAGGAAATGGCAACCCATTCCAGTGTTCTTGCCTGGAGAATCCCAAGGATGGAGGAGCCTGATGGACTTCTGTCTATGGGGTCGCACAGAGTCGGATACAACTGAAGTGACTTAGCAGTAGTCATTATTTCTTGAATCCATGAAAATGAATACAAAATATTATTTACATCCCTCTAACATCCCAAAGTCTCTCTTCTACATACAGTATGCATTTCTATGCGGGCTTTAGTGATCAATGTGTTTCAGAGTTTTGGAGATCATCTTTTTAATTTGAACTAGAACTTCTAATCCTACCTAGTTTTTCTCAGTGGTGATATTGACCTACTTTAGGCTAAAACACTATGCAGAGCAGAAAATCCTGGTTTGGCTGCTTCTAAGAATGGAAGATGCAGAAAGTGCAGAATCCTTTGCAAACATTAGTCTTTAAAAAAATGAAGAGCAGTGATGAAAGAAATACTATGATCCCATCCCTAATACATACATATGCACATTATAGATATATGATGAATCAACAGATTAAATACATAGATGTTCTTTAAGAGGTAGACTTTCCTACTTTCCTATAAAGTTTCCTCAACATCACCTTAATAGTTACACATGGAAAGATTCAATAACCCTAAATATGCAGCTTAAAAAGTGCTTGTTTACTAACTGAATATATCCATGTACCTGGTATATGTGTTTGGGTAATCATGAATTTTCACTGAGTGATTATTAGTGGAATTGCTAGGCTTTTGAGGTTATATATTTTCAGCTCTTGGCTGTTTCTATGTTAAGTACTGATAGCATGCTTTTAAAAGACAGAGTTCCCCTAATTCAAGGAAACAGTAATAAAACTTATAAATTGGTATGAGTGTGACTGGTTGAAATCAATTATATATGTGCTTTTTTTTAAAGACTTTTATAACAGATCTCAAGGACTACTTATTCAGGATGTTGGTGGGAATGAAGAAATGTCCTTTACTTTGGAGATAAAAATGAATACCAGCTAGGGGAAAAGGAGGTTAGGAAGAGGCACTTACATGCCTGGAGCTAAATTTTAGTGTGTGTCCAAAATATGATCTATTTCTTGAAAAATGTCAGGAAAAGAATCCGAAGGAAGGAATCTACAAAAGAGGATGTTGAATACATAGTGACTTTTAGGATTTCAGCATATCTTCAGGCATTGTGACATTGGTGGCGTGGTAAGAACATCTTTCAGTTATATTTAATTCATGATGAACATCTTGAAATAGAAGAGTGGTGGGAGTAAAACCCTGTTTTATGCCTCATGAAAGGAGCACCACATATTTACAAATGTGACTAAACAAACAAAGGAAACAAAAAACAAAATTCCTTCCAGATTCTGCAGGGTCATGTTCTGGCTTTTGCTGCTGAGTTTTAAAAATATATTTTTAGAGTTGAAAAGCTCAAATTTGTATTGTAAGTTAAGCAGCATTATTATACATTTGCATTACTGCGAAGCTCCATCAGAATAGAGGAAATAATGAACATTGTTCACGCAATTAAAATATCAAGCATCTAGTGTATTTCTCTAAAAATTAATAAAAACTAGTCTACACAATTGGTTTTCTTAAATTATCATACAGATTGATTTGTTCAACCAAATATATGATTTACAGTCTCCTGCAGATTGCTGTTTATTTTGCTTGATTTTAATGCTTATAAAAATAGGCATTTTATCCTTTTAAAATAAGGTTAGTCCAAATGGACAAATAATTCTTAGAAAATACTGGCAACTCTGGTGCTTTAAATAAAATGTCATATGCATTTTTGAGGTAAAAAGTTTCCAGAGTTGGTTTTGTTCTTCCATTACAAAATAACAGGAATAAACAGCTCAGGACCCATGAGTGTGATCAGACAGCCAGTGCCTGGAGGATTTGAGCAAAATAGAGCAAATTTTACTTTATCTGTCTTGTAAAAAGAAATCCAGCCTTTTTTTTTTTTAATGATAGAAAACAATAAAATTTTATATATCCAACCTCTTCTTTCTCCCCGTATGTAACTCCTTTGAACAGAGTCCATGCTGGATAATGTTCAAGTGTTTATTAACATATATTTTTGGATCTCTCAATAGAGTATAAGTTCTTAATTTTGTTATGGGTGAATTCTGCCCTCCAAGAAAATTTTATTGACATCCTAATGCCCAGTAACTCGTAATATGACCTTCCTTACAGACACAGTCTTTATGGAGACAATTAAGTTAAAATAAGATCATTAGGGTGAGCCTTAATCCAATATAACTGGTTTCCCTTCATGATGGAGGAAAAACAGGAGGGAGACTCATAGACAAGGAGAATGTCATATGAACATAAAGACAGAAATCTGCAAGCCAAAGAGAGCTGTCTGGAATAGAATCTTTCCTCGCAGCTTTCAAAAGAAACTGACTCTGCCAACAATTTGATTTCACATTTCTCACCACCAGAACTGTAAGACAACAAATTTCTGTTGTTTTAGACACTCAGTTTGTGGTACTAACTCTGGAAAATTAATACACTAACTAACTCAATTTTATCCCTGGGTCACAAATAGTAAGCAGTACTTTATAAGATGTTATTAGGCAAATAAGTGAATGTAAACAAAGAAATGAATGAATGGATTGATAATTTTTAAATGTATCATGAAGTTGATACATGGTGAGACTTGAAATAAAGGGAATTTTGTATTTTTTTAGAAATCATTAAAAAAATCAATTAGCGGGGGCTTCCCTGGTGGCTCAGTGGTAAAGAATCCGCTTACCAATGCAGGAGACACAGGTCCGATCGCTGATCTGGGAGGAGCCCACATGCCAAGGAGCAACTAAGCCCAGGCACCATAACAGCTGAGCCTGTGCTCTAGAGTCCGGGAGCTGTAACTCCTGAAGCCTGAGCTCCCTAGAGCCTGTGTTCTTCAACAAGAGAGGCCACCACAACAAGAAGCCCGTGCACAACTAGAGAATATCCCCCACTTGCCACAACCAGAGAGAAGCCCATGCAGCAACAAAAACCCAGCACAGCCAAAAATTAATTAATTCATTAAAAAATTTAAAAAATCAACTAGCATTTGGTGTTTTTCTGATATTAATATATTTTCTAAGGGAGAGATGGGAGATGACATTTGTTGGATTTAAACTATGTTTCATGTAACATTCTAGGCTCTCTATGTGTACTTTTCAATTAATCTGAATGCCAAATTTTCACAGAAGGTATTATAATTTCCCTTTTACAGAGGATATAATAAGAGTTGTAGGTAAAATGAGTCACCAGAATGAAATAAATTGAAATGTCTGCATCTGAATGAAAAGCAAAAAAAGAAACAAGGGGCCTTGTCTATCCTCAAATCTCTTTTTCTATCTTTCCAACTCACTTGGAGTATAAGACAAGATAGTTAACCTTATGATCAGTAAAGAGAGAATTGGAATTTTAAATGGCAGTGGTAGTAGAAATCTCACAGACACCTTCTAATAGGAAATAATAGTTCCCTTTCACCATTTAAATTGTAAGTAAAAGGGGAGAGAACACAGTAGTGGATGATGAGCTTGCCACATTCTGTTGACCTCTTTTAGCCATTTTGTTAACAAGAATCAATTCTACTTTCTCTTGAAAGTTCAGCAGCACATAAAATGTCATTTTCATTTATCCAAGAACCCTTCAGTAATTATTCATATTTTAAAATGTTTTCAAGAAAATGCTTATATCTTAGGCAGAAGAATTCATTGTGCTTGTTTTGGAGGATGAGATTTTATATTCTAGTGCTAATGTTTAATAGCATCAGGACTCTCAGAAATTTCTTCACTGTTTTCTTCATTTGAGAAAAGGTTGAGGGAAGAATATTCCTTGCCTAAAGATAAATGGAAAATTTTGTATCTAAATAATGGAAAAGACAGTCAACTTTTAAAATACCCCCTAGAAACGAGAATTTAAGTTTTTTGGTCAGTTTTCATTCCAATTCCAAAGAAAGGCAATGGCAAAGAATATTCAAACTGCTGCACAATTGCACTAATCTCACACACTAGCAGGAGAAGGCAATGGCATCCCACTCCAGTACCCCATGGATGGAGGAACCTGGTAGGCTGCAGTCCGTGGGGTCGCTGTCAGACACGACTGAGCGACTTCACTTTCACTTTCATGCACTGGAGAAGGAAATGGCAACTCACTCCAGTGTTCTTGCCTGGAGAATCCCAGGGATGGTGGAGCCCAATGGGCTGCCGTCTGTGGGGTCACACAGAGTCGGACACGACTGAAGCGACTTAGCAGCAGCAGCAGCACACACTAGCAAAGAAATGCTCAAAATTCACCAAGCCAGGCTTCAACATTATGTGAACTGAGAACTTCCAGATGTTCAAGCTGGATTTAGAAAAGGCAGAGGAAGCAGAGATCAAATTGCTAACATCTTTTGGATCATAGGAAATGCAAGAGAGTTCCAGAAAGATATCTATTTCTGCTTTATTGACTATGCCAAATGCTTTGTGTGGATCACAACAAACTGTGTAAAATTCTGAAAGAGATGGGACTACCAGACCACCTTACCTACTTCCTTCAGAAGTCTGTATGCAAGTTAAGAAGCAACAGATAGAACTGGAAATGAAACAATGGACTGGTTCCACCTGGGAAAGGAGTACTTCAAGGCTGTATATTGTCACCCTGCTTATTTAACTTATATGCAGAGTACATCATGTGAAATGCCACGCTGGATGAAGCACAAGCTGGAATCAAGATTGATGGGAGACATCAATAACCTCAGATACACAGATGACACCACCCTATGGCAGAAAGTGAAGAAGAACTAAAGCGCCTAAAAGAGGAGAGAGAAAAGGCTGGCTTAAAACTCAGCATTATAGAAATGAAGATCGTGGCATCTGGTCCCATCACTTCATGACAAACAGATGGGAAAACAATGGAAAGAGTGGGAGACTTTATTTCCTTGGGTTCCAAAATCACTGCAGATGGTGACTGCAGCCATGAAATTACAAGACACTTGCTCCTTGGAAGAAAAGCTATGACCAACCTAGGCAGCATATTAAAAAGCAGAGATTACTTTACTGACAATGTTCTGTCTAGTCAAAGTTATGGTTTTTCCAGTAGTCATGTATGGATGTGAGAGTTGGACTATAAAAAAACCTGAGTGCCAAGAAACTGATGCTTTTGAACTGTGGTCTTGGAAAAGATTGCAGGAGAATCCAATCAGTCCATCCTAAAGGAAATCAGTCCTGAATATTCATTAGAAGGACTGATG
>SJYW01033175.1:247789-260595 GCA_006410735.1 Raphicerus campestris
AGACCACCTTACCTACTTCCTTCAGAAGTCTGTATGCAAGTTAAGAAGCAACAGATAGAACTGGAAATGAAACAATGGACTGGTTCCAACTGGGAAAGGAGTACTTCAAGGCTGTATATTGTCACCATGCTTATTTAACTTATATGCAGAGTACATCATGTGAAATGCCACGCTGGATGAAGCACAAGCTGGAATCAAGATTGATGGGAGACATATCAATAACCTCAGATACACAGATGACACCACCCTATGGCAGAAAGTGAAGAAGAACTAAAGAGCCTAAAAGAGGAGAGAGAAAAGGCTGGCTTAAAACTCAGCATTATAGAAATGAAGATCGTGGCATCTGGTCCCATCACTTCATGACAAACAGATGGGAAAACAATGGAAAGAGTGGGAGACTTTATTTTCTTGGGTTCCAAAATCACTGCAGATGGTGACTGCAGCCATGAAATTACAAGACGCTTGCTCCTTGGAAGAAAAGCTATGACCAACCTAGGCAGCATATTAAAAAGCAGAGATTACTTTACTGACAATGTTCTGTCTAGTCAAAGTTATGGTTTTTCCAGTAGTCATGTATGGATGTGAGAGTTGGACTATAAAAAAACCTGAGTGCCAAGAAACTGATGCTTTTGAACTGTGGTCTTGGAAAAGATTGCAGGAGAATCCAATCAGTCCATCCTAAAGGAAATCAGTCCTGAATATTCATTAGAAGGACTGATGCTGAAGCTGATGCTCCAATACTTTGGCCACCTGATGCAAAAAAACTGACTCATTGGAAAAGACCCTGATGCTGGGAATGATTGAAGGCAAGAGAAGGAGGAGACAACAGAGGATGGGATGGTTGGATGGCGTCACAGACTCCATGAACCTAAGTTTGAGCAAGTTCTGTAAGCTGGTGAAGGACAGGGAAGCCTAGTGTGCTGTAGTCCATGAGGTCACAAAAAAAGTCAGACATGACTGAGCCACTGAACTGAACTAAAACTTGTTCGAGACAGTGGCTACTGAGACACTCCAGATGTTCATAACATATAAAGATAATACTGTTCACTCCCCAGCTATTTTACTAAAGATCCCTTGAAAACTTTTAGCTATTCTGCTATNACTGAACTAAAACTTGTCTGAGACAGTGGCTACTGAGACACTCCAGATGTTCATAACATATAAAGATAATACTGTTCACTCCCCAGCTATTTTACTAAAGATCCCTTGAAAACTTTTAGCTATTCTGCTATGTGATTAGGGAAATATTTTGATAATACTGACAAAACTGAAACAAACACACTGTAGGGCTCAGGTCTGAACATCTGAAAACTTTTAGTATGCTGGGGACCACATTCCTAAAAATTCAAACTGGACACAGATTCCACTTGAATAAAGTTGTGCAGATGCCTTGAGGCAGTCCAATAAAACATTATGGGGATTCTCTTCTATCACATTTGAAAACTATGAGTGAACATTAATTTGGCCTTTGTGGCTCTAAATAATCTCATATAATTTACCTATTGATTTAGAAATACAGGAAGAAGAGGAACCATTATCAGCTTATGTAGTTTTATTTTCTGGGGAGTATTCCCAATAAGAAGTCTGGCCTTGGGCATCCAGGCATTATGTTCATTTGTCCTTCAGTGTGCTTGCTTCTTCACAGCCTGCTTATCTTGCTGAGGAATTACTTTATTTTGTGATTTACAGATAAGCATTTATTTAATGAACTGAAAATCAAAGGTTGTTAGTGAGTGGGGAAAAAAAAAATTTCAGGACAGACTTTTTAAAAGAAACAAATAAATGAACCTGCGTAGACCACAGCAGTGAGGTACCTGTGACCTTTTTCTGAATTGCTTGACAAGAATTAGTAGAATGTGGACCTTTGATGTTCTTGGTTTTGTTTGCTTCTTTTAAATATCTATTCCGTTTGCATTATTCTGTTATTGGTGATACTGGTGCAGGTAGTGATGCTTTCTTTGGCTTTTCTAAAAAGTGCCTGAGAAAACACCCAAACTAGCTTTGTCACCTGGTTCTGAAGAACCTGCAGCCCAGGAAGAAAGGATACCATTCCTCTCAGGTACCAACAGGGCAAGGTAAACCTCAATGCCTTTCCCCTTCAGCAAAGAGAGTCAATATGTGGCTCCATCATAATCGCCAGTGGTGATTAACCAGTAGTAGTTGAGTGGCACGCTTTTGCAAGGGAGATCCTGTTATATGCGAGCAGATCAGGAAATGCCATGAAATGTTAGTCAGTAATGTCTCCCATTGTGCAGGAGAAGAGTCAGACATATGCTCTATATGTCCATTCCAAAAGACATGATTCTACATCTCTTTCTGGGAACAAATACATTTACCCAAATATTTCTAACTATTGGGCTAAATTATCTTAAAGTTTTCCATTTTCTATTTCTGATATGTACAGGGTGATATGGCACTGCTTAAATAAGTTAATTATATTAGATAAAATTCATAGAATTTTGCCCTAAGCTAAAAATTCAAGATAAATTAGCTATTTGCTATCTGAATGACAAATGTGCTATAATAAAAAGTTTCAAAATTTTGAGAGCTTGGATTTTGTTTTTGGACTTAGAACTAAATATTGTATTTGTCCAACAGACCTCAGGAAAGTAATGGCTATTCCATTACTTCCAATGACTATTTCATCCACATGGGTTAAGATAGGAACGTTTTTGTTTACAACAGACAGTAGAAAAATATAAAAGTTCCAATAGGAACTGGACTCAATACTTCACATGAACCTTTCAACTATGAGATTCTATGGTTAAACATACTTATCCAGGTGAGGAGGTCACTATTTATGTGTTGCTGGGTTTCTAGGCAATGGTTTTCTCTGGAGCAGCCATTTTCAATATGCTAAGGTTTTTACACAATTTCATACTTTATTTCCTACAATTTCATAGTTTTGTAGGCTTTCCACGTCAAGGGAACAACTGATCTACCCATTCTTTAAATACCTTATTCTTGATTACCTATTCTATTACTATATGCCCAGAGTACAGTGGCAGATAAAACAGATACCATTTTGACTTTCATGGAGTTTGTATTATGTAGATTTAGAAAGGTATTCATGACCAAAAGGCATCAGTTCAGTTCAGTCGCTCAGTCGTGTCCGACTCTTTGTGACCCCATGAACTGTAGCATGCCAGGCCTCCCTGTCCATCACCAACTCCCAAGGTATACCCAAACGAATGTCCATTGAGCCGGTGATGCCATCCAACCATCTCATCTTCTGTCGTCCCCTTCTCCACTTGCCTTCAGTCTTTCCCAGCATCAGGGTCTTTTCAAATGAGTCCACTCTTTGCATCATGTGGCCGAAGTATTGGAGTTTCAGCTTCAACATCAGTCCTTCCAATGAATATTCAGGACTAATTTCCTTTAGGATGGACTGGTTGGGTTTTCTTGTACTCCAAGGGACTCTCAAGAGTCTTCTCCAACACCACAGTTCAAAAGCATCAGTTCTTTGGCTCTCAGTTTTCTTTATAGTCCAACTCTCACATCCGTACATGACCACTGGAAAAACCATAGCCTTGACTAGATGGACCTTTGTTGACAAAGTAATGTTTCTGCTTTTCAATATGCTGTCTAGGTTGGTCATAACTTTAGATTTAGAAAGGAATTCATGACCAAAAAGAATAGCTGAATGCAAATATGGTGTGTACTGTTTGTGCTCACCTTTACCAGCTGGTACAATCATCCATCCCCTCTCCTGAGGCTTTTGAGAACATGGTGCCCTCCTCTCAGAATTGATTGTGGACATACTAGAGCCAGTTAGCTCCAGAGTCCAGTACAGCCTCTCTCAGGCATGACTGGTCAACCACCAATAGTAAAGAATGTTGCAAAAAGCTGCTTCCTTAGTACAAGGTAGGAGTAACTCTGTGGTGAACTTTGCACTCAGAACCTTCAGAAGAAATTAAAACTTCTCTCTAGCTGAGTCTACATTTTTGCTTTTTATTTTCTGCCTTTTATATCTTGCCTCCCTCATGTCCATTGTCCCCAAAAAACTATGTAAGCAAAAATTCATACCTGCCTCAGACTGTACATATGAGAAAATATAATTGCAGTTGTGATAACTCATGAAGTACGTGTGGGTGTTCCTTTCAGAACACATCAGAGGTGGAGTTTGACCTGTAAAGTACAAGAAAGGCTTTCTCCAGGAATGGAAGGTGTAACTGAAATGTGAAGAATGCTTAGGAAATATGCAGATAAGTTTCCCAAGCAAACAAAAACCTATGTCATACAATGGTTGGAAAGTGTCCATGGTACATTTGAGGAAGAAAGATTGGGGTGATGAGGTGATAAAATGTGTGCTGAAAGGCAAGACTGAAGAGCAAGGGAGGGCTAGACTCTTGAGGCTAGTAGTAGAGTTGGTTTTTTAATTTAAGTGTTGAGAAGGCATTGAGATTCTAAAGTAGGATAACATGAACTGATGGAATTAAAAGTACATTTAGGTCCTATCGAACCCTTGAGCTTTCTCTCCCATGGTGATCTATGAACCAGACAAAACATTGCTCAGATGTGAGAATAACACATGCAAATTATGTTGAAATATTTCAATAAAATGCCTGATTGGCTCTGTGCTGCTCCTAAAAAAAAAAAAATTAGCAAGGTAGGCTGAAATGTACCAACACATATATTCTTCCCTGGTTACTCTTTGCTTTGCCCACAGTCACCTTTTCCATCAGAACATCTTCATGACCCAGATAATCATGATAGTGTGATCACCAGCCTAGATCCAAACATCCTGGAATGCGAAGTCAAGTGGGCCTTAGGAAGCATCACTACGAACAAAGCTAGTGGAGGTGATGGAATTCCAGTTGAGCTATTTCAAATCCTGAAAGATGATGCTGTGAAAGTGTTGCACTCAATATGCCAGCAAATTTGGAAAACTCAGCAGTGGCCACAGTACTATAAAAGGTCGGTTTTCATTCCAATCCCAAAGAAAGGCAATGCCAAAGAATGCTCAAACTACCACACAATTGCACTCATCTCACACACTAGTAAGGTAATGCTCAAAATTCTCCAAGCCAGGCTTCAATAGTACATGAACTGTAAACTTCCAGATGTTCAAGCTGGATTTAGAAAAGGCAGAGGAACCAGAGATCGAATTGCCAACATCCACTAGATCATTAAAAAGGAAAGAGAGTTGCAGAAAAGCATCTATTTCTGCTTTATTGACTATGCCAAAGCCTTTGACTGTGTGGACCACAATAAACTCTAGAAAATTCTTCAAGAGTTGGGAATACCAGACCTGCCTCCTGAGAAATCTGTATGCAGGTCAGGAAGCAACAATTAGAACCAGACTTGGAACAATGAACTGGTTCCAAATTGGGAAAGAAATATATCAAGGCTTTATATTGTCACACTGCTTATTTAACTTATATGCAGAGTACATCATGAGAAACACTGGGCTGGATGAAGCACAAGCTGGAATCAAGATTGCAGGGAGAAATATCAATAACCTCAGATATGCAGATGACACCACCCTTATGGCAGAAAGTGAAGAAGAACTAAACAGCCTCTTGATGAAAGTGAAAGAGGAGAGTGAAAAAGTTGGCATAAAGCTCACCATTTAGAAAACTAAGATCATGGCATGCTGTCCCATCCCTTCATGGGAAATAGAGGGGGAAACAGTGGAAACAGTGACAGACTTTATTTTGGGGGGCTCCAGAATCACTGCAGATGGTGATTGCAGCTGTGAAATTAAAAGACACTTACTCCTTGGAAAGAAAGTTATGACCAACCTAGACAGCATAATAAAAAGCAGAGACATTACTTTGCCAACAAAGGTCCATCTAGTCAAGGCTATGTTTTTTCCAGTGGTCATGGAAAATAGGAGACTTGGACTATAAAAAAAGCTGAGCACCAAAGAGTTGATGCTTTTTAACTGTGGTGTTAGAGAAGATTCTTGAGGATCCTTTGGACTGCAAGGAGACCCAACCAGTCCATCCTAAAGGAAATCAGTCCTGAATATTCATTGGAAGGACTGATGCTGAAGCTGAAACTCCAATACTTTGGCCACCTGATGTGAAGAACTGACTCATTGGAAAAGACTCTAATGCTGGCAGGTGGAGAGGGGACAACAGAAGCTGAGATGATTGGATGGCATCACCGACTTGATGGACATGAGTTTGAATAAGCTCTGGGAGCCCGTGATGGACAGGGAGGCCTGGTGTGCTACAGTCCATGGGGTTGCAAAGCACTGGACATGACTGAACAACTGAACTGAGCTGACCTGAAGTATCTGCTTATTAGGNTTATCCATTTGCTGCCAGGCTCAAGTTCCTGAGGCAAATGACAAGATATCTGATAAAACTGCTGCAAAAGAGTTGAGGCAGTTATAGACTTTTGAAGAAAAGTGACTTATACCTTTTTTTTCTTTCAAGGCAAAAGTTGTTTCAAATAAGGGCTGCTCAGATGAGTGTTTTCTAAGATGTGCTGTAAGAACCAGGGCCTCAACCTGCCTCAGTGAAGGGAGGCTTCCATTGTCAGGATAATGTCTGGGAAATGCTGCTCGTTCTCTCCTACTGTTGAGGTTTCAATTGTGCATATTATAAAGTTTAAGATTCTGGAAATCTTCTTAGGAAAGAAACCTGCTTAACTTTGTTTAATCAAGTATTTTCTAATCTGTTTGGCTTTGGACACTACTCATCCTACCTTTGCCTTTTAAAACCAAGTAACACATGTAAAAATTATATTGAGATGTGTTAGATCCTCCCAAAAATTTGAATGACAAGGTAGTCAAACTGATGAGCCAACCCTCAGTGTATTGTTAGAAGGTATGTGCACTAAGCTTTGGGTCCTGAAAATCCTTGCAAACTAGAGGAGTTAAAAGGTTTCATTCTGTTGGGGCAGGAAAAGCAGAAATTGGAGACCCCGTAGTAATTCAACAGCCAAATTATCTTCCCTAGGTTTTCTCCAGAGCCCACCAGGACTCCTAGAAGACCTGAATCCATCTCTCTATAGGTGTCCCACTGCCACTGGGACCTGCCTAAGCTGACAGGAATGAGTTCCATGGGCTCAAGGGCATGGGGGTATCATTCTTCAGAGGAAGAGCAGAGTATTTGGAATCAGGCTAACAGGGATCAGTGTCTTCAGTTCAGTTCAGTTGCTCAGTCGTGTCCAACTCTCTGCGACCCCATGAATCGCAGCATGCCAGGTCTCCCTGTCCATCACCAACTCCCGGAGTTCACTCAGACTCACGTTCATCAAGTCTGTGATGCCATCCAGCCATCTCATCCNCGACCCCATGAATCGCAGCATGCCAGGTCTCCCTGACCATCACCAACTCCCGGAGTTCACTCAGACTCACGTTCATCAAGTCTGTGATGCCATCGAGCCATCTCATCCTCTGTCGTCCCCTCTTCCTCCTGCCCCCAGTCCCTCCCAGCATCAGAGTCTTTTTCCAATGAGTCAACTCTTCGCATGATGTGGCCAAAGTACTGGAGTTTCAGCTTTAGTATCATTCCTTCCAAAGAAATCCCAGGGCTGATCTCCTTCAGAATGGACTGGATATCCATCTCCTTGCAGTCCAAGGGATTCTCAAGAGTCTTCTCCAACACCAGAGTTCAAAAGCATCAATTCTTTGGCACTCAGCCTTCTTCTTCAGTGTCTTAGCTATGCCAGATATGTGCCATAATCCCTGGGCAGACCTCTGACCCTCTCTGATCTATAGTTTCTTCATCTGTATAATATAGGCAATTAAAGCACTTAGCTCAAATGGTTGTGAAATCCTTATTAGATGTATAAACACATTTTAAAAATATGAAAACTATNTTCAGTGTCTTAGCTATGCCAGATATGTGCCATGATCCCTGGGCAGACCTCTGACCCTCTCTGATCTATAGTTTCTTCATCTGTATAATATAGGCAATTAAAGCGCTTAGCTCAAATGGTTGTGAAATCCTTATTAGATGTATAAACACATTTTAAAAATATGAAAACTATATAAATGCTAGTTAATTTAATTTTAATGTAAAGGGTATTCTTCATGGTCCATATTTTGGGAGTCCACTAGTCATCCTTTTATTTATTCAACTTGTGAAATATTTATTGAGCACTTATAGTGCACTACATACAGGGTTAAGTGCTGATACAGAGTATATAATAAAGCAGACTGTGTCCCTACCTTCTTGGAATCTAACATTCCATAGTGGGAAACATATGACAAACAAGTATATACACAAATAAATATATCGGCTTAGTCTCCTCTCCACAGATATTGATGCGATATTGTTAGATGAGTATATTGCTTATAACCTAGAGTAGGAAATGGCCACCTACTCCTGTATTCTTGCCTGAAAAATTCCATGAGCAGAGAAGCCTGGCAGGCTACAGTCCATATGGTGGCAAAGAGTCAGATATGACTGAGCTCTTACATCCATTGCTTATAATCTATATATATAGATGCATTTTGAAGGTAATACTAATGAACCGTTCACAGAAATTCAGAAAATGAAATGCTCAGCTTAAATAAACAGTAAGATTTTAATATAGAACTAGGAGAGTCCTTAGGAATAGTTTATTTCAATCCCCTCATTTTATAGATGAGGAAAACTAGAACCCAGAATACCATAGAAATTTACCCAATCGAATGTGTATAAATGTGCATGCCTGTGTGTATGTGTAAGAGAGACAGAGACACCCAGAGAGAGAGGATGGATTTTGAAGCAGGACTTAGATATCCAGGCTTCCCTTCGCCTAGTCAGTGCTTTCCATACTCCTGGCTTCCATCTGAAAGGAATTGTAAGAGCCTGTATTAGCAGTGAGTGAGTTATAATCATCACACTCTTAAACATTTTTTTAAAAAATAATTTCTACTGTTGTTTGTCTATAATGTGCAGCATACAGAATCTTTATCCCCCAATCAGGAATCTAACCAGGCCCCCTGCCATGGAAGTGCAGACTCTCAACCACTGGACTGCCAAGGAAGGCCCTCATCACACTTGTGTACCATGTGTTCCAATTTCTGGATTTTTTATACAAGTTGATTTTCCCAAACTTTGCTCCATGAAACATTAGTATAAATACTAATAGATGTTAATTATCACTTTTTAAATTTCTTGCTCAGAGTAGTTTAGGGAACTGAATTCCCCTCCTCCCCCCGCCACACACACACCCCAGTTTAGAAATCCTTAAATGTGTATTGTGATTGTGAAAGATCATTCTGCAGTAAGGAAACCTCTTAAACCACACACATCTTAGCATTCCCCAAACTTATTTGACTACAGGATCTATTTTGAATTTTTTAACAATGTGATTAAGGTGCTGGATTGGAAGTTCAGCCTTAGCATCATGGTTGGCTACTTGGTAATGTTTGTGAACACCCGGGAGTAAAGTAGATTAGATCACACAACTTTAAACAGGGCAGTTTCTTTGGTCTTAGAATCTCAGGCTGACTGTGGATATATGAGCAGCATCTGATAGGATACATTTCCTAAAGTTGACCATGTCCTTCTAACCAAGGATTGGAATGGAAAACAATAGATGCTTAATGAGAGTATGTTCTGATCCATCTTTGGAGGAAAGCAATCCTCTGTTGTTGTTTTTTTGTTCCAAGCCTTCTAAAAATATTGTTATAGTAATTATTATTATATTTTTATTTTTAGGCATTCACAAGCCCAGAGTTCTTCCAAAGGGTGTGATGTCTTCACAGGACACTCAAATAAGGTAGCTGGACATCCTTGACTCTGAAGTAACTGTCTGTCTTATTACAGACTTGTCCAAGTCTGTGGTCATGGTGCCTGTCTGTGGCTGCTTGGTCAAGCCATCCAGGCATGAACTGTTAGTGATATTTTGAAGGCTTTGAGACAAAAGCCCAGCTTGCTTAAGAATTTTGGTTCAGCAGAGAGGCAGGGAGGTACAGCGAAGAGAGAATCAAAAGCCTGGAAATTTGCTGCTGAGAATAAATGCTAGCTGATCCCTGAGGTGGTTTGTCTGTGCACTCCACTCTCTACAGATGTTAGAGCCTCTTTTTGAGTAAGGACCTGAGGTTCTTTGGTAGCACTTTGATATCCTGCTCGAATTCAATATGTGAAATGGAGGCGTCTCTCTGTGACTTGGAGCCCACAGCAGGCTTTGAAGTCTGATCCAATTTTTGCTGCCTACTATTTGATGTTGAAAGGATGAAATGAAGAAAATGTACAGTTTTTGCCAGTAACTCTGCTGAGCATATGTAAGATTAAAAAAACAAAATCCTTTGGATGATGTACTTAGAAATGTTAAGTAGATTAATACCTTCCTATAGGTTTTCTTTTTTCTTTCTCAGGGATAAAAATTAGGTATAGGAGAAAATCAGCACAAGCTGTTTTTTATATGGACTATAATTAATTTACAAGGGGGCTAGGTTGGATTGTTCAGAGGAAGAAATAAATGGATGAGGCAAAGGTGTTGAGATTTTGCAGCTAATTGCCCCCAAGGAGAGGACCTCCACTCAATTCTACTGTAAGGCATGAGCAACTCACCACATGACCCCAGTATACTTAAATTTTCCCCTAGTACGATTGAAGTTCAGGGTCCCTTAGTTAAATGGAAGCCAAGCTCTTAAGGCTGACTCATCAGAGGATAAAAATAATAATTATTTTACTGGGTCTTTCTGAAGCACTCAGTTTCTGGGACTGATACTGTCTTTTCAGATATGCCATGCTGCTCCAGATTGCCCAGGACTGAGTCCTTTGAAGGGAGCCCCTGCAAAATCTGGTAAGAAGGACATTTTGAATTGCAAGCTATTTCTACTATGTGCATGCTTGTGTACTTTTTAATGAGTTGTTTAGACAGGCTGTGTAGAAGGCAGTATTCTGATACTAGTATGGGCTAATGTTAGCAGAAAATTCAGATATGGAAAGCCTTAAAGATTGGAAACAAAACTTTCATTAAAAGTAGCAGTTTACTTTTTCTGAAGGAAAAAAAAATGACTATCAAAGATCATACTTTTCCCTTTACTTGTAAGAAGCCTAACTTAAGAAACTCCTTTAAAACTTTCTTGTGCTCACTTCAACAGCTCATATACTAAGTTTGGAAAGGTGCAGAGATTAGCATGGCCCCTGCACAAGGATGGCATGCAAATCTGCAAAGCATTCCATATTAAAAACACCACCACCACCAGGGACGATAGACAACTGACCAGCTTTCAGTGAAGCAAATAGTTCAGAGTCAAAATCTAGGGCTTGGTAAAGAATATGGATTTAGAGAGTAGTTCTACCCTTTTGGCCACATGGTTAATCTTTTAGCAAGAATACAGACATCTTGCCACACTCATGGAAAATGGTATTTTTTGTCCCCTTTTTAAATTCTTGCTACAGAATATGGTAAAAGTCAGTTTGGGGTGTTGCTACTGCTGCTGAGTCGCGTCATGAGTAGCTATAATCAATACTTCTGGAAGATAAACTAGAAGTAAGATCATAAGAAATATTTATGAACCAGAAAATACTAAAAACATNTTTAAATTCTTGCTACAGAATACGGTAAAAGTCAGTTTGGGGTGTTGCTACTGCTGCTGAGTCGCGTCATGAGTAGCTATAATCAATACTTCTGGAAGATAAACTAGAAGTAAGATCATAAGAAATATTTATGAACCAGAAAATACTAAAAACATTTTGGATCATTCCCAAGGAAGAAATCTTTTCAACTTAAAATACTAATACTAAGAAACTACTGTACATTTACTGTTGACCTCATTTATTTTTCTNGCTATAATCAATACTTCTGGAAGATAAACTAGAAGTAAGATCATAAGAAATATTTATGAACCAGAAAATACTAAACACATTTTGGATCATTCCCAAGGAAGAAATCTTTTCAACTTAAAATACTAATACTAAGAAACTACTGTACATTTACTGTTGACCTCATTTATTTTTCTGTAATATATAGTTTCTTAGATTTCTCAAAGTTTCTTCTTAGTCTGTTTTTCAGTGACAAAATGGTAAAATATGAAGTAGAAAATGTGTGATATATGTGTTAGGACCTTCAGTCCATATGAAATTTAACTCAAGAGAGATGAGAGAGGATTAGTGTATTATAGCAGAACCTTTTAAATGAACATGCAGGAAATGATAAATCTGTCCAATGGACTAATTTCCTCGCAGCCAGGTAATATTCAGGAATAAGGCCACAGTGTGGTAAGGGTAAGAGTGGTGTAAAAATGAAAATTGAGGAAAAAGATCATGTGGTGGAATAGAATCTATTATGCAAGAATTTGGCTGGCATTTTTCACTATCCAAACAGACAATCTCTACCTTCTAATTTGGATGTTTAGACCATTTACATCTAATGTGACTGTTGACATATTTTGGTTTATATCACTCATCTTGCTGTTTGTTTTCTTTGTTCCATCTGGTCTTTGTTCTCTTCTAGCATTCTACTTTAAAATACATATAAAAAGAAATTCCTGTTACATAGCTTTATGTAACAATTCCTTACCTTAGTAGTTACACATATAAGATGAAAGAAATGGTAATTCATAGCCGAAAGGTTGTATTGAGGATTAAATAAGCTAGTAGAAGTAAAGGGCACAGCATAGTATCTGGCTCATACTGTTATGTCAGATGTTGCAATGGTACTTATGCTATTGACATTATACAAATGCAAAGTTAAATATGAAAAATGGGTCGAGAAATAAAGTTCTTATTTTGAGGCATCAAGTTTTGGTGGTATCATTTAGGAGGAGTAAAAATATATTGCATTTTGAATTAACTACTGAAGAGACATGTTGGATTATAATCATCTTTCCCTGTCTTTAGTTAAGTGTCTGCAAAAGTCAAACTTATTAATAAGTTGCTGCAAATGTTCATATGTACTTCCTGTCA
>SJYW01033178.1:0-17178 GCA_006410735.1 Raphicerus campestris
AAGAGAGTTCCAGAAAAACATCTATTTCTGCTTTATTGACTATGCCAAAGCGTTTGACTGTGTGGATCACAACAAACTGGGGCAAATTCTTCAGGAGATGGAATACCAGGCCACCTGATCTGCTTTCTGAGAAGTCAGTATGCAGGTCAGAAGCAACAGTGAGAATTGAATATGAAATGATAGACTGGTTCCAATTGGGAAAGGAATACGTCAAGGCTGTATCTTTTCATCCTGCTTATGTAACGTATATGCAGAGTACATCATGAGAAATGCGGGACTGCATGAAGCACAAGCTAGCATCAAGATTGCTGGGAGAAATATCAATAACTGCAGATATGCAGATGACACCAACCTTATGGCAGAAAGTGAAGAAGAACTAAGAGCCTCTTGATGAAAGTGAAAGAGGAGAGTGAAAAAGTTGGCTTAAAGCTCAACATTCAGAAAACTAAGATCATGGCATCTGGTCCCATAACTTCATGGTGAATAGATGGGGAAACAATGGAAACAGTGGTAGACTTTATTATTATTATTATTTTGCCTCCAAAATCACTGCAGATCGTTATTGCAGCCATGAAATTAAAAGAGGCTTGTTCCTTGGAAAATAAGTTATGACCAACCTAGACTAAAGAGACATTATCTTGCCAATGAAGGTCCATCTAGTCAAAGCTATAGTTTTTTAAAATTTCAGTAGTCATATATGAATGTGAGAGTTGGACTATAAAGAAAGCTGAGCACCAAAGAATTGATGCTTTTGAACTGTGGTGTTGGAGAAGACTCTTGAGAGTCCCCTGGACAGCAAGAAGATCCAACCAGTCCATCCTAAAGGAAATCAGTCTGAAATATTCACTGGAAGGACTGATGCTGAAGCAGAAACTCCAATACTTTGGCTACTTGATGTGAAGAACTGACTCATTTGAAAAGACCTTGATGCTGGGAAAGATTGAAGGGGGTAGGGGGAGAAGGGGACGACAGAGGATAAGATGGTTGAAAGGCTTCACCGACTCAATGGACATGAGTTTGAGTAAACTCTGGGAGTTGGTGATGGACAGGGAGGCCCGGTATGTTGCAGTCCATGGTGTCACAAAGAGTCAGACACGACTGAGCAACTGAAGTGAACTGAACTGACTGTGGCTACTGTCTTATACACTGCAGGTTAGACCTTGTCATTAACAATATCTATACACACTACTTAATTTCATTGCTCTGTATATCTCTTCTTGACCAAACTGCCTGTATTTTTAGCTCACTGTCTCTAGAATTCATCTCCAACAGATTTAAGATATCCTCCTCGCTAGACCTTGAATCCATTTGTCTTACTACTTTTCACTGTCTTTAGTTCAATGAACTTCTCAGTACCCAAAACAATTAGAGCAAAACTTTTATTACAGAGTTAAATTTATACTCCTTGTGTCATTCACTGCTACTTCCCATGCCCCACGCATTTCATGCTCAGGGTCTCCGTCTGCTCTGGACACATTGGTTTTCTTGCTTTTCCTAGAACATTACCAGATATGTTCTCTGCATTCACCCTCCCTTCTGTATGCAGGGATGTCTATTTTTACCTTCTCTTTTCTATCCTCACTAAACTTTCATCAACATCACATTTCTTAAAACCTCTTACCACAGACGACTCTGGAAGGAGTATACCAGTAGAGCTTATATAGTTCTTGAGAGTCACGGTGATTTAAATTGTTAAGAACTTCAGTTTATAAAAAGCTATTTAGTATTGGTGGCCACCATTTTTGCAAGAGATTCCCAACCTTCTCTCTCCAGCCCTTCCAAAGCTTATGCAAGTTTCTAGTGACATATGAAAACAATTCATACTTGGAATACAAAGAATGGCTTCTGTTTTCCTGAGTGAAGTCTGACATACACTCTATAAGGAAATAATCTCCCTCTTGAAGCTGTACTCCTCCCTTCCCCCCTTCCTTCAGATATCTACTCCCTGCTGCTGCTGGTGCTGCTAAGTTGCTTCAGTCGTGTCCGACTCTGTGCGACCCCATAGACGACAGCCCACCACGCTCCCCCATCCCTGGAATTCTCCAGGCAAGAACACTGGAGTGGGTCGCCATTTCCTTCTCCAGTGCAGGAAAGTGAAAAGTGAAAGTGAAGTCTCTCAGTCGTGTCTGACTCTTAGTGACCCCATGGACTGCAGCCCACCAGGTTTCTCCATCCATGGGGTTTTCCAGGCAAGAATATTCCCTACTCTGTATTAAATAACACCCCCAACTCCCAACCATCTTTCCTGATTTCTAGGCATTGATTTATCTCCACAGCACTTACTGCCAGCAAACGTACTTATATTGACACATCTGTTTAGTGTCTGTATCCTCCCAATAGAATGTAAGTTTCTTAGGACAGGGATGCTTTCTTTTTTATTTTATTTAATTTATTTTTTTGTGGAAAAAGTCATATAATGTAAAACATGCTGTTTTAACCATATTTGACTAAGTGCCAGTTCAGTGGCATGAAGTACATTCACATTGTTGTGCTGCTCTCATCATCATCAATCCTCTGAATTCCTCACTTTCCTACACAGAAAACCTGTATGCCTTAAATAGTAAGCTCCCTTCCCCCTCCCCACCCCATCCCCCAGGTTCTGGCATCTACAAATGTACTCTGTGAATCTATTTTAGGTACCTCACATAAGTGGGATCAAACTGTTGATTCACTGCTGTATTCGCATTGCCAGAAGCAGGCCCAGCATATAGTAGGGTCCTAATACATCTTTGTTGAATGAATGAAGGAATAAATTTGCTGTAGCTTAAAAAAAAATGAGGATGTTACTTTTTATGGATAAGTAATATTCTGTTGTATAAATGTTTACAATGTACTGTAAATACACTTCATTGCATAAGCACATATAATTTAGAATATTACTCAGCCATAAAAAAGATGAAGTAAAGCTATTTAAAGCAACATGGATGGACCTGAGATTATAATACTAAGTGAAATAAGTCAGAAAGAGAAATACAATTATCATGTGATATTGCTTATATGTGGAATCTAAAAAATGATACAAATTATTATCTTATGGTTACCAAAGGTAAAAGGGGTTGAGGGTAGGGATAAATTAGGACTCAAATAGATACAGTTTGCTATATATAAAATAGATAAAACAACATGTACCTACTATATACCACAGAGAACTATACTCAATATTTTATAATAACCNTGCATTCACCCTCCCTTCTGTATGCAGGGATGTCTATTTTTACCTTCTCTTTTCTATCCTCACTAAACTTTCATCAACATCACATTTCTTAAAACCTCTTACCACAGACGACTCTGGAAGGAGTATACCAGTAGAGCTTATATAGTTCTTGAGAGTCACGGTGATTTAAATTGTTAAGAACTTCAGTTTATAAAAAGCTATTTAGTATTGGTGGCCACCATTTTTGCAAGAGATTCCCAACCTTCTCTCTCCAGCCCTTCCAAAGCTTATGCAAGTTTCTAGTGACATATGAAAACAATTCATACTTGGAATACAAAGAATGGCTTCTGTTTTCCTGAGTGAAGTCTGACATACACTCTGTAAGGAAATAATCTCCCTCTTGAAGCTGTACTCCTCCCTTCCCCACTTCCTTCAGATATCTACTCCCTGCTGCTGCTGGTGCTGCTAAGTTGCTTCAGTCGTGTCCGACTCTGTGCGACCCCATAGACGACAGCCCACCACGCTCCCCCATCCCTGGAATTCTCCAGGCAAGAACACTGGAGTGGGTCGCCATTTCCTTCTCCAGTGCAGGAAAGTGAAAAGTGAAAGTGAAGTCTCTCAGTCGTGTCTGACTCTTAGTGACCCCATGGACTGCAGCCCACCAGGTTTCTCCATCCATGGGGTTTTCCAGGCAAGAATATTCCCTACTCTGTATTAAATAACACCCCCAACTCCCAACCATCTTTCCTGATTTCTAGGCATTGATTTATCTCCACAGCACTTACTGCCAGCAAACGTACTTATATTGACACATCTGTTTAGTGTCTGTATCCTCCCAATAGAATGTAAGTTTCTTAGGACAGGGATGCTTTCTTTTTTATTTTATTTAATTTATTTTTTTGTGGAAAAAGTCATATAATGTAAAACATGCTGTTTTAACCATATTTGACTAAGTGCCAGTTCAGTGGCATGAAGTACATTCACATTGTTGTGCTGCTCTCATCATCATCAATCCTCTGAATTCCTCACTTTCCTACACAGAAAACCTGTATGCCTTAAATAGTAAGCTCCCTTCCCCCTCCCCACCCCATCCCCCAGGTTCTGGCATCTACAAATGTACTCTGTGAATCTATTTTAGGTACCTCACATAAGTGGGATCAAACTGTTGATTCACTGCTGTATTCGCATTGCCAGAAGCAGGCCCAGCATATAGTAGGGTCCTAATACATCTTTGTTGAATGAATGAAGGAATAAATTTGCTGTAGCTTAAAAAAAAATGAGGATGTTACTTTTTATGGATAAGTAATATTCTGTTGTATAAATGTTTACAATGTACTGTAAATACACTTCATTGCATAAGCACGTATAATTTAGAATATTACTCAGCCATAAAAAAGATGAAGTAAAGCTATTTAAAGCAACATGGATGGACCTGAGATTATAATACTAAGTGAAATAAGTCAGAAAGAGAAATACAATTATCATGTGATATTGCTTATATGTGGAATCTAAAAAATGATACAAATTATTATCTTATGGTTACCAAAGGTAAAAGGGGTTGAGGGTAGGGATAAATTAGGACTCAAATAGATACAGTTTGCTATATATAAAATAGATAAAACAACATGTACCTACTATATACCACAGAGAACTATACTCAATATTTTATAATAACCTATAAAGGAAAACAATTGAGAAAGATATATATGTGTGTGTGTGTGTGTGTGTGTGTGCATAACTAAATTACTTTGCTGTATAGCTGAACTTAACACAACACTGTGAATCAAGTATACTTCTATTTTAAAAAGTGAATATAATGCTAACTAATGTTTAAACAGTGTTGGAATTTACCAGATATAGCTGTATAAGGGTTTTGCATAATAGTAATTCATTTTTAGTCCTTCTAAGAACCCAGTGAAGAAAGCATTATCTTTCCATTTTCTAGATGAGGAAACTAAAGCACAGATAGATCAAGTAATTTACCCAAAGTCGCACTATTAATGGAGATCAAAGTTCAGGGCTTGATCTCAGTCAGATTGACTTGTGTTCAGTCACTAAGTCATGTTTGAATCCTTGCTACCCCATAGGCTGTAGCCTACCAAGATCCTCTGCCCATGGAATTTTCCAGGCAAGAATACTGGAGTAGATTGCCATTTCCTAGCAGGGGATCTTCCTGACCCAGGGATAGAACTCACATCTCTTGTGTCTCCTGCATTGGCATGCAGATTCTTTATCAGTAGAGCCACCTGGAAGCCACTTCTGGCCTTTTATTGGGATTCAAAAAGGAAAGAAACATAAATAATAAAAATATGGGGACTCATTTTAAAACTCAAACATCCTGAATATTTTACAATATAAGCACAGAAAATTCTTTTCACTTTCTAATTCTGACACAAAAACATCAGAAATTGTAGGATGCATTTCTACATTTAAAATGTAACAAAAATAGCAATGGTATTTTTTTAATTTTTAGTTTTACTTTATTTTGCTTTACAATACTGTATTGGTTTTGCCATACATTGTTATTTTTTATTAAGGTTTCTTTTTTATCTATAGGTAGTTGTCCAGTAATAATTACTTAAAGGTGGATGTGTTATAAGGACATATGCAGACATGCAATAAGAGGGTAATATAATGGTCAGAGTCACCAACTAGGGAATGCAGGACTTCTGGCCTATGAAATACAGTAGAAAAGGGAAATAGGATCCGGGCATGATTTCTTTGCATGTGAGGGAGGAGCAGATGTCACTTAGGAGATACTCGAGCAATCCTGTGACTAAGATCTGAGAAATTTAAAAAGAATCCCTTTTGTCCATCTGTTATTTATTATGTTGACCTTTTCTTCCTCCAACATGTAACATGTATTTGTCAAATGTGTTTGGTTGTATTGCATAGTGATGAGACAAAGTTCCTGTTCTAATTACATTTACAGTTTAGTAGAAACACATAAATATGTCATATTATGTAGCCTCTTTGTTAAAGGTGAAATCTCTGGACTCCCACACCTTAGATTTCAGTCCTGATTCCAAGACTATCTGGGCAAAATATTTAACTTTTCAGTATCTCTGTTCTTTATCCCTAAAGTAATATAAAAACTATATCTACCTCATAGGATTACTAGAGGATGAAATGGTTTGATATTCATAAAGCATTTAGAACAGTGTATGGTACATGATAAAGACTGTAATACATTTGTTATTTAATGTAATATTTATGATATATAAAACATAAATTGTAATAAATATCATAAATTATAATAAATCATTTGTATCTCCAGAACGCAGCATATCATTCCAGATCACTCTGTATTCTGCATTCTTTTCCTTCTCCTAAAATCTTGTATGGCAAAATCCTACAGTTTCCCCTTTTGGGTCTTTGTTTTATTGTCACACTGCTGTGATACTCACAACACTTCCGATTCCAGATGCGTGGGAGTTTTCCCTACAACAAGCAAGTCTCTGTGGTACCAGCTGGGTGTCCTACAATGTAACCCATTTCTGACATTTTCTACCTGGAGATGGTGTTAGATCCCAAAAATTGAAGGCTCAGTCCTATAAGAATGCTCCTTTTCCATTTCAGGTGCTGATCACAAGTAATAGATCCCCTGGATTACCAACACCTTCTGTTTGATTTGGCTACAACCCCCTCTGCTGGTTCAAATAATCTGCTAGGATAGCTCATGGAACTCAGGGTAACACATTTACCAGCTTATTAAAAGATCTGATAAAGGATACAGATGAATATCCAAATGAAGAGATATACAGAACTGGATCTGGGAGCATCCTGGGCAAAGAAGCTGCTGTCCCCTGGAAGCTGGGGTGCATCACGCTCCTAGAAGGCGGATGCATTGAGCCACTTAGAAGCTCCTAGAAACCTGTACTATGGGGAATTTTATGATGGCTTCTTCATATAGGCATGTGGCATTACTAACTCCACCTGAGTCCCTCTCTCCTCCCTGGGGGATGGGCTGAAAATTCCAAGCTTCTAATCATGCCTTGGTCTTTCTGGTAACCAGTCCCCTTATGGAAATCATGCAGAAGCTCACCCTGAGTTGTCTCATAGAACAGCAGATGCTTCTAATGTTCTTTCACTTAGGAAATTACAGGGGTTTAGAAGCCTGGGGCCAGGGATGGGGCCAAAGACCAGAAAACAGGTTTTCTATTTTCTTACATATGTCATTTCCTGATTCCTTATTAACACCAACTTGTTTTTGAAACTCAAGTAAAGCATCGATTCAGAATTGAAATAGTACTTATTATATCATATGTAATAGTTTGTACAAGTTATTGTTGCTGTTGATTTACTTAGATTCATGCTTCTAGTTCACAGGGACAGTTTTGAATGATCTTGTACGCTCAGCATCTAACACAGTGTCTGGCATGTAGGACAGGGATTTAACAGCAAAAACAAAACAGTGCTTGCTGCATAAAGAACAGTAGTGATATTGAAGCAATATTATGCTCTCCAAGAAGAAGGCCCCAGGGTATCTCCCAAGAAACCTGCAGAAGTCTTGTGTCTTGATTTATTTCCACCTGTCTGAACCTCAGCCTTAAGGGCTTAGAAAATGCATTGGAACACACACCAATACTTTATTCATTTCTCAGGAGTGGATTCTGACTTAATTAATCAAATAAGTAAAACTAGACTGTAGTTTACCAATTAGCCATGAGAAATTCTCACACAGACAAGGATACAAAGATGAGAGTGTTCCCTTGTCAAGGACAAAGTTTTGGGATAATCATCGATAAATACATACTGAATAAAGAATTAACCCAGATAGAAATACTCAAGGGAGAGTTCTGGGTTGGAAAGTGTGGTATTTGAAAGTGTTAAAATGGAGATGTCTTTCTGACATGCGAATGTGGGACAGGGTAGGAAGAAGATTCAGAGCAAAAATTTAGATAATCCTTGATTTTTTTCATCTTTCTTTAAAAAATTCCTCTTCATCTTATAGGAAAAGGGTTCCTTGTGCCCAAAACTTGATATTGTTCTGGGATTTTAATTGGTTAGCATCTTTCAGATTTTCTCCTGAAAAAAAGCCCCACTTTTTTGAAACTCTCAAAGAAAATGCAACTTGCTTTTCACTTTAGAAGTGAGAAATCAAAAAAAAAAAAAAGAAGAAAAAAAAAAAAANGAGAGTGTTCCCTTGTCAAGGACAAAGTTTTGGGATAATCATCGATAAATACATACTGAATAAAGAATTAACCCAGATAGAAATACTCAAGGGAGAGTTCTGGGTTGGAAAGTGTGGTATTTGAAAGTGTTAAAATGGAGATGTCTTTCTGACATGCGAATGTGGGACAGGGTAGGAAGAAGATTCAGAGCAAAAATTTAGATAATCCTTGATTTTTTTCATCTTTCTTTAAAAAATTCCTCTTCATCTTATAGGAAAAGGGTTCCTTGTGCCCAAAACTTGATATTGTTCTGGGATTTTAATTGGTTAGCATCTTTCAGATTTTCTCCTGAAAAAAAGCCCCACTTTTTTGAAACTCTCAAAGAAAATGCAACTTGCTTTTCACTTTAGAAGTGAGAAATCAAAAAAAAAAAAAAAAAGAAGAAGAAGAAGAAGTGAGAAATCTTCTGTACATTCTCTCCTGTCACAAAGGTCTTTTATCCTTCAATTACATTTACCTTTTCTACATTTTTTCCTCTATATGAACAGAAAAATCTCCAGCCCCCATCCTTTTGTCTGTTTACTAAACTGACCTTACTTATTTCAGGATTTCAGTGATTTTTGGTAATGCATAGCTACCACTTTTTTTTTTTTTACAAACAACCTCATCATAGCTTAATCTAAGGGTGTCAAAATGCTTTTTTTTAAATACTGCACATTTCCAAATACATTTTATTTTGCTGTATTTGTTGGTAAGCTATGCTGCTTTTGTTGTTTAGTCACTAAATCATTTTCTGACTCTTACAATCCAGTGAACAGTAGCCCACAAAGTTCTTCTGTCAATGAGATTTCCCAGGCAAGAATACTGGAGTGGGTTGCCATTCCCTTCTCCAAGGGATCTCCCCAACTGAGGGATAAAACCCATGTCTCCTCCATTGACAAGAACATTCTTTATCGCTGAGCAACCAGAGAAGCCTCAATAAGTTATATACAATAAGCTTATTATATTTAGGGATCATTACAATGCATAGACTACATAAAACACATATTTGGTGATAGAGGATGGGAAGCAGGTTTCAAACCACAGTCTTACGGTCTGCTGTTTTTGTAAATCCATTTAAGGTGTGATTAAGTCATTCATACTTTGTAATGTGCCTGATGAAGGGATTGCTATTCCTCTTTACCATAATTTTGACTTGTGCTACTTTTTTTGTTTATTTTCAATCTGTGGTTTCTTTTAAGTTAGCTATAAACCACTTATCCAGTGAATGAAGGTTAATTTACTAAACCAGAATAAATATTCTTGAAATCCATTTTACAGGGCTTGTTTAAACAAAGGCAGGTTGAAATATGCTGAAATTAAATGGCTGAGTGAGGCCTTTCCACTCCTCCTTATGAGGGATATCATTCCCTCCAGAACGCAGGATGACATGATGCATGTAACAGATGACACAAGGATGCTGATGTCAGCCACTGACTAGTGAAGCTCAATAGAGCTTAGTTTCCTCTATTGCCTCATATGTGTACCATACCTATGTTTTTTCATCCTAAGCCCTGCACACTGTCTCATTTGTTTGTTCTACTTTGGACAGCCATTGATTTAAATTGAACACTTTTCCAGTATTATCCCCAAATGTCACCAACTGCAGAAGGAAGCAATTTGCACTCCTGGAGATTGAAGCATTAGATTTAAGATGACAGTCACTAAATTTTTCTGAAGTTTTCTCACTATATCTTTAAAAATCTTTAAAAGTAAAACAGCTTTAGCATTCATTTCCATATTGATTTTTAAGAAAATTTCTTTTTTTGATAATTAACTTTTTAAAAATGTGTAATATAAAATGTTTATATTCTGGCTTTGTCTGTCTCCTGGCAAATTACTATGTTCATAGAAGTTTGCTCAGGTAGATCTCTGGTAAAAGGATTCCCCTGCCAATCCAGGACCACAGGAGATATAGATTTGATCCCTGGGCCAAGATGACTCCCTGGAGAAGGAAATGGCAACCCACTCCATTATTCTTGCCTGGGAAATCCCATGGACAGAGGAGCTTGGTGGGCTATAGTCCAAGGGGTTGCAAAGAGTCAGACACAACTGAACGACTGAGCATGCATAGAAGGTTTGCAAATTTGATGAGTGCAGTTTGGGAACAAAGATGAAAGAGATCTCATTCAATGTATTCATGATAATTTGAAATCAATAGGCTCCATGATGGTGATGTTTTGAAACCTAGGTGACAACAGCAGCACCTGTGACTTTCTCAGGTACCAAGATATTTTGGAACTGAGGTCTCTCAGCAAACAAGAGAGATGAGGATAATGGGATGGAGGTGCAGCCAGCAGGTTTATCATGTTTGTACCCATGACTTCTCAGAGAGAAGAGGTTCAAATACTCCATTTTAAAGTTTTATTTAGAATGTTACTAAAAATGAAGGAATGTCCTAATATGGTCATAAAATAAAGTACATTTTAAAATAGAAAAGGAAACATTATATATTCAGGTAGCAGTAGAGATTCCTTTATTTCATAAATATTGTAGTTTCTTAATATAAGACTGCTTTACCCTTTCTTTTTAAAAATACTCTAAGCAAGGATTTGGTTTCCAAGTCCAACAGGACCCTAGGAGGGCTTCTTAGGATACCATTTATTTTGGATCACCCTACAAACTTATACTTTTCTGGACTTCTAGTAGGTAATGGACACATCTGACAATCACTATCAATCTCTTAAATCAGAAACAACTGTTCAAACATATTAAAAAAAAACTATTAAATCAGGGATTTCTCTGTCATTGAATAAATGAGGAACTATTTTCTTTTTAATTCCAGTATATAAATTGCCAAAGAAAATGGTTAGTTATCATGATATATACAATTCAAATATATCAAATACATACCAAATGCAGTCCAAGGGAGAAGGGAACAGCAAACCACCTCAGCATTCTTGTCTTGAGAACCTGATTAACAGTATGAAAAGGCAAAAATATATGACAGTGAAAGATGAACTCCCCAAGTCAGTAGATGCCCAGTATCTGTNTTTTAATTCCAGTATATAAATTGCCAAAGAAAATGGTTAGTTATCATGATATATACAATTCAAATATATCAAATACATACCAAATGCAGTCCAAGGGAGAAGGGAACAGCAAACCACCTCAGCATTCTTGTCTTGAGAACCTGATTAACAGTATGAAAAGGCAAAAATATATGACAGTGAAAGATGAACTCCCCAAGTCAGTAGATGCCCAGTATGCTACTGGAGATGACTACATAAATTGCTCCAGAAAGAATGAAGAGGCTGAGCCAAAGTGGAACAGTTACAGATGTGTCTGGTGGTAAAAGCAGTCTGATGCTGTAAAAACAATATTGCATAGGACCTGAGATGTTAGGTCCACAAATGAAGGTAAATTGGAAATGGTCAAATAAGAGATGGCAAGAGTGAACATTTACATTTTAAGAATCAGTGAACTAAAATGGACTGGAAGGGGTGAATTTAATTCAGGTGACCATTATATCTACTACTGATGGCAAGAATCCCTTAGAAGAAGTGGTGTAGCCCTCATAGTCAACAAAAGAGTCTAAAATGCAGTACTTGGGTGCAATCTCAAAAACACAGAATGATCTCTATTTGTTTCTAAGGCAAACCATTCAGTATCATGGTAATCCAAGCCTATGCCCCAACCACGAATGATGAAGAGGCTGAAGTTAAATGGTTTTATTAAGGCCTACAAGACCTTCTAGAACTAATACCAAAAAATAAATAAATAAAAATATGTTATTTTCATCATAGGGGAATGGAATCCAAAAGTAGGAGGTCAAGGGAAATCTGGGGTAATAGACAAGTTTGGTCTTAGAGTACAAAATGAGCAGGATAAGGGCTAACAGAGTTTTGCCAAGAGAATGCATTGATCATAGCAAAACCCTCTTCCAACAATACAAGAGAAGACTCTACACATGGACNGTAATAGACAAGTTTGGTCTTAGAGTACAAAATGAGCAGGATAAGGGCTAACAGAGTTTTGCCAAGAGAATGCATTGATCATAGCAAAACCCTCTTCCAACAATACAAGAGAAGACTCTACACATGGACATCATCAGATGGTCAATACCAAAATCAGATTGATTATTTACTTTACAGGCAAAGATGGACAGTTCTATACTGTAAGCAAAAAACATGACCAGGAGCTGACTGTGGCTCAGACAATGAACTCCTGATTGCAAGATTCAGACTTATATTGAAGAGAGTAGGGAAAACCACTAGGTCATTCAGGCTAATCAAATCCCTTATCATTACATAGTGGAAGTATGTAATAGAGTCAAGGGATTAGATATAATAGACAGAGTGCCTGAAGGACTATGGACATTAAGTTTATGCCATTGTATAGGAGGCTATGATCAAGATCATCCCCAAGGAAAAGAAATGTAAAAAGGCAAAATGGTTGTCTGAGGAGGCCTTAAAAATAGCTGAGGGGGGGAAAAAAAAAAGAGGGACACTAAAGGCAAAAGACAAAAGGAAAGATATACCCATTTGAGTGCAGAGTTCCAAAGAATAACAAAAAGAGATAAGAAAGCCTTCCCAAGTGAATAATGCAAAGAAACAGAAAAAAAAAATTAAAGTGAGAAAGACTAGAGAACTCTTCATGAAAACGAGAGATACCAAAGGAACACTTCATGCAAAAATGGGCACAATATAGGACATAAACAGTATGGACCAGAAGCAGAAGATATTAAGAAGGGAGTGGCAAGAATACACAGAACAACTATACATAAAAGATCTTCATGACCCAGATAACCATGATAGTGTGATCACTCANCATCTGCATTTGTACTAAGACTTGAATAGCAAGCTAGTGACACAAAGGAACAAGGGCTGTGGAAATTCCATCTGGGCTACGGGCTGCCCTAGGCTCCCAGGTGGCAGTAGTAGGGATACTGAGAGCCCCAAATCCATGGTGTCAGTAGAGTAAGCTGGCGATTCTGCATAAAGCAGAAGCAGTGGTGACATCACCACACAAATATTATGTTATCATTTGGAGCACTGTTCCTGGCTCTGTATTTCTGTTCTTCAACATTCTAAGATTTTCCATCAGTAACTCAATATCATTTGAATGAATTCCTTATCTACTCAAATTAGTAAAATGTAGAACATATTGACTATCACTAGTATGTTTCCATCAAAATTAGAAATGAAACAAACAAATGAAAAAGACTGAAATAGTCACTGTTTATAGTTTTCCCAAAGTTGCTGATCTGGAAGCTGCCCTTTCCTCTTTTTATAAGGACCTTAGGGTTGTGGCTCATACCAAGACTGTCTGTTGAAAAACCTTATCTCTAAACTGCCCCAACAGAAGGGAGAGAAGAGGCTCTCCTCTTCCTTTTGTGTGACATTTTTTTTATTCATCCCCAGATTTCCTCACAAGGTTAAAGTAATTTATAAAACTTCACAGAAAGATAGGTGCTTCTAAGAGGAATTGCAAGGTGGAGGGAGGATTTGTAAAAAGAAAACTATATACTAAACATACCTTTTCTAAAGTCCAAGCCAAAAGCACTTAGGAATTGAAACCTTCACCATGAGTCACTTTATGATTGTTCCCATTTCCTAGCTTTACTCAAAAGGGGAGAGCTCTTCTGTACCTTGTCATTTATTTTATTATCAACAGTTATGTATTGGTCTCTATATCAATGTTCCACATCCTAGAAGGCAACTATGAACCTCTCTGTCCATTTGAGAACCTCACTTTCTACTCGTAGAAGTCAAAAGACCCCCAGGACGTATATCCATTTTATAGCAGTAAATTTAACAAACAGTTATCTGGTTTAAAGACTGTCTGGTCTAAAGACTTCCCAGTCTTTGGTGGTCATTAGAACTCCATGTCTTCAAGGACAGTTCACAGTTGTGTGTGAGCACTTCNGTTATCTGGTTTAAAGACTGTCTGGTCTAAAGACTTCCCAGTCTTTGGTGGTCATTAGAACTCCATGTCTTCAAGGACAGTTCACAGTTGTGTGTGAGCACTTCAAAACATTCATGCAGCCATCCAGAGTAGCAGTTGCTATTTTAGGCATACTAGAGAGGACTCCTGAAACACACACACACGCACGCACACACACACACACACACACACACACACACACACACACACACACACATCTTTTCAAAGAAAAAGCATTAATTCTCTGAGGAAGGGAAGCTTATTCTCAACTGCCAGTCTTCTTATTTGCAAATTGTTTCTTTCATAAAGGAGATTGATCTTCATGTTTATTAGTGGGGGGAAGTGTTCAATAGTTGAACACTTAAGGACACTTACAACCAAATCCCTAAAATATTTGTTGGAAAAATCCTTTCAAATTCTTAGATGAGGACTATCGTCAAGTCTCAGATTTGAGGAAAATTGCCTACATGAGCACATTCAGGAAGCCTTTTCAGTTACATGTGTGTGGTGAAGAGAGCAGGCCCTTAACTGTACTTTCCTGGATATGACATGCAGTGGACAACTTTTTAGGAAAGAAAGAGTTGAAGAGGTAGACCGACAAGGTGGAGGCATGCAACTGCATTTTTTTTCTGTCAGAAAATAAAAGTTCTTATTTTAAGGTTGAATTGCTTTAAATGTAGGGCATTGTAAGATACATGTAATGCCTATCACCTAGAGAAATTGGCATGCCTCTCTTTCTGCTGGGCTGCTACCTGCAGGAGCTCAGCTCACACAGTGCTCCTATGTGAAGAGCACCCCGTGGAGCTCAGTGCTGTTTATGTGGATGACAATGGGAATGAGGCCCCTGGAGTTGTGTAACACAGCTGGTAGTGGTAGAAGCCTTTGGAGTAGTAAGAATTTTAATTTTAATATAGTTTATCTGTAATTTTATTTTCTTTGAAAGTTGTCCAAAGTCAATGGTCTCCTTCAGCAGATACTAAGTCAAATGTCTTTTCTTAAAAGTTATTATACTCATTGCACTGTTGTTAAAAGTTGATCTACTTGTCAGTTTTCCTTCTACCTCAAAGCTCCAGATTTTTTTTAAGATTTTCTTTCTGTGTGACCATTTTTAAAGCTTTTATTGAATTTGTTACAAGATTGCTCTGCTTTATGTTTTTGGCTTTTTGGCCACAAGGCATGAAATGTGGGTACAAGGCATAGAGTTTGGAAGAATTGTACCCACACTCCTTCATTTGGAAGGATTGTACCCACACCCCCTTGCATTGGAAGGTGAAATTTTAACCACTCAAACACCAGGAATTCCCTCTAGATTCCTTTATTCCTTTTACCAATAGTTTCAAGCACAGTATATGGCACAAGTATTTAGTAAATATTTCCTGAATTAAAAGTAAATTACTTTCTATGACATAATGCAATTACCTTGCATTTTTTTCTACCTAATCTTAATTTGTTGTCAATTTAGTTTACAGAGATTGCACTATGCTTATATTTATTAAATTAAATGTCTCCTAGGTATAAGCATATTAAAAAGTAAGCTTAATTAAATCTCAATTTCCTGTGATCATTATATAAGCTCCTCATTGCTGTGTCTCATATTAGCTTGGCTCAGTGGTTAGATGGAAATTAACATGAATACTTAATGATCAATCACTTTTCCATTCTGACATATTACTAATGATACTTAGAGTTTAAAGTGAATTAGGGTTAATTAGAAATGCTCATAATTTGTCTACCCTTCTTGTCAAGACCGGCTCGACAAGCAGGGTTTCTGAAAGCACAGTTAGTTGGGTTCAGTTGCTCAGTTGTGTCTGACTCTTTGTGACCCCATGAATCACAGCTCTCCAGGCCTCCCTGTCCATCACCAACACCCAGAGTTCACTCAGACTCACGTCCATCAAGTCCGTGATGCCATCCAGCCATCTCATTCTCTGTCATCCCCTTCTCCTCTTGCCCCCAATCCCTCCCAGCATCAGAGTCTTTTCCAATGGGTCAACTCTTTGCATGAGGTGGCCAAAGTACTGAAGTTTCAGCTTTAGCATCATTCCTTCCAAAGAAATCCAGGGCTGATCTCCTTCAGAATGGGCTGGTTGGATCTCCTTGCAGTCCAAGGGACTCGCAAGAGTCTTCTCCAACACCACAGTTTAAAAGCATCAATTCCTCTGTGCTCAGCCTTCTTCACAGTCCAAATTTCACATCCATACATGACTACTGGAAAAACCATAACCTTGACTAGATGGACCTTAGTCGGCAAAGTAATGTCTCTGCTTTTGAATATGCTGTCTAGGTTGGTCATAACTTTCCTTCCAAGGAGTAAGCATCTTTTAATTTCATGGCTGCAGTCACCATCTGCAGTGATTTTGGAGCCCAAAATAATAAAGACTGACACTGTTTCCACCATTTCCCCATCTGTTTCCCATGAAGTGATGGGATCAGATGCCATGATCTTCGTTTTCTGAATGTTGAGCTTTAAGCCAACTTTTTCACTCTTCTCTTTCACCTTCATCAAGTGGCTTTTTAGTTCCTCTTCCCTTTCTGCCATAAGGATGGTGTCATCTGCATATCTAAGGTTATTGATATTTCTTCTGGCAATCTTGATTCCAGCTTTTGTTTCTTCCAGCCCAGCGTTTCTCATGATGTACTCTGCATATAAGTCAAATAAGCAGGGTGACAGTATATAGCCTTGATGCACTCCTTTTCCTATTTGAAACCAGTCCGTTGTTCCACGTCAAGTTCTAACTGTTGCTTCCTGATCTGCATACAGATTTCTCAAGAGACAGGTTAGGTGGTCTGGTATTCCCATCTTTTTCAGAATTTTCCACAGTTTATTGTGATCCACACAATCAAAGGCTTTGACATAGTCAATAAAGCAGAAGTAGATGTTTTTCTGGAACTCTCTTGCTTTTTCCATGATCCAGCAGATGTTGGCAATTTGATCTCTGGTTCCTCTGCCTTTTCTAAAACCAGCTTGAACATCAGGAAGTTCAC
>SJYW01033178.1:17830-28284 GCA_006410735.1 Raphicerus campestris
CACACACACACACACACACACACACACACACACACACATCTTTTCAAAGAAAAAGCATTAATTCTCTGAGGAAGGGAAGCTTATTCTCAACTGCCAGTCTTCTTATTTGCAAATTGTTTCTTTCATAAAGGAGATTGATCTTCATGTTTATTAGTGGGGGGAAGTGTTCAATAGTTGAACACTTAAGGACACTTACAACCAAATCCCTAAAATATTTGTTGGAAAAATCCTTTCAAATTCTTAGATGAGGACTATCGTCAAGTCTCAGATTTGAGGAAAATTGCCTACATGAGCACATTCAGGAAGCCTTTTCAGTTACATGTGTGTGGTGAAGAGAGCAGGCCCTTAACTGTACTTTCCTGGATATGACATGCAGTGGACAACTTTTTAGGAAAGAAAGAGTTGAAGAGGTAGACCGACAAGGTGGAGGCATGCAACTGCATTTTTTTTCTGTCAGAAAATAAAAGTTCTTATTTTAAGGTTGAATTGCTTTAAATGTAGGGCATTGTAAGATACATGTAATGCCTATCACCTAGAGAAATTGGCATGCCTCTCTTTCTGCTGGGCTGCTACCTGCAGGAGCTCAGCTCACACAGTGCTCCTATGTGAAGAGCACCCCGTGGAGCTCAGTGCTGTTTATGTGGATGACAATGGGAATGAGGCCCCTGGAGTTGTGTAACACAGCTGGTAGTGGTAGAAGCCTTTGGAGTAGTAAGAATTTTAATTTTAATATAGTTTATCTGTAATTTTATTTTCTTTGAAAGTTGTCCAAAGTCAATGGTCTCCTTCAGCAGATACTAAGTCAAATGTCTTTTCTTAAAAGTTATTATACTCATTGGACTGTTGTTAAAAGTTGATCTACTTGTCAGTTTTCCTTCTACCTCAAAGCTCCAGATTTTTTTTAAGATTTTCTTTCTGTGTGACCATTTTTAAAGCTTTTATTGAATTTGTTACAAGATTGCTCTGCTTTATGTTTTTGGCTTTTTGGCCACAAGGCATGGAATGTGGGTACAAGGCATAGAGTTTGGAAGAATTGTACCCACACTCCTTCATTTGGAAGGATTGTACCCACACCCCCTTGCATTGGAAGGTGAAATTTTAACCACTCAAACACCAGGAATTCCCTCTAGATTCCTTTATTCCTTTTACCAATAGTTTCAAGCACAGTATATGGCACAAGTATTTAGTAAATATTTCCTGAATTAAAAGTAAATTACTTTCTATGACATAATGCAATTACCTTGCATTTTTTTCTACCTAATCTTAATTTGTTGTCAATTTAGTTTACAGAGATTGCACTATGCTTATATTTATTAAATTAAATGTCTCCTAGGTATAAGCATATTAAAAAGTAAGCTTAATTAAATCTCAATTTCCTGTGATCATTATATAAGCTCCTCATTGCTGTGTCTCATATTAGCTTGGCTCAGTGGTTAGATGGAAATTAACATGAATACTTAATGATCAATCACTTTTCCATTCTGACATATTACTAATGATACTTAGAGTTTAAAGTGAATTAGGGTTAATTAGAAATGCTCATAATTTGTCTACCCTTCTTGTCAAGACCGGCTCGACAAGCAGGGTTTCTGAAAGCACAGTTAGTTGGGTTCAGTTGCTCAGTCGTGTCTGACTCTTTGTGACCCCATGAATCACAGCTCTCCAGGCCTCCCTGTCCATCACCAACACCCAGAGTTCACTCAGACTCACGTCCATCAAGTCCGTGATGCCATCCAGCCATCTCATTCTCTGTCATCCCCTTCTCCTCTTGCCCCCAATCCCTCCCAGCATCAGAGTCTTTTCCAATGGGTCAACTCTTTGCATGAGGTGGCCAAAGTACTGAAGTTTCAGCTTTAGCATCATTCCTTCCAAAGAAACCCAGGGCTGATCTCCTTCAGAATGGGCTGGTTGGATCTCCTTGCAGTCCAAGGGACTCGCAAGAGTCTTCTCCAACACCACAGTTTAAAAGCATCAATTCCTCTGTGCTCAGCCTTCTTCACAGTCCAAATTTCACATCCATACATGACTACTGGAAAAACCATAACCTTGACTAGATGGACCTTAGTCGGCAAAGTAATGTCTCTGCTTTTGAATATGCTGTCTAGGTTGGTCATAACTTTCCTTCCAAGGAGTAAGCATCTTTTAATTTCATGGCTGCAGTCACCATCTGCAGTGATTTTGGAGCCCAAAATAATAAAGACTGACACTGTTTCCACCATTTCCCCATCTGTTTCCCATGAAGTGATGGGATCAGATGCCATGATCTTAGTTTTCTGAATGTTGAGCTTTAAGCCAACTTTTTCACTCTTCTCTTTCACCTTCATCAAGTGGCTTTTTGGTTCCTCTTCCCTTTCTGCCATAAGGATGGTGTCATCTGCATATCTAAGGTTATTGATATTTCTTCTGGCAATCTTGATTCCAGCTTTTGTTTCTTCCAGCCCAGCGTTTCTCATGATGTACTCTGCATATAAGTCAAATAAGCAGGGTGACAGTATATATCCTTGATGCACTCCTTTTCCTATTTGAAACCAGTCCATTGTTCCACGTCAAGTTCTAACTGTTGCTTCCTGATCTGCATACAGATTTCTCAAGAGACAGGTTAGGTGGTCTGGTATTCCCATCTTTTTCAGAATTTTCCACAGTTTATTGTGATCCACACAATCAAAGGCTTTGACATAGTCAATAAAGCAGAAGTAGATGTTTTTCTGGAACTCTCTTGTTTTTTCCATGATCCAGCGGATGTTGGCAATTTGATCTCTTGTTCCTCTGCCTTTTCTAAAACCAGCTTGAACATCAGAGAGTTCACGGTTCACGTATTGCTGAAGCCTGGCTTGGAGGTTTTTGACCATTACTTTACTAGCATGTGAGATGATAGGGCAAGAGAATGAGAAATAAAACACAAGAATTGAAAAGTGAAGACACAGTGAGAAGCAAATTCACAAGACACAGTGAGAAGCGAGAATCAGGGGACCAACATTGCTCCAAGGCGAAGGTGCCAAAACTGATTCCAAGCCAGTTTTATCACACTTTCAGCCGTGAAGAAAGAATATGCTGGGAGTAAGGCATAGGCAACCCACTCCAGTATTCTTGCCTGGAAAATCTCATCGACGGAGGAGCCTGGTAGGCTGCAGTCCATGGGGTCGCTAAGAGTCAGACACGGCTGAGAGACTTCACTTTCATGCATTGGAGAAGGAAATGGCAACCCACTCCAGTAATCTTGCCTGGAGAGTCCCAGGGGCAGAGGAGCCTGGTGGGTTGCTGTCTATGGGATCGCACAGAGTCTGACACGACTGAAGCGACTTAGCAGCAGCAGCAGCAGCAGCGAGCTGTAACTCATGCGGTCTTCAGGGCCAAAGAACAAAGTGATCATTAAATGCTGAGTAGCTAAGAAACAGTAATCAATAACAAATCAATAACTAGTATTCTTATCTATAGATTTTCTACAGATACATAAAACATGTTAGTCTGATAAACCAGTTGAGAAACAGTCCAACCCCAGTTTTCAAAACTATGAACTGTTCCCTCTGGACTTGTTCCAAGAGTCTTCATGCCTCATAGCATCCAGTTTATCAATAATTATACATTTCTTTTGTGGCCCTTGCTGGGCCAGCTTTGCTTTTATTCTTCCTATCTCCTACACTTCTGACTGACATTACATCCTTACACTTCAGAACGCGATGAGTGCTATAGACTTGTGCAGGAATAATACTGGTCTTCAGAGGCTCAGCAATCAACATTTTTAACCCATTAGTTATCTCAAACCTATAACCTAAACTTTCTGGAATTTGTACATTGTCATCAGTGTTCCCAAAACCACTGTTCTGAAGTGTAACCTCAAGTCTGAATGTTTTGTGAGAACTGAAAATATAGTCTTTAGTGACCGTCAGTCACTTTCCCACAGGAACTTATGGGATGAAGTGGTGCAGCACGTCTTTCATTCCTGTCTCTCTCTCTCAACTCACCTCCACCCAAGCTGTTTCCTTTGGTGCAGTTTAGAGATTGGTTTCTTTCCGATATGATTCTTTGACTCTAAGGTAACTGATAATGTGAGTGAATGCATATTATACTGAGCACATCATTAGACAAAACTTTAATAAGATGATGTAAATGTCAAGATATAGGAATGTAACCATCAGAGGCCTTTCTTATAATCTCACATATTGTTTATTCATATAATAAAATACTGAAGTGACACTCTCTAGTTAGATTGCTCTGGTCGTTTCACACATTTAATTTTCTTTGTGAACATTCTTCTGAATATGTCCAAGTTTAATGAAAAGCTTTCCAGTCTTTCAAGCTCTTTATATCATGACTTTATATCATGTTTCTTTTCTGTTTTCCCACAACAGACAGGACATGGTAAATATTCTATGATTATTATGAACACATTATTTAGGTAAAAAGAGTGTATATTCTAACCTCTTAGATGAATTAACCTATTTAATCATTCTAGAATTAAGATAATGTGCTACATGCAAAAAAATCCTAAAACTGAAGAGTTTCTTATATATTATATATAATATAGTTATTATTATATTATACATAATATATATCATATAATACTATTTAATATAATATAGTTTATTATACTACATCAGCAGGTATAACTCATTTAATAAAATGATTTGCAGAAAACCAAGTTCAATGAGGGCTTCTAAGATCAAAGAGGGCAAGCAGTCACCTTAAAGTTGAGCAAATATGTATACAAGTTTTAAAACTTAGAATCTGGAAGATGCTAGTTATGCTTGGGTTTTGAAATTCTCGAGAATATTGCATTGAATCTGACTCAAAATAAAAGTAAACTTCTTCTTATGGCCTTTCCATGCGTACTTCAGTAGCTACAATATAATAGGGACTCAAAAATGCTTTAGGATTAATAGTGATTGAATAAGGAGGAATATAGCTATGAACACCATCACTACCATGAGAAAAGCCTGCAAATGAAATTAAATTGTTGTGTTTAGTCTCAGAAACTGAATAGGAGATACCAAGTCTGCTGCCTTTAAAAACATATCCCAGAATAGGTACTGATGATATAATTTTGTGGACCACATTTTTATGCTTTTTATTCATGTATGAATTCAACATTTTATTATAAGCACTAAAATGATATTTAATTATAGAGTTCATTATTTTTAATAGCAAATGACTTACAAGTTGAACATTTGTTTGTACTTAATTAAACTGTTTTGGTCATTATGTATCATTTCACTACCTGCTTTTGAATAAAGATAGTCATTTTTATTTGCTTTTAGTACACTTCAAGAAATGTAATTAAAAACTGATGACTAACCAATATACTGTGCATCAAGAATGTGGAAATATTTACTCTCTGTGGAATGCAAATTAGTTGGGTATGCAGATTTTATAATACATAGATAAGAGTTTTCAATAAATTTCAAGCAATGTGTTTAAAGAGGCAAGCATTAATAATTTGTTGCTTATTCAAACAATTGTTTTGAAGCTCTATTCACCATTTCCATGTACCTCAAATGAATGGTTCACTCATATGAGATTGCCAGTCTTATTTAAAAAGTCAATCCATTAAGTATCTCAGATTTAATTTTTATGAAAGTTTTAAAAAATAATTTCCTATTTACATTGTTCAGATCCATTTCACTTGAGTATTTTGTCATTTACAGAAATAACTCATCAATCTGCTAGTGCAGCCTTTCTTAATGTTATTTTTCTTAGTCCTGTGAAATGTGCTATTTTGAATCTCTGAAATGTTATAAACCACCAGATTCCTAATTGCTTTGGATGCTGTGAAAAATAATTAATCCACATTATTTTTTATATTTAATTGACAGTGTAATGCATTTAACTAAAGACCTGCAGTAAACTATTTCTAATTACTAAGGGTGGTGGAGTGGAAAACTAGGCTGTAAAACTTTACAAGGAAACAATGTTTTCTTCATTACATTAAAAGTCATTGTTGATATAACTTTTTCAGAGACAAAAAATAAAGTTCCCTAAGTGGAAAGTTCTGAAAAACTAGGAGTTGTGGAAAATTTTTACTCATGATTTACTGAGATGTTTTAATTATTATTTTAATAGATTGCACTGTGATGCATGTCAGATACTAAATTTACCATCCTTGCACTAAAATTTCTCTTTCTTTATTTGGCAGAATTTTATGAGGGAGCTACAGTATGGTAGGCTACAGTCCATGGGGTTGCAAAGAGTAGGACACGACTGACTTCACTTTCACTTTCACTTTTTCACTATTAGGGAGCATGTCACTGCCAGAATGAGTGATCTTTGTCACTGGAATGTATTTAATTCATTCTGTATCTACAGATACAGACATTCACCTGAAAAGTTATGCCAAATTTTAGATGTCACTGAAATATATAGATATACCAGGAATTGGGTCCGTTCTTAGCTTCCAAAGTAGGGACGCCTCTTTAGAAACTGATCCTTGATGTCACAAATTGGAATGTGAAATATTAGGCTCTGAGTAGTATTATTTTCATTGCCTTGTGGCCCTGAGGTTTTTAATTAATAGCATATCCTTCTTTTCCTCCCCATAACTCCTGGCTAAAATAAAGTGTCTCCACTAGTATTTCATTCAGTTGCATATTTAATTTCAATGATGTACATATTCCAACAACAGACAACTGAAGCAAGTGACCTGTTTCAGGGAATGTAAATTATTTTCAGGATTTCAGAAATTGAAAAGGTATAAGAGGAAGGAGAAAATGCTGGGCTGGTGTGAAGCAATAGCCTGTAATCCTCGCAGGATTCCTAACACCACTAGGACCCCAGAGGGCTCAGAAGAGTGGGCTGATACCTCGCAAGCCTCCACACTGGTGAGTGCAGCAATGGTACCTTGAATGGCTTCTGTGAATGGATGCTGAGGGAATGGCGGGGAGGGAAGAGCTGCCTGAGTTAACAGTTCTCTGCTTTGCAATGGATATTGTTTATATAGATGCTGTTTAATTGGTAGTAATTATCATAATTTTATAGAATTTAGAGTTTAATTCAGATTAAATAACAATTCATTTTATTTCTGTTTCTTTGGACATTGCCTATCCATTATGTCAGTGACCTTAAAGAGATATTTAAAGTTTATATCTTGCATTCTACACTTTTTTAATGAAATCAATGGATGAAAACAAATAGGGTTATCCAAAATAATGAAAAAATAAGAATCATACCTTCTGTATTTTCCTATGTTCTAAAAATGTCTTTATATGGATTTAAAAACTATAATTTTGATATACTATTGTGAATTAAGTAATTGCAAGAATTATTTGAAGACCAATAACATACTCATTCTTGCACTGTTTTCTGCTTTAAGTTTGTATGTTTGGCTTCAGTTAACTTTATCTTCCAGTGATTAGGAAAAGAACTTATTAGTAAAAGATGTTTTACAAGGTCTTTGTTAAGATTTTGCATGCAGTGTATTTCATTTTGATTTAAGGAAGGATGATTTCATTCAATCTCTAAGTTTAATTGACATGCTAGTTATATTTTAATTGTTGTTTTACCAGTTTATAAGAACAGAACTGTTTTATTGGCCTGATTTATTAATTTATGAACACGTAATTAAACATATGTAAAAGNCCTCTTTAGAAACTGATCCTTGATGTCACAAATTGGAATGTGAAATATTAGGCTCTGAGTAGTATTATTTTCATTGCCTTGTGGCCCTGAGGTTTTTAATTAATAGCATATCCTTCTTTTCCTCCCCATAACTCCTGGCTAAAATAAAGTGTCTCCACTAGTATTTCATTCAGTTGCATATTTAATTTCAATGATGTACATATTCCAACAACAGACAACTGAAGCAAGTGACCTGTTTCAGGGAATGTAAATTATTTTCAGGATTTCAGAAATTGAAAAGGTATAAGAGGAAGGAGAAAATGCTGGGCTGGTGTGAAGCAATAGCCTGTAATCCTCGCAGGATTCCTAACACCACTAGGACCCCAGAGGGCTCAGAAGAGTGGGCTGATACCTCGCAAGCCTCCACACTGGTGAGTGCAGCAATGGTACCTTGAATGGCTTCTGTGAATGGATGCTGAGGGAATGGCGGGGAGGGAAGAGCTGCCTGAGTTAACAGTTCTCTGCTTTGCAATGGATATTGTTTATATAGATGCTGTTTAATTGGTAGTAATTATCATAATTTTATAGAATTTAGAGTTTAATTCAGATTAAATAACAATTCATTTTATTTCTGTTTCTTTGGACATTGCCTATCCATTATGTCAGTGACCTTAAAGAGATATTTAAAGTTTATATCTTCCATTCTACACTTTTTTAATGAAATCAATGGATGAAAACAAATAGGGTTATTCAAAATAATGAAAAAATAAAAATCATACCTTCTGTATTTTCCTATGTTCTAAAAATGTCTTTATATGGATTTAAAAACTATAATTTTGATATACTATTGTGAATTAAGTAATTGCAAGAATTATTTGAAGACCAATAACATACTCATTCTTGCACTGTTTTCTGCTTTAAGTTTGTATGTTTGGCTTCAGTTAACTTTATCTTCCAGTGATTAGGAAAAGAACTTATTAGTAAAAGATGTTTTACAAGGTCTTTGTTAAGATTTTGCATGCAGTGTATTTCATTTTGATTTAAGGAAGGATGATTTCATTCAATCTCTAAGTTTAATTGACATGCTAGTTATATTTTAATTGTTGTTTTACCAGTTTATAAGAACAGAACTGTTTTATTGGCCTGATTTATTAATTTATGAACATGTAATTAAACATATGTAAAAGTTACAGGTTTCTTTTTGCTTTTGAGTTATTTGATAATTCCTATAATTTTACATAAAAATAATAAACCTGAACAAATATTATTGAGTAAATTTAAATAGACACCAATGGAAAGAATAGGCTTTCAACTGATGAAACATAGAAGTGGGAATCCTATTTAATTTCACTCATCTTAGACAGTGGGAAAAGGGACTGATGGTATTTTTTTTTTAACTGCAATTTGATTGAACAGTTAAAGTTCTGGGGAATAAATTCTTTGAAATCATTATCTGCAATGGTTTGTCTCACTCTAATATATTCCTTTGTAAATTAATGTTTTCAATAAAACTGCTTGGTGTAAGTTAACACCACTCAAAATACGTGTTGCACAATATGTATATATAAAGCCAGACTTTGTAGATATCATATAATAGGTAAAAACTTTTCAATAAATATATTACTTCTGTGATCTCATTATAGTGGCTTTAGTGTTTAATTCTTATTTAGTAAAACCATAGATCCAAACCAGAAAACAATCTTGAGCAAAACATTTAGCCTGGATTTCTCTTATAATTTTGGGTAACAATATTAGCATTATTTTACATATATTAACTTTATTTTGTACATATGTACAAAATTTTACATATTTTACATTCATGGCCCAGAGAAATTAAGTGACTTTCTTAGTGTCACTTAGCTAGTAAATGTCACTCCTAGGATTACTAGAATCCTTCCTTCTCAAGGTAAGGCTTGTTGTATTAGGGTGATAGCCTGCAGTCACTGTAACATAACCCAAAATCTAAGAAAAAATAAAATATTTCTTATGTCATAGTGCACATATCTAGGGCAGTTCTCCTTGGAGGTTCACTGTCAAAGTTCACTGATTGTCCAGACTCCATCCATTTTTCTATACTGCCTTCTTAAGCATATGAGCTCTTAGGTCACTGAGGAAAGGAAAAGGCTATGTGGTTCACTGTGCATGAGCTATTATGGAACAGCCTGTAATGTGTAGGCATCCTTCCGTTTGCCCAAAACCTAGTCCCATAGACCCGTCTGAATTGCAAAGGAGGCTGGTGAATGTCAGGAAGCCATATGGACAGGACAAGCAAATGGAACTAGTGAGCACTGAGCACATCTCTGCCACAGTCTATCCTCTGATCACCACATAAGTCACGTCACGTTTATACTCTTTCATCAAGAAGAAGCATTGCTTTCCAAGAGAGATAACTAAAACTTCTTTTGTTCAGTGATTCCATTAAAGTCTATTATTGTTGTTGTTGTTCAGTCACTAAGTTGTGTCCAGCTCTTTGTGACCTCGTGAACTGCAGCACACCAGGCTTCCCTGTCCTTCAGTGTCTCTGGGAGTTTGCTCAAGTCCATAGTCTTTTGTTATTCATCATCCTCATCTAATGATGTGATGGTGAATCACCTATAAGTAAATTATCTGTACCTTGCAACTAGTTCCCAACATACATACATACCCAGTACGCAGGAGAGAGGTAAGAAAAGGTAAATAATAATAAGGACTAATGTTTGAAAAGAGAAAGAATAAGATGAACATCGAAATCAGGGGTCAATTCCTGCTGCTGCTGCTGCTAAGTCTCTGCAGTAGTGTCTGGCTCTGTGTGACCCCATAGACGGCAGCCCACCAGGCTCCCCCGTCCCTGGGATTCTCCAGGCAAGAACACTGGAGTGGGTTGCCATTTCTTTCTCCAATGCATGAAAGTGAAAAGTGAAAGGGAA
>SJYW01033178.1:28336-40218 GCA_006410735.1 Raphicerus campestris
TATGGGGCCAAGAGTTTTTTTAAGTCTTTCAAAGCTCATACTTCTGGAATAATGGTATTTTAGTACTACAGGCCTCTGAAATCTGCTTGGCTTCTGATTTCTCTTTGCCTTCTGATAGTCTGTGTGTCTAGGAAAGTTCTTTCTTGGTTGCTTTTAATCCTCAGTTATCCATGCCCTTTTCTCATGATCTTATGTTGAAAAGCAGACAAGAGGACCACATCTTCAACATCTTTGTCTAGAGATACTNAGTCTGTGTGTCTAGGAAAGTTCTTTCTTGGTTGCTTTTAATCCTCAGTTATCCATGCCCTTTTCTCATGATCTTATGTTGAAAAGCAGACAAGAGGACCACATCTTCAACATCTTTGTCTAGAGATACTTTGTTCAGCTGAGAGTCCACTCTGTCAGCTTTAAATATATTAGTCTTGAGTCACTTTATTCAAATATAACTTTTCATTGGAACTTGGTTACTCACTTCAAGGTCAGGTGTACCATTTGGGGTTTAGAAGAAGTCATACATTGGGTCCAGCAAACTCTGAAACTTTTGAATTCTCTTTATTTCTGGTCAGATCTGCTTTCACACAAACCACTTAGTTCCTGAGCTCACACTTCTCCTGTAACACCTTACTAAATGTAGTGGATAGTATTTAGCATACATTATGAAGTTTTGTTTTTCAATATAGTTTGAGTGTTGCTAGCCCAACAGGCCTAGGTTCTGCCTCTTGAGTTAATTCAAATAGAGATTTTGCCAAGAGTTATGCCCAAACTTCATAAAGATGAATAGTTTTCTACCTTTGTAAATCAATTCCCTGTTCCCTGTTGCTTAAACATTAAACAAAAGCCATATATTTGTGATTTTCATTATGGTAGCACAGATTTTGGCTCCTGATTTCTGTATCTGGATAGTTTTAAAGCTGAAGCATGCTCAGAAAAATCATAAAGCTGTGATTTTACAGAAAATATGATGTAAAAATTATTTAACCTGCTATTGGAAGACTTAAAATGTCAGAAATTTGCACAAGTTTAGTAATTGTGAGAACTAGCAACCACCTATACAAAAGAGTAACACAGACAGGTGGCTAGAATTACTAGAACCTAAAATGTTGACTGAGACCACTCAGAAATATACCCCAACTTCGAGAAGGTGTCCAGTTCTTAACTTCTCAACTGGTGCAGGAAACTTGGAGCTCAGAGGAAGGACCCTGAGGATTTAGGACCAATATCCCTGAAAGGAATGCAATCCTTATATATTCAAGTGGGAAAAAAGAGTTTGTGCACTAGACCCATTTTCCACTGCTGATTCAAAGAAGCATTGCTGGAATATGCTACAGAAAAAGAGTCCTCTCTCCTCCTGTCTTTTGATTTCTGTCATTTATTATTTTTTTAGGTTACATACTAGTTTTACTATGAATAGAGAAACACCGTATGGTACTATTACAGTTTCAGAAAAATTACTAAACATATATCTACATTGATTTTTAACTTAAACAATTATAAATGAAAAACAGAAAGAGCATTCTTTAATTTGATAAAATACATTTATTCAGACTTTAAAAATAGCTTATATAACTGTAGAGCTTTAGAAATATTTACATTAAAACTAAAGACAAGTCAATTGTGTTAGTTTTTATAGCTGCATAACATTGTCATAAACTAATGGCTTAAAACAATAATCTTGTATTAACTCATAGCTCTATAACTCACTATGTCTATTGACCTGAAGATCTTTTAGTACTAGCATTGGCAGGACCTGATCAAGAAGTAAATGTCAAAGGAGACATCTGGTTTAAAAGCTCCCAACTTCAGCATCTTGGAAAAGAATATAGAAGAATGCATTTAAAGCTGGGTGGTATTAACTTAGTAATTGGTAGAGAAAATTAAGAATAGAAGCTTAAACAAACTCAGAAATTTCTAAAGCTTAGCATAATAAGGGTTTACTCTCACTCATGGCTCAGTCTGATACAGGACATTTGATCCTCCAACAATGAATGCAGAGATCTCTGCTCCTCCCCTCTCCTGTCTTAAACGTATCTGGTGGTGGTTGGTTGGTGGCTTAGTTGCCAAGTTGTGCCTGACACTTGCAGCCCCATGGACTGTAGCCCACCAAGCATTCCTGTCCATGGGATTCTACAGGCAAGAATACTGGAGGGATTGCCGTTTCCTTCTCCAGGGGGTCTTCCCAACATGTCTTAAACATACCTCTCATCTCCATGTCTTAAACATAGGCCTTGGAATAAGTTTATTAAATAAGGGACAGAGCATAAATAGATACCATGGAGATACATGGTTACATTTAGAAGTGATATGCATCATTATATCTTGGCAACATGGACTGGAACCAATGACATATCCCACTGTACCTGACAGAATGATGGGAAAGAAAGCTTTCCTATATGACCCAAATAGGGAAACTGAAAGCACTTAATCAGCCTCTACCATGATTGGATTCTGCTTTTAATGGTAGCATTTTTGTCCTGCATTTCAATTCTTAAAACCAGGCTTTTATTGTTATTGTGTAATAATACTGGTACCTTCTGTTGTCATCAGAGCATTTGAAGTTTTCTGCACAAATCATACTCCATCTAAGCATGATGAGGAGGAGGAGGAAGGAGAGGAGACAGGGAAGGAAGAAAAGGAGGATGAAGAGGATATGACTAACATTTACTGGGAAATTTTCTAAGCATTTCACACATCATTTCATTTGTAACATTACAAAGACTGATGAGGTAGGCATGATTATTATCCCTGTTTTGTGGATGAAGGAATTAAGTTATAGACAAATTTAAAGTTTGCCCAAAGTGACTGAGCTGAAGCTAGGTTTCCGTCAGTCCAAGCAGTCTAAATCCAGATGGCTGTCCTCCTGTCCCTTGGGATGGTGGAGAAAGGTCATTATCTGAATTGTATACATTTGGCTAAATACAAAAATTGTAAGTGAGATAATAATACATTATAATGTGGCATAAAGACAAATATGGCCATTTTATTATAATTTCATGAGTATTTGTGTCTGATATGTTATTTTCTTCCCTGCATTGACTGACATAACTATGGTCAGTTTCACCATTGTATCCTCAATAACTAACCTAATTGAAAAAAATAGCATTTTATTTTTTTTTATCCATAAGGCAGTTCAAATCCTCTGCTTTTTAAATTCAGAAAATGCTTACTTAGCCTAAAATTTCTTAAGTTTAATAAGTTTATTGAAGAGTTTGAGAGATGCTTATTAAGCAACCATCTTTGTAATTGTAACCAATGGGATGAGGGAACCATTTGGATGACTGGCAGGAGAAAAATCCTTCAAATTTATTATAATACAAGTTTACATGCTAAAAACAAAACAAAACAATACCTTATATTGACTACCTTGTTACTATTCAGTCACAATCATGTCTGACGGTTTGCAAACCTATGCCAGCCTTCCCTGTCTTTCACTATCTCTGAGAGTTTGTTAAGATTCATGTCCATTGAGTCCGTGATGCTATCTAACCATCTCATCCTCTGCCTCTGTCTTCTCCTTTTGCCTTCAATCTTTCCCAGCATCAGGGTCTTACCCTTAAGCAATTTACTGAATCAAAGGGTTCAACATTAGATTCAAAATGAGAGAAAAGGAAATTGAAGCAATAAGAAACTGAAATAAGGTGAGATACCTCATGGGAATAAAGTTTAAGAATCTATGGAACTCAAAATAGGGAGATAAAAAAATGTCATTTTGGGAAGTCATCAATAACCCCATGGAAAGTTACTTTTCTATAATTAGTGATGGCTCTTTAAAACCTAAAGAGCCTCTTGATAAAAGTGAAAGAGGAGAGTGAAAAAGTTGGCTTAAAACTCAACATTCAGAAAACTAAGCTCATGGCACCCAGTCCAATCACTTCATGGCAAATAGATAGGGAAACAATGGAAACAGTGAGAAAGTTAAATTTTTTTTGGCGGGGGAGGCACTCCAAAATCACTGCAGATGGTGACCTCAGCCATTAAACTAAAAGACGTTTACTCCTTGGAAGGAAAGTTATGATCAGATAGCATATTGAAAAGTAGAGATATTACTTTGCCAACAAAGGTCCATACAGTCAAGGCTATGGTTTTTCCAGTAGTCATGTATGGATGTGAGAGTTGGACTGTGAAGAAAGCTGAGCATCAAAGAATTGATGCTTTTGAATAGTGGTGTTGGATAAGACGCTTGAGAGTCCCTTGGACTGCAAGGAGATCTAACCAGTCCATCCTAAAGGAGATCAGTCCTGAATATTCATTGTAAGGACTGATGCTGAAGCTGAAGCTCCAATACTTTGGCTACCTGGTGCAAAGAGCTGACTCACTAGAAAAGACCCTGATGCTGGGAAAAACTGAGGGCAGGAGGAGAAGGGAACAACAGAGGATGAGATGGTAGGATGGCATCACTGACTCAATGGACATGAATTTTAGTAAGTTCCAGGAGTTGGTAATGGAGAAGGAAGCCCGGCCTGCTGCAATCCATGGGGTTGGTCACAAAGATGTGGACACGACTGAACAACTAAACTGAACTGAACTTTAAGGCTATAAATAGTCTACAGTTAGGTAGAAAAGAGCAAAGTAACAATCTATGTGTTAGATGAAATGATTTGCCACTTTAATACATGTATTCATCTGCTCAAGGCACATTTTCTATCCTGTGTACATGATTTGCAATGAGGTACTTGCTTCTAGGGAAAAAAAAATACACACACACACACATATATATATGTATGTATATCAGTTCAGTTCAGTTCAGTTGCTGAGTCAGGTCCAACTCTTTGTGACCCCATGAATTGCAGCAGGCCAGGCCTCCCTGTCCATCACCAACTCCTGGAGTTCACTCAGACTTACATCCATCGAGTAGGTGATGCCATCCAGGTATCTCATCCTTGGCCGTCCCCTTCTCCTCCTGCCCNGCAGGCCAGGCCTCCCTGTCCATCACCAACTCCTGGAGTTCACTCAGACTTATATCCATCGAGTAGGTGATGCCATCCAGGTATCTCATCCTTGGCTGTCCCCTTCTCCTCCTGCCCCCAATCCCTCCCAGCATCAGAGTCTTTTCCAATGAGTCAATTTTTCTCATGAGGTGGCCAAAGTACTGGAGTTTCAGCCCCAGCATCATTCCTTCCAAAGAAATCCCAGGGCTGATCTCCTTCAGAATGGATTGGTTGGATCTCCTTGCAGTCCAAGGGACTCTCAAGAGTCTTCTCCAACACCACAGTAGTTCAAAAGCATCAATTCTTCTGCACTCAGCCTTCTTCACAGTCCAACTCTTACATCCATACATGACCACAGGAAAAACCATAGCCTTGACTAGACAGACCTTAGTCAGGAAAGTAATGTCTCTACTTTTGAATATAGTATCTAGGTTGGTCATAACTTTTCTTCCAAGGAGTAAGAGTCTTTTAATTTCATGGCTGCAGTCACCCACCATCTGCAGTGATTTTGGAGCCCTAAAAAATAAAGTTCGACACTGTTTCCCCATCTATTTCCCATGGAGTGATGGGACCACATGCCATGATCTTCGTTTTCTGAATAAGCAAGGTGAAAAGACAGCCTTCAGAATGGGAGAAAATAATAGCAAATGAAGCAACTGACAAACAACTAATCTCAAAAATATACAAGCAACTCCTGCAGTTCAATTCCAGAAAAATAAACCACCCAATCAAAAAATAGGCCTAAGAACTAAATAGACATTTCTCCAAAGAAGACATATAGATGGCTAACAAACACAAGAAAAGAAGCTCAACATCACTTATTACCAGAGAAATGTAAATCAAAACCACAACAAAGTACCATTTCACTCCAATCAGAATGGCTGCGATCCAAAAGTCTACAAGCAATAAATGCTGGAGAGGGTGTGGAGAAACGGGAACCCTCTTACACTGTTGGTGGGAATGCAAACTAGTACAGCCACAATGGAGAACAGTGTGGAGATTTCTTTAAAAATTGGAAATAGAACTGCCTTATGACCCAGCAATCCCACTGCTGGGCATACACACTGAGGAAACCAGAATTGAAAGGGACATGTGTACCCCAATGTTTATAACATCACTGTTTATAATATTCGGGACATGGAAGCAACCTAGATGTCAATCAGCAGACAAGTAGATAAGAAAGCTGTGGTACATATACACAATGGAGTATTACTCAGCCATTGAAAAGAATACATTTGAATCAGTTCTAATGAGGTGGATGAAACTAGAGCCTATTCTACAGAGTGAAGTAAGCCAGAAAGAAAAACACCAATACAGTATACTAATGCATATATACGGAATTTAGAATGATGGTAACAATAACCCTGTGTGCGAGACAGCAAAAGAGACACAGATGCATAGAACAGTCTTTTGGACTCTGTGGGAGAGGAAGAGAGTGAGATGGTTTGGGAGAATGGCATTGAAACATGTATAATATACATATTTATAATATTCTTCGCCAGTCCAGGTTCTATGCATGATACTGGATGCTTGGGGCTGGTGCACTGGGATGACCCACAGGGATGGTATGGGGAGGGAGGAGGGTGAAGGGTTCAGAATGGGGAACATGTGTATACCTGTGGCAGATTGATATTGATGTATGTCAAAACCAATACAATATTGTAAAGTAATTAACCTCCAATTAAAATAAATAAATTTATATTAAAAAAATAAACAAGCAGAAAAATTATTTGTAATGAGGTACATGTTTGTAATATAATTATCAAACAATATTTATGCCCATTGTGTCATCATAATTTGCAATCATACTGAATTATATGCAGTATAATTATTCAAATACATAATGAAATGGAGATGTTGTTAAGAGGTTAACAAATTACTCCAAATCGTAAGAACCAATGACTTCTAGTATCTAGGTTATTTATATAACAAACCCATTTTAAGAAGTTGATAGTGTTGGCATATTGCAAGGGAAGATAGTGTATTATTTTTTAAAAGTGAAATAATTCATCTTGGTGGCAAGTAAGAAAGAATTGGTGACTCAGATTTCTGTCTGATTTTAAATCTAAAGATTTTTCCAATTTGCTATAAATTCAGACACTTTCATGCTAAAACTTCTAATAATGAGGTGCAGTAAATAATGAATAATAGGGTAATAATGAGGTGGAGTGAAGATCATGTGCTATTGAAAATAACTACACCCAAGTCTAGTAGGATTTTGTATTCAAAATTAACATGTTTTAAATTACTTGCCTTTTATTAGTAACTTTAGCAATGATGTTGTTTGAATTGATTAGAATATATTGAACATGCATGCTAAGTCCCTTCAGTCATGTCTTACCCTGTGATTGTGGCCTGCCAGGCTCCCCCTCCATGGAATTCTTCAGGCAAGAATACTGGAAAGGATTGCCATTCCCTTCTCCAGAGGCTCTTTCTGACCCATGGATCAAACTTGGGTCTCTTGCATTGCAGGCAGATTCTTTACCATTTGAGCTACAGGGAATTCCAATACATACACTACTATGAGCATTGAGTAGAATTCCCTATGCTATACAGTAGGTGAGAAACATAGCATTGTGAATACCTATGGCTAATTCACTTTGATGTACAGCAGAAACTAACACATTTGTGAACTGACTAAACCTCAATTTAAAAAAAAGAATTTAAAATATCACATATAGCTTCCCCAATGCATGAGAAAATGAAATGCAAATCTACTCATATTAAGAATTAATATGTCTGTATTAATAATTAAATGATAAATTAACCATTTTCCAGTTACTATTTACCAGTCATCTTCCTCAACTTCTTTATTTCCAAGTATCCCCTTAGTCTATTTTTACTTACCAGGCTGAAGAAAATCATATATCTGCCTATAGCAAATGAACTGATATTGCCCCACAAACATAACCTCTCTTAGAAACAAAAGAAAAGGTAAATAAAAAGAGAAGCTTGAGTATGTTAAATTTCTCATTAAACCAATTGACTTATTTTCCATGAAAGTGAAAGTGAAGTCACTCAATCGTGTCCGACTCTTTCCAATCCCATGGCTGTGGGATTCTCCAGGCAGGAATACTGGAGTGGATTGCCATTTCCTTCTCCAGAGAATCTTCCCAACACAGGGATCGAACCCAGGTCTCCCGCATTGCTGGCAGACTCTTTACTGTCTGAGCCACCAGGGGCTCCCTTTATTTTCCATAGGCTCATCCTTATTTCTTTCCACACCTGAGAAAGTGTGCTAGCTGCTTATTGTGCAACGGCCTTTATACATTTGGAAAATAAATGTCAGGGCAGATAGAGTTTTCAGGAGTGCCTTTTTTAAACTTCACTTTTGATTCTTTCACATTTGATCATTTATCAGTTATTGCTTTTAATCACTATTACAGAGCCTTAAGCACTGCCAAAAGCAGTCGTAAATAATAAATGAAAAGGAAAATGATTTCTTAGAATAACTATAAAAAAGGAGGGAAATGGAATAAAAGACATCATGCCTTTCAAGAGCTTTGATTTTTGTAAGTAAGTAAATCACTAAAAATATATCCCAGTGGTTGTTATGGAAACAGACTGAATTGAAAAATGCAAAGGGGAAGACTGGTGCTTTAAATGTCACATCATGAAGAAAGGTTACATTCACCATGCAGTTTAAATTCATGCATTAAGTTTAATTGTATAGTTACTGAACAATGTCAAAACATCATTATTCACAATAGTAATGATTGATCTAAAAATGCTCCTCAGAGGAAGAAATCTTTTTGTCTACAGAATTAGTCACGAGATCATGTTCAGAACTGTTCTTTATCAAAATATGTCATGTCTATTCATTTCATTTAGACATAAATTAAATTGTGAGCACCTCAGAAAGACATTTACTTCTCAATAGTTGTTTAATTCTACAATTAGTACTATTTGGAACACACTGATTTCCCAATATCCCAATTTAATTATATGACACCCAATGATCATTATTATGTGTACCCAGACGGACATGTGTGGAATTGGGGTGACTTCTTTCTCTCCACACACAAGTGACCCAGTGTCTTCTTTGTGTTCGTTTTTGTGGAGTGTTGTTATGTTTTATAGAAAGGAGACAGGCAGAACAAATCAATGTCCTATTTGTCAAATCAGCTTGGCTTTGCCTCAGAATGAAAATCGTACCTGGAAATAAATGGAAAATGTCAGTGGTCCTGATGAATGTGAGCAATAATCTCCCTAATGAAGAGACAAATAGGATTGAGCTCACAGAAGCATTTATATCTCAAAACAAAATTACCAATAATATAAGAACATTTTAAATTCCTGTTCTGTGCTGATGACTTTAGATGTCCTGGTAACCCTGAAAGCAGGTATGCTGTTCTCAAGACACAGACAGAGAAACTAGGTCCAGAAAGATTAGAAAAGTGCTAGAACAGGAATCCTGAGTTCTATGCTACTTCATAGGGCACATTTTCTTCATATAAATGTTTGACCGTTACATCACATGATATATGATGCTAACCTAGAGCAACTGCTCAACTGATTCATCACTGTGTTATTTGCACTGCCTGATGAATGAATCGTTGGGCATCCAGGGCTGTATATTGTTGAGTTACAGTTTGGGACTCCAGAACTTTCTGCTATCATGGAATGAAGTAAGGATAAATAAATCACTAGGGAATGAGTGATTCAGAACTATGTGAATTACAGTTATCAAGCAGTTTACAATGTATTCTCGTTTATTCATTTAACTATTCTCTATTGAAAGTCAGCTGTGTGTGAAGCACTGCTCTATGAAATAAATATATAGTACTGAAAAAAAGATAGTCCTCATCCTCAGGAATTTAGTAAGCAAAACAAATAAATGAATAGGTTAAAAGTTTGATAGGATAGGGAGTCAACATAGGGTGTTAGAAGAGCCCTTAGGTGTCACTGGCCCAGCTGTAGGAGTTCAAGTTCCCCAAAGACCACAGAGAGTTGGAAATATGAAGACGATGGTTCCAGGGAAGAGAGAGCACCTTACCTAAGCCATTTATCATGTGAAAAGTGTACTCCTGTATTTTGTTTACTTTTAAAAACACATTTTCTATAGTTAGTAAACAGAACCATCTTCAGGAATTGAGTTAGAGAAATACACTTGACCTAAAACAAGACAGTATTTTTGCTCCTGGTGAATGTTAGGCTCCTGTCACAGAAATAATTCAGAAATGAGAGAGATGTCAAGAAAGTAAAATGAGGATTAATTAATTTTTAAATTTTAATTTTATTGGAATATAGTTAGTTTTCAATGTTGTATTAGTTTCTGGTGTACAGAAATGTGAATCAGTTATACATACACATATACCCACTCTCTTTTAGATTCTTTTACCATATAAGGCATTCCAGAGTACTCAGTAAATGTCCCTGTGCTATATAGCAAGTTCTTATTAGTTACCTACCTTATATATAATAGTGTGGATATGTCAGTCCCGATCTCCAAATTTCTCTATCCTCCCTTTTATCTCCTGGTAACCATAATTTTTGTTTGTTTGTTTATCTATCCCTCAACTTCTGTTTTGTAAATAAGTTCATTTGTACACTCTTTTTTTTATTGATTCCACATATAAGCGATATCATATTTGTCTTTCTGCGTCTGACTTTCTACATTCTGTATGACAATCTCTAGGTCTATCTATGCTTTTGCAGATGGCATTATTTGTTCTTTTTGTGGCTGAATACTATTCCATTGTATATATGTAGAGAGTATGCTCTTACAGGGAGTGTGGGCAAATGGGTAAGCAGCTGGCCTGGGTTTCTTTGGCAGGCTGGTTAGGAGGGGCATACAAATGAAGGGACAGAATATTCACTTGGAAAAGAGTGCTTGCATGTCATATTCTCTGACTTCCATCCCAGCTCCATTTTCCCAAGAGGAGAAGGGATTTTTGTACTTTTTTAGCTTAGATCAGAAGTGTCATGGCTTCGGTGCCTGAGGGGAACTTATCTGCAAGGTTAATTTTATTGTAATGAGAGCATAACGAGCAGCAGGTTACATCCAGATGTGGAGATTCCAGCCTTTCTCCTCCTTTATTCGTCTGCTCCAAGACCATATCGCCCCAAAATAGGTGGTTTCCTATCAGTCTGAAGGTTCCTGCTTTTCTTTATCTGCCCATGGACCCCTCCTATTTACAAGATGTGTGGTTTCTGGCCTCGTGGCCATATTCCCCTTTCTCTTCTCACATCTAGTTACTGCCTGCTGGAAAACTTAGGTAGTGAAATTAACTAAATATTTTGTGTACTTTTTTCAGCTCTCATATCCAACATGTAGTCTTATGTATGAAGGCTGTAATAATTCAGTGGCCCCATAAAGGTGAGTTCTTTTGAGAGGACAGTGAAACTTCCTAGTGAAGAGGAGCTGTGTGTCAAAACACATTCTTTGAGAAGGAAACAAGGACATGTAAGTGTATTTGCTCCCTTGGCAACACGGAGGTGGGAAAACAATACAATAAAACTAGTGGTTTTTGAATATATACTATGTACCAGGAATGGATCTGAGCACTCACACATCAACAACTCATTTAAACCTTACTGCAGAAGAGGAAAGAAGTAACCTGTCCAAGTTTATTATTCTACTAAATCTTACTCTTGAATCCATGCTTATTACACTTGCCTCTGCTACAAAGAGAGCTTCTTTGTAGCTCACCTGGTAAAGAATCTGCCTGCAATGCAGAAGAAACTGATTCAATTCCTAGGTCAGGAAGATTCCCTGTTGAAGGGACAGAGTACACACTCCAGTATTCTTGGGCTTTCCTGGTGGCTCAGACCATAAAGAATCTGCCTACAGTGAGGGGACCTGGGTTCCATCTTTGAGTTAAGACAAACCCCTGAAAGAGGGCATGGCAACCCACTCCAGTACCCTTGCCTGGAGAAACACCATGAACAGAGGATCCTGGAAGGCTACAGTCCATGGGGTCTCAAAGATAGGACACAAATGAGCGATTAAGCACC
>SJYW01033178.1:50476-72029 GCA_006410735.1 Raphicerus campestris
GACTTCTAGTATCTAGGTTATTTATATAACAAACCCATTTTAAGAAGTTGATAGTGTTGGCATATTGCAAGGGAAGATAGTGTATTATTTTTTAAAAGTGAAATAATTCATCTTGGTGGCAAGTAAGAAAGAATTGGTGACTCAGATTTCTGTCTGATTTTAAATCTAAAGATTTTTCCAATTTGCTATAAATTCAGACACTTTCATGCTAAAACTTCTAATAATGAGGTGCAGTAAATAATGAATAATAGGGTAATAATGAGGTGGAGTGAAGATCATGTGCTATTGAAAATAACTACACCCAAGTCTAGTAGGATTTTGTATTCAAAATTAACATGTTTTAAATTACTTGCCTTTTATTAGTAACTTTAGCAATGATGTTGTTTGAATTGATTAGAATATATTGAACATGCATGCTAAGTCCCTTCAGTCATGTCTTACCCTGTGATTGTGGCCTGCCAGGCTCCCCCTCCATGGAATTCTTCAGGCAAGAATACTGGAGAGGATTGCCATTCCCTTCTCCAGAGGCTCTTTCTGACCCATGGATCAAACTTGGGTCTCTTGCATTGCAGGCAGATTCTTTACCATTTGAGCTACAGGGAATTCCAATACATACACTACTATGAGCATTGAGTAGAATTCCCTATGCTATACAGTAGGTGAGAAACATAGCATTGTGAATACCTATGGCTAATTCACTTTGATGTACAGCAGAAACTAACACATTTGTGAACTGACTAAACCTCAATTTAAAAAAAAGAATTTAAAATATCACATATAGCTTCCCCAATGCATGAGAAAATGAAATGCAAATCTACTCATATTAAGAATTAATATGTCTGTATTAATAATTAAATGATAAATTAACCATTTTCCAGTTACTATTTACCAGTCATCTTCCTCAACTTCTTTATTTCCAAGTATCCCCTTAGTCTATTTTTACTTACCAGGCTGAAGAAAATCATATATCTGCCTATAGCAAATGAACTGATATTGCCCCACAAACATAACCTCTCTTAGAAACAAAAGAAAAGGTAAATAAAAAGAGAAGCTTGAGTATGTTAAATTTCTCATTAAACCAATTGACTTATTTTCCATGAAAGTGAAAGTGAAGTCACTCAATCGTGTCCGACTCTTTCCAATCCCATGGCTGTGGGATTCTCCAGGCAGGAATACTGGAGTGGATTGCCATTTCCTTCTCCAGAGAATCTTCCCAACACAGGGATCGAACCCAGGTCTCCCGCATTGCTGGCAGACTCTTTACTGTCTGAGCCACCAGGGGCTCCCTTTATTTTCCATAGGCTCATCCTTATTTCTTTCCACACCTGAGAAAGTGTGCTAGCTGCTTATTGTGCAACGGCCTTTATACATTTGGAAAATAAATGTCAGGGCAGATAGAGTTTTCAGGAGTGCCTTTTTTAAACTTCACTTTTGATTCTTTCACATTTGATCATTTATCAGTTATTGCTTTTAATCACTATTACAGAGCCTTAAGCACTGCCAAAAGCAGTCGTAAATAATAAATGAAAAGGAAAATGATTTCTTAGAATAACTATAAAAAAGGAGGGAAATGGAATAAAAGACATCATGCCTTTCAAGAGCTTTGATTTTTGTAAGTAAGTAAATCACTAAAAATATATCCCAGTGGTTGTTATGGAAACAGACTGAATTGAAAAATGCAAAGGGGAAGACTGGTGCTTTAAATGTCACATCATGAAGAAAGGTTACATTCACCATGCAGTTTAAATTCATGCATTAAGTTTAATTGTATAGTTACTGAACAATGTCAAAACATCATTATTCACAATAGTAATGATTGATCTAAAAATGCTCCTCAGAGGAAGAAATCTTTTTGTCTACAGAATTAGTCACGAGATCATGTTCAGAACTGTTCTTTATCAAAATATGTCATGTCTATTCATTTCATTTAGACATAAATTAAATTGTGAGCACCTCAGAAAGACATTTACTTCTCAATAGTTGTTTAATTCTACAATTAGTACTATTTGGAACACACTGATTTCCCAATATCCCAATTTAATTATATGACACCCAATGATCATTATTATGTGTACCCAGACGGACATGTGTGGAATTGGGGTGACTTCTTTCTCTCCACACACAAGTGACCCAGTGTCTTCTTTGTGTTCGTTTTTGTGGAGTGTTGTTATGTTTTATAGAAAGGAGACAGGCAGAACAAATCAATGTCCTATTTGTCAAATCAGCTTGGCTTTGCCTCAGAATGAAAATCGTACCTGGAAATAAATGGAAAATGTCAGTGGTCCTGATGAATGTGAGCAATAATCTCCCTAATGAAGAGACAAATAGGATTGAGCTCACAGAAGCATTTATATCTCAAAACAAAATTACCAATAATATAAGAACATTTTAAATTCCTGTTCTGTGCTGATGACTTTAGATGTCCTGGTAACCCTGAAAGCAGGTATGCTGTTCTCAAGACACAGACAGAGAAACTAGGTCCAGAAAGATTAGAAAAGTGCTAGAACAGGAGTCCTGAGTTCTATGCTACTTCATAGGGCACATTTTCTTCATATAAATGTTTGACAGTTACATCACATGATATATGATGCTAACCTAGAGCAACTGCTCAACTGATTCATCACTGTGTTATTTGCACTGCCTGATGAATGAATCGTTGGGCATCCAGGGCTGTATATTGTTGAGTTACAGTTTGGGACTCCAGAACTTTCTGCTATCATGGAATGAAGTAAGGATAAATAAATCACTAGGGAATGAGTGATTCAGAACTATGTGAATTACAATTATCAAGCAGTTTACAATGTATTCTCGTTTATTCATTTAACTATTCTCTATTGAAAGTCAGCTGTGTGTGAAGCACTGCTCTATGAAATAAATATATAGTACTGAAAAAAAGATAGTCCTCATCCTCAGGAATTTAGTAAGCAAAACAAATAAATGAATAGGTTAAAAGTTTGATAGGATAGGGAGTCAACATAGGGTGTTAGAAGAGCCCTTAGGTGTCACTGGCCCAGCTGTAGGAGTTCAAGTTCCCCAAAGACCACAGAGAGTTGGAAATATGAAGACGATGGTTCCAGGGAAGAGAGAGCACCTTACCTAAGCCATTTATCATGTGAAAAGTGTACTCCTGTATTTTGTTTACTTTTAAAAACACATTTTCTATAGTTAGTAAACAGAACCATCTTCAGGAATTGAGTTAGAGAAATACACTTGACCTAAAACAAGACAGTATTTTTGCTCCTGGTGAATGTTAGGCTCCTGTCACAGAAATAATTCAGAAATGAGAGAGATGTCAAGAAAGTAAAATGAGGATTAATTAATTTTTAAATTTTAATTTTATTGGAATATAGTTAGTTTTCAATGTTGTATTAGTTTCTGGTGTACAGAAATGTGAATCAGTTATACATACACATATACCCACTCTCTTTTAGATTCTTTTACCATATAAGGCATTCCAGAGTACTCAGTAAATGTCCTTGTGCTATATAGCAAGTTCTTATTAGTTACCTACCTTATATATAATAGTGTGGATATGTCAGTCCCGATCTCCAAATTTCTCTATCCTCCCTTTTATCTCCTGGTAACCATAATTTTTGTTTGTTTGTTTATCTATCCCTCAACTTCTGTTTTGTAAATAAGTTCATTTGTACACTCTTTTTTTTATTGATTCCACATATAAGCGATATCATATTTGTCTTTCTGCGTCTGACTTTCTACATTCTGTATGACAATCTCTAGGTCTATCTATGCTTTTGCAGATGGCATTATTTGTTCTTTTTGTGGCTGAATACTATTCCATTGTATATATGTAGAGAGTATGCTCTTACAGGGAGTGTGGGCAAATGGGTAAGCAGCTGGCCTGGGTTTCTTTGGCAGGCTGGTTAAGAGGGGCATACAAATGAAGGGACAGAATATTCACTTGGAAAAGAGTGCTTGCATGTCATATTCTCTGACTTCCATCCCAGCTCCATTTTCCCAAGAGGAGAAGGGATTTTTGTACTTTTTTAGCTTAGATCAGAAGTGTCATGGCTTCGGTGCCTGAGGGGAACTTATCTGCAAGGTTAATTTTATTGTAATGAAAGCATAACGAGCAGCAGGTTACATCCAGATGTGGAGATTCCAGCCTTTCTCCTCCTTTATTCGTCTGCTCCAAGACCATATCGCCCCAAAATAGGTGGTTTCCTATCAGTCTGAAGGTTCCTGCTTTTCTTTATCTGCCCATGGACCCCTCCTATTTACAAGATGTGTGGTTTCTGGCCTCGTGGCCATATTCCCCTTTCTCTTCTCACATCTAGTTACTGCCTGCTGGAAAACTTAGGTAGTGAAATTAACTAAATATTTTGTGTACTTTTTTCAGCTCTCATATCCAACATGTAGTCTTATGTATGAAGGCTGTAATAATTCAGTGGCCCCATAAAGGTGAGTTCTTTTGAGAGGACAGTGAAACTTCCTAGTGAAGAGGAGCTGTGTGTCAAAACACATTCTTTGAGAAGGAAACAAGGACATGTAAGTGTATTTGCTCCCTTGGCAACACGGAGGTGGGAAAACAATACAATAAAACTAGTGGTTTTTGAATATATACTATGTACCAGGAATGGATCTGAGCACTCACACATCAACAACTCATTTAAACCTTACTGCAGAAGAGGAAAGAAGTAACCTGTCCAAGTTTATTATTCTACTAAATCTTACTCTTGAATCCATGCTTATTACACTTGCCTCTGCTACAAAGAGAGCTTCTTTGTAGCTCACCTGGTAAAGAATCTGCCTGCAATGCAGGAGAAACTGATTCAATTCCTAGGTCAGGAAGATTCCCTGTTGAAGGGACAGAGTACACACTCCAGTATTCTTGGGCTTTCCTGGTGGCTCAGACCATAAAGAATCTGCCTACAGTGAGGGGACCTGGGTTCCATCTTTGAGTTAAGACAAACCCCTGAAAGAGGGCATGGCAACCCACTCCAGTACCCTTGCCTGGAGAAACACCATGAACAGAGGATCCTGGAAGGCTACAGTCCATGGGGTCTCAAAGATAGGACACAAATGAGCGATTAAGCACCACATAGGTTGTGGCAAAGAATACGCTCAGGAAAAGATAAAAACATTGACTTTTATTAGAAAGTGAAGTCGCTCGGTTGTGTACGACTCTTTATGACCCCATGGACTGTGGCCCTCCAGGCTCCTCCGTCCATGGGATTCTCCAGGCAAGAACACTGGAGTGGGTTGCCATTTCCTTCTCCAGGGGATCTTCCTGATCCAGGGATAGAACCCAGGTCTCCCACATTACAGGCAGACGCTTTAACCTCTGAGCCACCAGGGAAGCCCTTGACTTTATTAGAAGTAAGTTTAATTCAGATTCACATTCAACTCTAAATTTGTTGCACCCCTTTTACACATATATAAGATGTATATACTGTAAAGTGAAAGTCACTCAGTCGTGTACAGCTCTTTGAGACCCCATGGACTATAATGTCCATGGAATTCTCCAAGCCAGAATACTGGAGTGAATAGCTGTTCCCTTCTCAAGGGATGCATATAATAGTATTCTCTAAGTTTGTACATATTTTATATTGTATATATGTATTTTTAATTAGCAAAACATCCTTCATTTCTGTTCATTCACTCAGTTGTGTCTGACTCTGTGACCACATGAACTGCAGCAAGCCAAAGTTCCTTATCCATCACCAACTACTGGAGTTTACTCAAACTCATGTCCATCAAGTCAGTGACGCCATCCAACCATCTCATCCTCTGTCGTCCCCTTCTCCTCCTGTCCTTAATCTTTCCCAGCATCAGGGTCTTTTCAAATGAGTCAGTTCTTTGCATCAGGTGGCCTAAGTATTGGAGCTTCAGTTTCAGCATCAGTACTTCCAATGAATATCCAGGACTGTTTTCCTTTAGGATGGACTGGTTTGATCTCCTTACAGACCAAGGGACTCTCAAGAGTCTTCTCCAATACCACAGTTCAAAGACATCAGTTCTTCAGTGCTCAGATTTCTTTATAGTCCAACTCTCACATCCATACATAACTACTAGAAAAACCATAGCTTTGACCAGATGAAACTCTGTCGGCAAAGTAATGTCTCTGCTCTTTAATATGCTTTCTAGGTTGGTCATAGCTTTTCTTCCAGTCAACAAGAGTCTTTTGATTTCAAGGCTACAGTCACCATCTGCAGTGATTTTGGAGCCCAGGAAAATAAAGTCTATCATTGTTTCCTTTGTTTCTTCATATATTTGCCATGGAATGATGGGACTGGATACCATGATCTTGGTTTTTTGAATGTTGTATCTTAAAACAGCTTTTTCACTCTTCTTTATATTTCCCCTTGCATAGCCTTTGTATTTTCCATTACACAGATAGAAAAACTTAGGTTTTTGACTAGATATCTTGCCCAAGGGGATTTATTAGCATCTAAAGTAGCTCAATTCATTGCATTTATATAGGAATGGTAATCTTCTCTAAGATTTTTATCTGTACCTTCTAAATGTTAAAGTGCAAATACAATGTAGTTTTAAATATTGTTTAAAATTAATTTGGAGATGAGAAATATACTTATTGGATCTGTATTTGAAATAACTGACTTCGTGACTGTACTCATGTTCTAGGCCTGGCGTGCTGCGATTCATGGGGTCACAAAGAGTCAGACATGACTGAGCGACTGAACTGAACTGAACTGAATTATCTATCTAGATGTTAGATAGATATAATTATGTAATTATTAATCACATTTCTGGAGGAAGGGATGAGGTTATTTAATAGATTCTTTTAAATTAAGCAAGGAGTTAATTTAACTATTTAGCATAAATGTCTATTCAACATATGGAACTGGTCCCTCAAGTTAAATGCCAAAGCAACCTTTTGTTTGATGGTCTGTTAAATTATTTTTATATCACCATAATAATTGTCAATTGTAATTATTAGGTAGAATAATCCATGAGTACAATTTTGTGATCCCATATTAGAAAACCAGCATCTCAAATGCAGATTTAGGAACTTACACAACCAGTTTCTATGTGAAGGATGCAGCCTACAGGAATAAAATTTAATTTAATGACCCAGTAATTCTTTAAAGATAAAAAATGAAAAAGCTTTCACATTGCAGAACCAGTCGTCAACTTTCACAGACACATTGTCACACCAAACAAATATTATTACACATATTGCAATGAGACTACGAACAAAAATGGATTATCTTTTCATGGGTTGAATAATTTCACCTATGGAAATTAGACAAAGCAGCACTATTCATTGAGTGAATCATTGCTGATGTTGTTACTGCCTCTCACTGTGCCAGAATAAACTCAAAATGTAGTGCAGTCATATGTATAGTGTTTTATCAAAGCCCAGAACCACATTATTCACTATATTTTCTGAAATGTTTTAGGATTAGCTTCACTGCCACTGACTTGTATTAATTTTTTAAAGGGACATATTTACACTCAGTGAAAGGCATTTAAGAAAACAAATTCTTTTACCCAATCCTTGTGCAGTGCATGCTAACCTTTGCATTACTATAATGTATTTATTTGGGACACACAAGAAAATGCAGGGCAGAGATTAAAGCTTCTTATAAAAATATTTAAAACTTTATTAAAAATTGATCTAACTTTTTAAAAGGAACCAACTTATGTTTTATTAAAATAAAAGCATCTCTCTCAAACCATCTACTTTTCTTTAAAAATAAAAACACTTGCCTTTCTACTCAAATGTCTATTTCCCTTTCAGGGTAATGATTCATTCCCTTTCCCTCCTGATATCCTGAAGAAGGAATGTATTAAAAAAAAAAAAAAAAAAGGAAATAAGTCCAAAATAACAAAAAGGAATTTCAACAAATTTAAGAAAATTGAAAAGCAGAATTGATCTGTTTCAGTTAATTTCTGTTTCAGTTCTGGAGAAGGCAATGGCACCCCAATCCAGTACTCTTGCCTGGAAAATCTCATGGGCAGAGGAGCCTGATGGGCTGTAGTCCATGGAGTCGCTAAGACTTGGACAGGACTGAGCTACTTCACTCTCACTTTTCACTTTTATGCATTGGAGAAGGAAATGGCAACCCACTCCAGTGTTCTTGCCTGGAGAATCCCAGGGACGGGGGAGCTGGGGGAGCTGCCGTCTATGGGGTCACCCAGAGTTGGACACGACTAAAACAACTTAGCAGCCGCAGCAGCAGCAGTTTCAGTTCTGAAAAGTCATATTTTTCTTGAAATATGGTCATTTGATCCACATGATAATAGATTCTTAAGTTTGTTAGTGTAAAATTGGTAATATTACATCTGTAGGTTCTATGTTGTCATCTTTTCCTTTCTGATATTGATTGGTCTTTTGGGTTAATCTCTTTCTATCATGATATTCCTTGCAAGTTTTGAACAATATTTTCAAATAAGGACAATATTTTTAAAAAAGGACAAATTGTATACTTTATCAATTTTCTTTTTGTTTTTTACTTGATAACTCTATTGAGATATATTTCACATACCGTCAAGTCTACCCATTTAAGTGTAATTCAATGGTTTTAAATATATTTACAGAGCTATGACACCATCATTACAATATAATTTTAGAGGATTTTAGCACACTCAAAGAAACTTGTACCTATTAGCAGTCACTTACTGGCCCTCCCTCCAATCTCCAAGCTTAGATAACTACTCATTTAATTTGACTCTATAAATTTATCTGTTTCAGATGTCTCATATGAATGAAATGGTACACTTTGCAATCTTCTGTGAGTGATTTATTTTACTTAGTGTAATGTTTTAGGGGATCATCCTTGTTGTAGCGTGTATAATGCTCCATTCTTTTTTACTGCAAAATGTTTTACTGCAAAACATTACATATTTTGAATGCTATCCATTGATCAGTTGATTCAGGTTGTTTAATACCTCTGAGCTATTGTGAATACTGTTGTTATNTTTTAGAGGATTTTAGCACACTCAAAGAAACTTGTACCTATTAGCAGTCACTTACTGGCCCTCCCTCCAATCTCCAAGCTTAGATAACTACTCATTTAATTTGACTCTATAAATTTATCTGTTTCAGATGTCTCATATGAATGAAATGGTACACTTTGCAATCTTCTGTGAGTGATTTATTTTACTTAGTGTAATGTTTTAGGGGATCATCCTTGTTGTAGCGTGTATAATGCTCCATTCTTTTTTATTGCAAAATGTTTTACTGCAAAACATTACATATTTTGAATGCTATCCATTAATCAGTTGATTCAGGTTGTTTAATACCTCTGAGCTATTGTGAATACTGTTATTATGAACATTCATATACTGGTATTTATATGAACATGTATTTTCATTTTCTTGGTTAGGTACAGGTAGAATCAATTGGTCATATGGTAATTCTATTTTCAACAATTTGAGGAATTGCCAACATGATTTTCATCATGGTGACACCATTTTAAATTCTCACGAGGAATACAGGAGGGTTTCAATTTCTTGACATTCTCTCCAACACTTGTCTGTTTCTCTGATTGTAGCCATTCTAGTTGATGGGCTGTCATTATGATTTTGCCTTTTTGTTTGTCTAATGACTTGTGATGGTGAGCATCTTTTCATGTTTACTGGCCACCCATGCATATTCCTTGGAGAAATGTATTCAATTATCTTGTTAATACTGAGTTGTCAGAGTTACTAAGATGGTCTAGACACAAATTCCCTATGAGGAATATGATTTTATAATAAAAGTATCAACAAATATTCTCTCTCAATTTTTGGATTATCTTTTAATTTTCTTCATGGTGTCCTTTGAAATCTATCAATTTTCTGCATTGTTGTTTTTGCTGTTAGTATTGTATTTGAGGAATTACTGCCTAGCCAAAGATTGCAAAGACTCACTTCTTCGTTTTCTTCTAAAAGTTTTAGCTTTATCTCTTATATTTAGTTCTGTGAGCCACTTTGAGTTAATCTTTGTGCATAATGTGAACTAAGGTTTTACATTTATTCTTCTAAATGTGGGTATACATGCATCTACTTATTTTAGCAACATCTATTGCTAACTAGAAAGACTATTACTTCCCTATGCAGTTGTGTTGGCCTTTACATATTTAATTTAATTATTTTGTTAATTATTTGTTCAATTTAATTATTTTGAACTTGATTTTCTGTTTTTCTTTCTTCTATTTAGTTTGGGTTCAACTTATTGTCTAATTTCTAAAGACAGATTTCTAATTTTTTGAGACAATGTACAGGAGATACCAATCAAGACTATCACCAAGAAAAAGAAAAAAAAATGCTGTCTGAGGAGGCCTTACAAATAGCTGTGAATAAGAAGGGAAGTGAAAAGCCAAGGAGAAAAGGAAAGATATACCCATTTGAATGCAGAGTTCCAAAGAATAGCAAGGAGAGATAAGAAAGCCTTCCTTAGGGATCAATGCAAAGAAATATAGGAAAACAGTAGAATGGGAAAGAGTAGAGATCTCTTCAAGAAAATTAGAAATGCCAAGGGAATATTTCATGGAAACATGGGCTCAATAAAGGACAGAAATGGTAGAGACCAAACAGAAGCAGAAGATATTATGAGGTGGCAAGAATACACAGAACTGTACAAAAAAGATCTTCACAACCCAGAGAATCATGATGGCGTGATCACTCCCCTAGAGCCACACATCCTGGAATGTAAAGTCAACTGGGCTTCAGAAAGCATCACTATGAACAAAGCTAGTGGAGGTGATGGAATTCCAGTGGAGCTGTTGCAAATCCTGAAAGATGATGCTGTGAAAGTGTTGCACTCAATATACCAGCAAATTTGGAAAACTCAGAAGTGGCCACAGGACTGGAAAGGTCAGTTTTCATTCCAATCCCAAGGAAAGGCAATGCCAAAGAATGCTCAAACTGCCTCAGAATAGCACGCATCTCACACTGTAGTAAAGTAATGCTCAAAATTCTCCCAGCCAGGCTTCAGCAATACATGAACCATGAACTCCCTGATGTTCAAGCTGGTTTTCAAAAAGGCAGAGGAACCAGAGATCAAATTGCCAACATCCACTGGATCATCAAAAAAGCAAGAGAGTTCCAGAAAAACATCTACTTCTGCTTTATTAAAGGCTATGCCAAAGCCTTTAACTGTGNATTTACAGTTATTACAAAATATTAGGTATGTTCTCTGAATTGAACAATACATCCTTATAGCCTTAGACCCAATAATTTGTACTTCCCAACCCACCACTCCTATATTGTCCCTCCCTGCCAACCACTAATTTGTTCTCTATATTAGTGAGTTTGCTTTGTTGTTGTTGTTGTTAAATTCACTAATTTGTTGTCTTTTTTCATATTCAACATGTAATACCATACAATATTTGCCTTCCTTTGTATGACTTTTTCACTTAAAATTATTCTCATCCATGTTACTGCAAACAACAAAATTTTATTATTTTATATGTCTGTGTGTAATATCCCATTGGACTTCCCAGGTGGTACTAGTGGTAGAGAAGCTGCCTGCCAATGCAGGAGACATAAAAGACATGGGTTCAATCTCTGAGTCAGAAAGATCCCCTGGAATTGGGCATGTTGACCCACTCCATTACTTTTGCCTGGAGAATCCAACAGAGGAGCCTGGTGGCCTACAGTCCATAAGGTCTCAAAGAGATGGACACTACTGAAGTGACAGCATACACACAGTATTCTGTTATATACACATTCCATATCGTCTTTATCCATTTATCTGTTGATGGAGACTATGTTTCATTGGCAATTGAAAACTGTTACTATGAACATTAGAGTATATATATTTTTTTGAATTAGTGTTTTAATTTTTTTCAGCTGTATAACTACTAGTAGATTTGCTAGGTAATACAGTAGTTTCGTTTTTAGTTTTTTAAGAAACCTCCATATTGTTTTCCACAGTAGCTTCACCAATTTACATTCCCAACAATAGTGTAAGAGGAATTTTGTTTTCTCGTAGCCCCAGCAACATTTGCTATTTATTTGGTGATAGCCATTCTGATATGTGTGAGTGATATCTCGTGGTTTTGTTGCAATTCCCTGATGATTAGCAATGTTGAACATCCTTTTATGTGTTTATTAGTCATCTGCTCTTTCTCTTTGGAAAAGAACATATCTATTCATTTCTTCTGCTCATTTTTTCAAATGCTATGACTGATAAAGGATTAATATCCAACATTTATAAATAGATCACACACCTCAACATAAAATAGAAACATTTTAAAATGAGTAGAAGAACTCAGAATAATAGNGAACATATCTATTCATTTCTTCTGCTCATTTTTTCAAATGCTATGACTGATAAAGGATTAATATCCAACATTTATAAATAGATCACACACCTCAACATAAAATAGAAACATTTTAAAATGAGTAGAAGAACTCAGAATAATAGAAGTGCCCTTCTTAGTTTTAAAATATGGAGGGATTTTTCTTACTTTCTATCTTTCTTTTTTTGGGGGCCACATGGCTTGAAGAATCTTAGTTCCCAAGCAGGGAATTTTATCACTATAGAATTTCTTTTTTAAGATAGTAATGATTTTGTTTATCTTTTGATATCTGTTCCACTATATCAGCTTTCTTTATGTTAGTATTTGTAAAATATATATTTTTTGGATTTGTAATACTTTTAATTTTTCTCTATTATTATATGTAAATTGTGTCTTTTATATACAGCTTTCAAAGGTTGTTTATTTCTATCCACATGGAAATGTTTGCTTTTTAATTGAATTTAATCTGATGACTTTTAATTTTGGTATTTAAATCTGCTTACTGTCTCCGTGTGTGTGCCAACTATTTCTTTGTTCCTGTTTCTTTAATGTGAATTATAGCTCTGCTGCTTTCTGTTTGTATAATCATGGGCAAATTAAGGCTCAGAATGTTTAAATGAGCAGATCAAGTCTCATAGCACTAAGATGGACAATTCATTTCTGCCAGCTCCTTATACTATCTCTAATTGTGATTCATTATATTTTTCAGTTTTGAATTTGCCATTAACTAGCTGTGTGTCTTTAAGTTAGACACTCAACTTCCCTGTGATTCTAAGCACACAGTGTTTTCAATGTCCTCCTAATTGAAAATATACATATATATTCTTATCTCTCCAAAACAATTCTATGGTATATTTAGAGAAATTATTAAAATTCACAGTAGGATGGTTTGCTTCAATTTGCTCACCTAAAATTCAACCTCCTTAATTTGTTTTCCAGTTACTCTGAGTTTTCCAGGAGGCTGAGTCCCTTGAACTCAGGAAAAATTCCTTCATATTCTCTAGTCACAGCTGTCCAGTCAGCAGCCACTGAGATTTTTGCTGTCGATGGTCTCTTGGTATCACTGTTTTGGGGAAGACACTTTCAACTGCTAATGATTCCTCTTTCTACTACTCTGAGCTTTGACCACTCCTCATTCCTTGTCTTTATCTATTTTATTCAAAAGGTGACACTTTATGCTTCATAACAGAGGGACCAGGGTACATCTTTTAACAAACCCTAAATAATAAGTGTGCATAAGAAAATATTACAACTATCATGTAGGTATGAATCTGAAGATAGGTCCCTAGAAAGCCAGCTCCTTCCAGTTACATGGAAACTTGTCCTTGCAAACATTCTAGAGAATATCATGCTAATTCCTGGTACTAAAAAAAGAAATAAATAAAATTTTGTCCAGTCTGGCCCAAGACTGCCACTTGTTGTCCATCACCAACCTGTTCCAAGGGGAACTGTGCCAAGCCAAGTCTATTTTTATTATTTGTTTCAAGAGACTTGTGTTATGTTATTTTCCCCATCTTACAGATGGGAAAGCAGAGATGAAGACATTTGAAGCAAATTTTTCCTTAACACTAACCAAGAATCTTTCTCTAAGTATATTAAATGAAGTAATGCTTTTGTAGAATAAAAGTGAAATCTTCAATTTTTAGATATTTAGCCAAAATCCATAGATTTGTTGTACCACTCATTTACCTGCCAATCTAAAAGACTTTTTACTCTGGGATTTTAAGAAATTTGAATGTGGGCTTGCTTGTCCCATACATTGATTGCAAATTATAGTAGGACTGCTATCCTAGTTATTATGCCAGATTTTATTTACTACAAATGTGATAATATAAATATTTACATGCATTTACAATGAGTATGTTTATTAATAGCCAGAAAGCTGCCCTGACCTGAGTAGATGCCTATAAGGACAAAGAATAAATGTAGAGACTGACTTACGACCTAATAGTAACAAAGTTTTATTTTCTCTTAACATAAATTGAACGAACATAATATATCATGTATGTCCAATTTTAATCACATATATATTTCACAAAAATTGTTTGGAAGTACAGAAAACAGTCTGTGGAATTTCTGTGAAATTTCTTTAAGGTTATGTGACTGGTTTTATCAGGTGATGAGTACCTGCTACTTATTCCCTTAAAGCCACAACTTAGATGTACCAAAACAGGTTTTGTTTTTTGGTTTTTTCTTTTGGCATGTTTTTATTTCCGTGTAAAATGTGAAATTAACCCAGGTGCTGATTTATGAATATAATTTTTTATTTTGTTTTATTTTTGATGACAAATTGTCTCTTTCTCTTCAAAAACAAAAGAATGAAGTACAGAAACATGGTGCAATTGTTTGTTTATTTTAATGTAATAAAACAACACATAAATATTCACATTATATTCATTGTCTTTACTTATCAAAATGGCTGAAAATAAGGCCAAGTTCCTGAGTGTGTCTGACGCTTATGTGTGGACTTGGACTTGATAATGAAATTGTGGTTAACTGTGTGCTTCTAATGGCTTCTGGAAAGTTTTGATTGATGTTACACCAGGCTGTGCATAATACACTGAAGTGCGCTATTCCATGGTACTTGTTCCCATTTCCATGGAAATCTCTGACTCATATACATTTTACTTGATTGTGCTCCAAACTGTAATTTTTATTTTTCATACAAAAGTTGTCCAGCCCTCCTGTTCTAAGGTTTAAAAACAATAACATTTTGGATCAAAGTTTAAACTGAGCTAGAAGAAGGAAGTGAAATCTAATTTTTTCAAGGTTGAAGTTTTTACAAACCTTTCTAGTATTTCCAAATGAATTAAAATAACATTCAAATGAAACAACATTCATGTCTCTATCACACTAGCTCCTTTTCTACACATCAATTTCACGTGTGAGAGAGGAGAGTTATTCTTACCTCTGTTATACAGACAAAAGAGGATTTAGTTAAGGTGTCATCAGGAACAAGACCATCCCTGGAGTCATCTAACCCTGACTTCTTATTGTGCTGAGTCCTTCCTTGTTCTTTATTCCTATGAAAACCATGCTTGTTCTATGCCTTTATAAAAGGCACCACATTTTATCCATTTGTACAAATTAGAAAGTGCATCCTTCGCTGTTGTGTACCCCAATCCCTCACAAATTATCTTATCAAATCTACCTGATAAATCTTTTTACTCCATTTCTGTTCATAGCACCATCATATCTGCACTCTAATAGTTTGATATTCCCTTAAGTTGTCTTTCTGCGTCTGGGTGTTATTGTTTCTAATCTGTTTTGAATTTTACTTAAAAATTGTCTTTTCAAAACATGAGTAGAATCCAGTGCTCTGAAACTGTCAATGACTTAGCTTTGCCTATATGGCAAATGCCAAGCTTGTTAGTGTATGTAAATAGGCCCTTCAAATTCAAACTCTGTATTTACTACCATGAATCCCTCTAGCAGTCCAAGCTTTGCCACATTAATATGTTGCCAAATGCTCTGCAAAAAATAGACCACAAAAGTGCTGGCTGGAGGAAACTATACTTGAAAAAAAGAAAGTACAAAAGGGGAAGAAGATGAATTTGGGGGCTGACAAATTGCTTTGGACCATTGTCTGCTACATTTCTGCATGGATTAGCTGACTTACTACCCTTTTCCCTGAAACTTCTGTTTCAGCCACTAGCTTTTTCTTTCTCTTCGATTTTGTTTGGGTTTGGATTTGAAATTGACTCTGGACCATAGATGTGGTTCTAACCTGGCAATTCTTTTAGATGTTATGCCTGGAAAATTCCTTTGGCTCTGAGAACAGAAAATTCAGTAGAGAACCTCTGGCCCTCACTTCCTTTATCAGTCAGTGTTCAGTACAGGAAACAGAAACTACTCTAAGAAGACAGTTAAAATGAGAATTAAGTTGTTGGAGGAGCTGAAGAATATCTCATCTGAGCTTCTTGGAAATAATCACATGACAACATTCTTGGTTTCATAGGGAGAGATCACTATTTGTCCTGAACTAGGCTGGAGACAGAGCCCCATCTGCACTATCACAGCTGACTCTCAGCATCTATAAAACTCTTGGTGGATTATTCACTGCTGCAGCTAGGACAGCTGAAAATTTCCACACCCAGTATTGAAAGCAGCCTCTGTCACACAAGCACCATCAGGACCTCATTTCAACTTTTCCAGATCTTAGGAGTGTGTGCAACTGATGAACCTAATTTACACTGAGAACCCTAGCTGCAAGGGAATCTGGGAAAAGCTGATTTTTGCTTTCCAAATCTAGAAAAAAAAGGACTTGGAGGTTGACCAAGTCCATCCAGGGTCCTCAGTATTCTTCTAGCTCTTGCTCCTGTTCTGTCAGTCCTGATATTCATTTCTTCTCCTCGCTTTCTTATTTTCTGGTAAAGAGTTAGTCCAACTTGACATCAATATAATACAGTACTGGCTAAATACATGCATTTAAAAACAAACGGAATCAGTTACACTTATACATATATCCACTCTTTTTTAGATTATTTTCCCATATAGGTTATTATACCATGTTGAATGGAGTAATATAGTTCACTGTGCTATATAGTAGGTTCTTATTTAATTATCAGATCTAGTGCCTTAAATCTATTTCTCACTTCCACTGTATAATCATAAGGGATTTGATTTACGTCATACCTGCATGGTCTAGCGGTTTTCCCTACTTTCTTCAATTTCAGTCTGAATTTGGCAATAAGGAGTTCATGATCTGAGCCACAGTCAGCTCCTGGTCTTCTTTTTGTTGATTGTATAGAGCTTCTACATCTTTGGCTGCATAGAATATAATTAATCTGATTTCGGTGTTGATCATCTGGTGATGTCCATGTGTAGAGTCTTCTCTTGTGTTGTTGGAAGAATGTGTTTGCTATGACCAGTGCATTTTCTTGGCAAAACTCTTATTAGTCTTTGCCCTGCTTCATNTGGGCAAATTAAGGCTCAGAATGTTTAAATGAGCAGATCAAGTCTTATAGCACTAAGATGGACAATTCATTTCTGCCAGCTCCTTATACTATCTCTAATTGTGATTCATTATATTTTTCAGTTTTGAATTTGCCATTAACTAGCTGTGTGTCTTTAAGTTAGACACTCAACTTCCCTGTGATTCTAAGCACACAGTGTTTTCAATGTCCTCCTAATTGAAAATATACATATATATTCTTATCTCTCCAAAACAATTCTATGGTATATTTAGAGAAATTATTAAAATTCACAGTAGGATGGTTTGCTTCAATTTGCTCACCTAAAATTCAACCTCCTTAATTTGTTTTCCAGTTACTCTGAGTTTTCCAGGAGGCTGAGTCCCTTGAACTCAGGAAAAATTCCTTCATATTCTCTAGTCACAGCTGTCCAGTCAGCAGCCACTGAGATTTTTGCTGCCGATGGTCTCTTGGTATCACTGTTTTGGGGAAGACACTTTCAACTGCTAATGATTCCTCTTTCTACTACTCTGAGCTTTGACCACTCCTCATTCCTTGTCTTTATCTATTTTATTCAAAAGGTGACACTTTATGCTTCATAACAGAGGGACCAGGGTACATCTTTTAACAAACCCTAAATAATAAGTGTGCATAAGAAAATATTACAACTATCATGTAGGTATGAATCTGAAGATAGGTCCCTAGAAAGCCAGCTCCTTCCAGTTACATGGAAACTTGTCCTTGCAAACATTCTAGAGAATATCATGCTAATTCCTGGTACTAAAAAAAGAAATAAATAAAATTTTGTCCAGTCTGGCCCAAGACTGCCACTTGTTGTCCATCACCAACCTGTTCCAAGGGGAACTGTGCCAAGCCAAGTCTATTTTTATTATTTGTTTCAAGAGACTTGTGTTATGTTATTTTCCCCATCTTACAGATGGGAAAGCAGAGATGAAGACATTTGAAGCAAATTTTTCCTTAACACTAACCAAGAATCTTTCTCTAAGTATATTAAATGAAGTAATGCTTTTGTAGAATAAAAGTGAAATCTTCAATTTTTAGATATTTAGCCAAAATCCATAGATTTGTTGTACCACTCATTTACCTGCCAATCTAAAAGACTTTTTACTCTGGGATTTTAAGAAATTTGAATGTGGGCTTGCTTGTCCCATACATTGATTGCAAATTATAGTAGGACTGCTATCCTAGTTATTATGCCAGATTTTATTTACTACAAATGTGATAATATAAATATTTACATGCATTTACAATGAGTATGTTTATTAATAGCCAGAAAGCTGCCCTGACCTGAGTAGATGCCTATAAGGACAAAGAATAAATGTAGAGACTGACTTACGACCTAATAGTAACAAAGTTTTATTTTCTCTTAACATAAATTGAACGAACATAATATATCATGTATGTCCAATTTTAATCACATATATATTTCACAAAAATTGTTTGGAAGTACAGAAAACAGTCTGTGGAATTTCTGTGAAATTTCTTTAAGGTTATGTGACTGGTTTTATCAGGTGATGAGTACCTGCTACTTATTCCCTTAAAGCCACAACTTAGATGTACCAAAACAGGTTTTGTTTTTTGGTTTTTTCTTTTGGCATGTTTTTATTTCCGTGTAAAATGTGAAATTAACCCAGGTGCTGATTTATGAATATAATTTTTTACTTTGTTTTATTTTTGATGACAAATTGTCTCTTTCTCTTCAAAAACAAAAGAATGAAGTACAGAAACATGGTGCAATTGTTTGTTTATTTTAATGTAATAAAACAACACATAAATATTCACATTATATTCATTGTCTTTACTTATCAAAATGGCTGAAAATAAGGCCAAGTTCCTGAGTGTGTCTGACGCTTATGTGTGGACTTGGACTTGATAATGAAATTGTGGTTAACTGTGTGCTTCTAATGGCTTCTGGAAAGTTTTGATTGATGTTACACCAGGCTGTGCATAATACACTGAAGTGCGCTATTCCATGGTACTTGTTCCCATTTCCATGGAAATCTCTGACTCATATACATTTTACTTGATTGTGCTCCAAACTGTAATTTTTATTTTTCATACAAAAGTTGTCCAGCCCTCCTGTTCTAAGGTTTAAAAACAATAACATTTTGGATAAAAGTTTAAACTGAGCTAGAAAAAGGAAGTGAAATCTAATTTTTTCAAGGTTGAAGTTTTTACAAACCTTTCTAGTATTTCCAAATGAATTAAAATAACATTCAAATGAAACAACATTCATGTCTCTATCACACTAGCTCCTTTTCTACACATCAATTTCACGTGTGAGAGAGGAGAGTTATTCTTACCTCTGTTATACAGACAAAAGAGGATTTAGTTAAGGTGTCATCAGGAACAAGACCATCCCTGGAGTCATCTAACCCTGACTTCTTATTGTGCTGAGTCCTTCCTTGTTCTTTATTCCTATGAAAACCATGCTTGTTCTATGCCTTTATAAAAGGCACCACATTTTATCCATTTGTACAAATTAGAAAGTGCATCCTTCGCTGTTGTGTACCCCAATCCCTCACAAATTATCTTATCAAATCTACCTGATAAATCTTTTTACTCCATTTCTGTTCATAGCACCATCATATCTGCACTCTAATAGTTTGATATTCCCTTAAGTTGTCTTTCTGCGTCTGGGTGTTATTGTTTCTAATCTGTTTTGAATTTTACTTAAAAATTGTCTTTTCAAAACATGAGTAGAATCCAGTGCTCTGAAACTGTCAATGACTTAGCTTTGCCTATATGGCAAATGCCAAGCTTGTTAGTGTATGTAAATAGGCCCTTCAAATTCAAACTCTGTATTTACTACCATGAATCCCTCTAGCAGTCCAAGCTTTGCCACATTAATGTGTTGCCAAATGCTCTGCAAAAAATAGACCACAAAAGTGCTGGCTGGAGGAAACTATACTTGAAAAAAAGAAAGTACAAAAGGGGAAGAAGATGAATTTGGGGGCTGACAAATTGCTTTGGACCATTGTCTGCTACATTTCTGCATGGATTAGCTGACTTACTACCCTTTTCCCTGAAACTTCTGTTTCAGCCACTAGCTTTTTCTTTCTCTTCGATTTTGTTTGGGTTTGGATTTGAAATTGACTCTGGACCATAGATGTGGTTCTAACCTGGCAATTCTTTTAGATGTTATGCCTGGAAAATTCCTTTGGCTCTGAGAACAGAAAATTCAGTAGAGAACCTCTGGCCCTCACTTCCTTTATCAGTCAGTGTTCAGTACAGGAAACAGAAACTACTCTAAGAAGACAGTTAAAATGAGAATTAAGTTGTTGGAGGAGCTGAAGAATATCTCATCCGAGCTTCTTGGAAATAATCACATGACAACATTCTTGGTTTCATAGGGAGAGATCACTATTTGTCCTGAACTAGGCTGGAGACAGAGCCCCATCTGCACTATCACAGCTGACTCTCAGCATCTATAAAACTCTTGGTGGATTATTCACTGCTGCAGCTAGGACAGCTGAAAATTTCCACACCCAGTATTGAAAGCAGCCTCTGTCACACAAGCACCATCAGGACCTCATTTCAACTTTTCCAGATCTTAGGAGTGTGTGCAACTGATGAACCTAATTTACACTGAGAACCCTAGCTGCAAGGGAATCTGGGAAAAGCTGATTTTTGCTTTCCAAATCTAGAAAAAAAGGGACTTGGAGGTTGACCAAGTCCATCCAGGGTCCTCAGTATTCTTCTAGCTCTTGCTCCTGTTCTGTCAGTCCTGATATTCATTTCTTCTCCTCGCTTTCTTATTTTCTGGTAAAGAGTTAGTCCAACTTGACATCAATATAATACGGTACTGGCTAAATACATGCATTTAAAAACAAACGGAATCAGTTACACTTATACATATATCCACTCTTTTTTAGATTATTTTCCCATATAGGTTATTATACCATGTTGAATGGAGTAATATAGTTCACTGTGCTATATAGTAGGTTCTTATTTAACTATCAGATCTAGTGCCTTAAATCTATTTCTCACTTCCACTGTATAATCATAAGGGATTTGATTTACGTCATACCTGCATGGTCTAGCGGTTTTCCCTACTTTCTTCAATTTCAGTCTGAATTTGGCAATAAGGAGTTCATGATCTGAGCCACAGTCAGCTCCTGGTCTTCTTTTTGTTGATTGTATAGAGCTTCTACATCTTTGGCTGCATAGAATATAATTAATCTGATTTCGGTGTTGATCATCTGGTGATGTCCATGTGTAGAGTCTTCTCTTGTGTTGTTGGAAGAATGTGTTTGCTATGACCAGTGCATTTTCTTGGCAAAACTCTTATTAGTCTTTGCCCTGCTTCATTCCGTATTCCAAGGCCAAATTCGCCTGTTATTCCAGGTGTTTCTCGACTTTCTGCTTTAGCATTCCAGTCCCCTATAATGAAAAGGACATCTTTTT
>SJYW01033178.1:80615-96623 GCA_006410735.1 Raphicerus campestris
ATATATATATATATATATATATATATGTATATGTATATGTATATATATATATTTCCTCCCTCTTGAACCTCTCTCTCTCACCTACCCCCACCCCAATCCCACTCCTCTGGATCATCACAGAACATGGAGCTGAAATTCCTGAGCTATACAGCAGGTTCCCACTAGCTATCTGTTTTATCCATGGAAGTGTATATATGTCAGTTCTATTCTCCCTGTTTGTCCTATCCTCTGTTCCCCTTCCCCCACTGTGACCACATGTCCATTCTTTTCTTCTGCATCTCCATTTCTGTCCTCCATTACCACACTTCTAGTATGAAACTAACGCAACATTGTAAATCAACTATACTCCAATGCTTGCATGCTAAGTCACTTTAGTCATGTCTAACTCCTTGCAAACCTGTGAACTGTAGCCCCTCAGACTACTCTATCCATGCGATTCTCCAGGCAAGAATACTGGAGTGGGTTGTCATGCCCTCTTCGAGGGGATCATTCTGACCCAGGGATCAAACCTGCATCTCTTAAGTCTCCTGCATTGGCAGGCAGGTTCTTTATCACTAGTGCCACCTGGGATGCATATACTCCAATAAAAGTTATGTTTTTACAAAAGCAAAAAATAAAAGAAGAAATATTTGGGTAGTATGTAAAAACTTGAGCTTATCAGTTTATCAGTTTTATCTAGTTTGCATTTATCTTCCAAACAGTAAAGAAGATAAGAAACTGAATTTGACTATAAAACTAATCCAACTCCTAGAATTTGCAAACATTTTAAATTAAGCTTCTGGAGGTTTTAATTAAATTGTTCACAATTTGAACTTATTCACAATATTCTGGATCATTGCTCCAGGCTTCATGCACAATGTTTTAGAAACAGCCAAAAACGGGATAGATATAATCTATCTACTATTTGAAAAACTAGTCCTAGAAAATTAGGAAGTCAGGCAAGGCCAAGTTATTCACCTGTCTTCTGGAAAAGGTAAGAGGGTTATCTCTTGTGCAACCAGGCCTCCAATTCAATTGTTTATCTAATTAATTTACACAGAAGCATAGCTGCTCACATTTCCCCTTGGTACAGATCTTTAGGGAAAAACTTGAATTCATAAAATATGCTTGCACTTACAAAAGTAATGCTGGCAGCAGTATTTACAAATGTCAGCATGGGTGTTCATTGCTGGTGTATAAGTGGTCACCATCCTGACAAGAAGAGCATTCTCCTCTGGGCCTGTTGCACTTCCCAGAAATCCAGGGAAGGTCTACTGAACAGTATGGCAAGACCTGTAAGAAGATCTGGCAGTTTCTGCATATTGAAGTGAGTAACTTGAATTACCACATGTGAATATGTGTGCATATAAAGAGTCACAAATACACTAGTGACAAATAATGTTTAGAGTAGGTTCTAGGAAATGAGATTCAAGCTCTTGAGTTATGGTTTTATATTAACTAATGCAGATCTTCTAGTCTTTCTCTGAAAAAGAATGGAAAAGCTGCAGAGGAAGGAGGGAAAAGTTCTTAGCCCATTCTAACTTGTCATAGTGTGGTGGCGTTTCACAAACTGGACTTTCTCTGAATAAAAAGAGTTAGTAGGATATCCACAGCAAATAGGCATTCATTGAGAAAGCATGTATCAAATAATCAGAAATCATGCTGAGAAAAAGGGATCTTTCTTTGGAGTGGCCTTTTTTCTTTCTGTTTTGGGTGTGAAAGAGTTCTGGCAGTGGGCTGCAGCACCCCCAAGAAGAGGGTTCATTCAGCTGTTCAACTTGGCTACCTGGGGGAGTCCCTGCCCCAACTATTGCTCCTTGTGTACCTCTCCTGGGCATGTGTGTTTCAGTACAGTTCAGTCACTCAGTCGTGTTCAACTCTGAGTGACCCTATGGACTGCAGCACACCAGACCTCCCTGTATGTCACCAACTACCGAAGCTTGCTCAAATTCACGTCCATCGAGTTAGTGATGCCATCCAGCTATCTCATCCACTGTTGTCCCCTTCACTTCCTGCCTTAATACTTACCCTAATCAGGGTCTTTTCCAATGAGTCAGTTATCTGCATTGGGTGGCCAGAGTATTAGAGCTTCAGCTTCAGCATCAGTCCTTCCAATGAATATTCCAGACTGATTTCCTTTAGGATTGACTGGTTTGATCTCCTTGCCATCCAAGCCCTCTCAAAAGTCTTCTCCAACACCAGAGTTCAAAAGCGTCAATTCTCTGGTGCTCAGCTTTCTTTATAGTCCAACTCTCACACCCATCTTGACTTTGACCTTTGTCAGCAAAGTAATGTCTCTGTTTTTTAATATGCTTGTCTAGGTTGGTTCTTCCAAGGAGCAAATGTCTTTTAATTTCGTGGCTGCAGTCACCATCTGCAGTGATTTTGGAGCCCAAGAAAATAAAGTCTGTTATGGTTTCTATTGTTTTCCCATNGAGGGGATCATTCTGACCCAGGGATCAAACCTGCATCTCTTAAGTCTCCTGCATTGGCAGGCAGGTTCTTTATCACTAGTGCCACCTGGGATGCATATACTCCAATAAAAGTTATGTTTTTACAAAAGCAAAAAATAAAAGAAGAAATATTTGGGTAGTATGTAAAAACTTGAGCTTATCAGTTTATCAGTTTTATCTAGTTTGCATTTATCTTCCAAACAGTAAAGAAGATAAGAAACTGAATTTGACTATAAAACTAATCCAACTCCTAGAATTTGCAAACATTTTAAATTAAGCTTCTGGAGGTTTTAATTAAATTGTTCACAATTTGAACTTATTCACAACATTCTGGATCATTGCTCCAGGCTTCATGCACAATGTTTTAGAAACAGCCAAAAACGGGATAGATATAATCTATCTACTATTTGAAAAACTAGTCCTAGAAAATTAGGAAGTCAGGCAAGGCCAAGTTATTCACCTGTCTTCTGGAAAAGGTAAGAGGGTTATCTCTTGTGCAACCAGGCCTCCAATTCAATTGTTTATCTAATTAATTTACACAGAAGCATAGCTGCTCACATTTCCCCTTGGTACAGATCTTTAGGGAAAAACTTGAATTCATAAAATATGCTTGCACTTACAAAAGTAATGCTGGCAGCAGTATTTACAAATGTCAGCATGGGTGTTCATTGCTGGTGTATAAGTGGTCACCATCCTGACAAGAAGAGCATTCTCCTCTGGGCCTGTTGCACTTCCCAGAAATCCAGGGAAGGTCTACTGAACAGTATGGCAAGACCTGTAAGAAGATCTGGCAGTTTCTGCATATTGAAGTGAGTAACTTGAATTACCACATGTGAATATGTGTGCATATAAAGAGTCACAAATACACTAGTGACAAATAATGCTTAGAGTAGGTTCTAGGAAATGAGATTCAAGCTCTTGAGTTATGGTTTTATATTAACTAATGCAGATCTTCTAGTCTTTCTCTGAAAAAGAATGGAAAAGCTGCAGAGGAAGGAGGGAAAAGTTCTTAGCCCATTCTAACTTGTCATAGTGTGGTGGCGTTTCACAAACTGGACTTTCTCTGAATAAAAAGAGTTAGTAGGATATCCACAGCAAATAGGCATTCATTGAGAAAGCATGTATCAAATAATCAGAAATCATGCTGAGAAAAAGGGATCTTTCTTTGGAGTGGCCTTTTTTCTTTCTGTTTTGGGTGTGAAAGAGTTCTGGCAGTGGGCTGCAGCACCCCCAGGAAGAGGGTTCATTCAGCTGTTCAACTTGGCTACCTGGGGGAGTCCCTGCCCCAACTATTGCTCCTTGTGTACCTCTCCTGGGCATGTGTGTTTCAGTACAGTTCAGTCACTCAGTCGTGTTCAACTCTGAGTGACCCTATGGACTGCAGCACACCAGACCTCCCTGTATGTCACCAACTACCGAAGCTTGCTCAAATTCACGTCCATCGAGTTAGTGATGCCATCCAGCTATCTCATCCACTGTTGTCCCCTTCACTTCCTGCCTTAATACTTACCCTAATCAGGGTCTTTTCCAATGAGTCAGTTATCTGCATTGGGTGGCCAGAGTATTAGAGCTTCAGCTTCAGCATCAGTCCTTCCAATGAATATTCCAGACTGATTTCCTTTAGGATTGACTGGTTTGATCTCCTTGCCATCCAAGCCCTCTCAAAAGTCTTCTCCAACACCAGAGTTCAAAAGCGTCAATTCTCTGGTGCTCAGCTTTCTTTATAGTCCAACTCTCACACCCGTCTTGACTTTGACCTTTGTCAGCAAAGTAATGTCTCTGTTTTTTAATATGCTTGTCTAGGTTGGTTCTTCCAAGGAGCAAATGTCTTTTAATTTCGTGGCTGCAGTCACCATCTGCAGTGATTTTGGAGCCCAAGAAAATAAAGTCTGTTATGGTTTCTATTGTTTTCCCATCTATTTTCCTTGAAGTGATGGGACCAGATACACCAGATACTGTGTTCTTAGTTTTTTGAATGTTGAATTTTAAGCAAGCTTTTTCACTCTCTATCACTTTCATCAAGAGGCTCTTTAGTTCCTCTTCACTTTCTGCAATAAGGGAAGTGTCATTTGCATATGTGAGATTATTGATATTTTTATTGATAATATTGATTCTAGCTTGTGCTTCATCCAGACCAGCATTTTGCATGATACAAACTGCATATAAATTAAATAAGTAGGGTAACAACATACAATCTTGACATACTCCTTTACTGATATGAAACCAGTCTGCTGTTTCATGTCTGGTTCTAACTGTTGCATCTTGACCTGCATACAGATTTCTCAGGAGGGAGGTCAGGTGGTCTGGTATTCCCATCATTTTAAGAATTTTTCACAGTTTGTTGTGATCCACACAGTCAAAGGCTTTGGTATAGTCAATAAAGCAGAAGTAGGTGTTTCTCTGGAGAGGTCTTTCTTTTTCAATGATCCAACAATGATGGCAATTTGATCTCTGCTTTTTCTAAATCCAGCTTGAAAATCTGGAAGTTCATGCTTCACATATTGTTGAAGCCTAACTTGAAGAATTTTGAGCATTACTTTGCTAGTGTGTAAAATGAGTGTGATTGTGAAGTAGTTTAAACATTCTTTGGCATTGCCTTTCTTTGGGATTGGAATGAAAATTGACCTTGTTCTGTTCTGTGGCCATGGCTGAGTTTTTCAAATTTTTTGTCATATCGAGTGCAGCACTTTCACAGCATTATCTTTTAAGATTTGAAATGGATCAACTGGAATTCCATCACCTCCACTAGCTTTGTTTGTAGTGATGCTTCCTAAGAACCACTTGAATTTACATTTTAGGATGTCTGACTCTAGGTGAGTGTTCACACCATCATGGTTATCTGGGTCATGAAGATCTTTTTTTGTACAGCTCTTTTGTGTATTCTTGTCACCTCTTGTTAATATCTTCTGTTCTTGTTAGGTCAATACCATTTCTGTCCTTTATTAAGCCCATATTTGCATGAAATGTTTCCTTGGTATCTCTAATTTTCTTGAGATCTCTAGTCTTTCCCATTCTATTGTTTCCCTCTATTTCTTTGCACTGACAACTGAGGAAGGCTTTCTTATCTCTCCTTGCTATTCTTTGGAGCTCTATACTCAAATGGATATGTATTTCTTTTTGTCCTTTGCGTTTAACTTCTCTTCTTTTCTCAGCTACTTTTAAGTCCTCCTGAGACAACTATTTTACCTTTTTGCATTTATTTTTCTTGGGGATGGTCTTGATCACTGCCTCCTGTACAATAGCATGAACCTCCATCCATAGTTCTTCAGGCACTCCATCTATCAGACCTAGTCTCTTGAATCTATTTGTCACTTCCACTGTATAACATAAGGGATTTGATCTAGATCATACCTGAATGGTCTAGTGGTTTTCCCTCCTTTGATTCAAGTCTGAATTTGTCAATAAGGAGTTCATGATATGAGCCACAGTTGTCTCCTGGTCTTGTTTTTGCTGACTGTATAGAGCTTGTCCATCTTTGGCTGCAAAGAATGTAATCAATCTGATTTTCGTATTGACCATCTGATGATGTCCACGTTTAGAGTTTTCTCTTGTGTTGTTGGAAGAGGGTGTTTGCTTGACCATTGCATTCTTTTGGCAAAACTCGGTTGGCCTTTACTCCACTTCTTTCTGTACTCCAAGGCCAAATTTGCTTGTCACTTCAGTTCTCTCTTGACTTCCTACTCCTACTTTAACATTCCATTCCCCTCTGATAAAAAGGACATCTTTTATTTGTGGTACTTCTAAAAGGTCTTGTAGGTCTTCATAGAACTGTTCAACTTCAGCTTCTTCAGCCTTATTGTTTGGGGCGTAGACTTGGATTACTGTGGTATTGAATGGTTTGCCTTGGAAATGAACAGAGATCATTCTGTAGTTTTTCAGATCATGCTCAACTGCTTCATTTTAGACACTTTTGTTGACTACCCCATTTCTTTTAAGGGGTTCTAAGTGTTTCTTCTTAGTGTTTATATGAAGATGATTACATTACCATGATAAGGTGTGCTTCTGTTCTTCAATCAAATGTAAATATAGTTTTATATCCCCTGCCTAGAATCCCCAGTCTCCTGCTTTTGCTTAACAGACTTATGATGTGAAGTTATAAATGTTTCTGATTAATTTGTTTTCAAAACAAATCTAGAAAACAAGCACTTTTTTTTTTACCCATTTTCTCCTGATATCCTGATACATAGCACAGATTCACATGACCAGAATAGTGAGTGTTTAGGGTTGAGGGGGAAATTAAAATGATGTTTTATTAGTTATGTGAATTTCTTTACCAACCAGTTTTTTTCCTTGTAAGTTTTGTTTTTGAGGCTTTATGTATATTTGTACTTAAAAATGAATACATATTTTTTTCTATGTTTAATGTAAATACTCCCTTACTTGTACCTATCTTGACATCAGTTTTATTTACTTTGCAAAAATAAATAAATAAATAACAAAAAACTTCAAGCACATCAAAGAATACATTCTTACCAAAGTTTCTTAAAAATGTTTCTTTTAATTCCTTGAAATGTGCCTCCATTCAGTTGAATCATATAGAAATAATATTTATTAAAAAATAATAATAATAACCAGAGAACAAAGCTCCATAATTACTGAGGCAATATGTCTTTTTTAAACATAAGGAGAATAATAATATAAAAATTAAAATTGATATGACAACCAGAGGAATATCAGAACTCAGATATTCCCTATGCTTCTTTTCACTGTCTCAGTATCTTTCAATATACCTCTATAAAGTTAAGAGTAAGTATGAAAGAAATCAGGAACACTTAAAAAGTATACATACTACTATCCATAAAATAGATAACTAATAAGAACCTGATCTATAACACATGGAATTCTACTCAACACTCCGTAATGACTCATCTGGGAAAAGAATCTAAAAAAGAGAATTATATTATTTACACATATACACACTTGTACATGTATGTGAGCTGAGTCTGTTTGCTATACCTGAAACTATCACAACATCATAAGCCAACTTACTCCCATAGTTGAGTCTCCTCTCAGATCTACTGAATTGACAACCATGGTGTACATTCTATATACACTCCTACACAAGACATTGATTTCAGTTTAGATTTGTGTTTGTTTAGTTATATTGGTTTAAAAGTCTCCAAGAAAAAGAAAGGTCTTATTTTCATCTGATATATGTCTCATTGCATGGTCTGTTTCAATTTTCAAAATTGCAAATTACAGCTCAAGTGAGGGTTAGTGTACAGAGAATGAACACTATTATCTGTAACTTACAAAGCATCCCTGGAGTATACCCAGGAATAACAGGTGGAAAGGAATTTTCTGTTCAGCCATGTCTTACCTCATCCTCACCACGTGGCAGCTATGGGCTAACCTGATGGGTGTGCCTTGCCTTCATGAAGCAACGAACTTTTAATCTGAAAGGAAACATTTAATTCAATGTCAGAATTCACCAATCACTATCTTAACCAATCTACCTATTCAACAAGTTTATAAATCAAGTCAATGAAAGTAGAAATTTAAGCTCTTCTATTTCAAAGGCATTATTTGACCTAAATTCTTATTTGTATAATGCCGTTAATTAGAATAATCTCCTACAGAAGTGTCAGGTATTATAATCTTCAGCTAATTTTTGACCTCTGAAATACCTTGAGCTCTGTCCCCAACTCTACCAATCCAGTGGAGAAAACATCAATCTGTTGGTCAGGAGTCTGATTACTGAAAGGTCCTTAAAGCATCAATATATTTAGAAGATGTCTGTATGGAAACAGCCCTATACCACTACATATCTTACTTTTAACCTAAGGTAAAAGGAGACTTTTACCTTATCAAAGCTGATATAAGAATAAGTACAATGTGAATATTTTGTTTCCATTTGGAATGATGACCCAAAAGATTTGTTTTTATTACTGATTCTCTTTTTCATTCTAAAAAATAAAAATTAATATCTTGTATATGCAAAGGAGCACAGGTTTATGTAACTTTTGACAGTAGAAAATATTTGCTGATCGTGAATTCTGCAGAGAAAAGTGCAAGAAAACCATATATTTTACCCAATTTTTCTTCCTGGGAACTGTGGGAAATGCCTCAATATGGTTATTTATAAGTTAGACTTGCTGATATTATTTTATTTCTTCGATATGCCTCCCTTTTACCTCTGTTGGAAGAGCGCCATACATTTCCTGGCCACTCTCTGAGTTACAGAGCTAAGCATATTATATATATTTTTTAAAATTATTGAGATATAGTTGATTTACAAGGGTGTGTTAAGTTCTACAATATAGCAAAGTGATTCAGTTACACATCTATATGCATTCTTTTTCATATTCTTTTCATAGTTTTATCACAGGATATTAATATAGTTTATTATAATACATAATAAGATCTTTCTGATTATCCTCTCTCTAGGTAATAGTTTGCACTTGCTAACCCGAGACTCCTCCATCTCTTCTCCCTTGGAAAACAAGTCTTATCTCTGTGTCTGGAAGGCTAAATTCAACAACTCTTGTCTCTTCGTGGCAGCCTCTATCCTTTTGAAGTAGGGATGGCTCTGCTTTTTGAAAATACCAGTTGTTTGCTCATATTTTTCATATATATTTTATAGGTTATGTAATCAATATTATTTTTTTACTTGCATTTTGTCTACTTCTCTAAGAACTCTATTAAACAGGGTACATACTGTTTTGTTAAATGTTTTACCTTAGTACCTAATACAACACATCTAGAATCTCCATAAATATTTATTGAATGAATAAATACTACTTTAATATACTATAGTTCAATAAAACATATTTATGTACAACTTCATGAGTATTCATTTTCATAACTACGAATTTGGAGAATCAAAATTTTCCATCAAGAAAGTTAACCTAAAATTAATGTTTCAAGAATAAACTTTGTAAGTGATAATTAACTGTGATCATTTTTTTCTTGTGTTGCTTTTTTCCTAAACCAAGGAGAGAAGAAATAGCTAATGCTTGTTGGGCACTAGACCCTTTTGAAGTTATCATCATAGCTCTTGGGCAAGTAATGTGCAAGAAAATTGCCAAAGCCAGATTATAAACTGTACTACACAAGTTGTGAAGTACTAGACAGTAATCTACAAAAGCTAAACTAGGTAAATTAATTAACTAGAAAATAACACATTTGGCAGTTATCTTTAACATCTTATCAGTTCAGTTCAATTGCTCAGTCGTGTCCAACTTTGTATGACCCCATGGACTGCAGCACGCCAGGCCTCCCTGTCCATCACCAACTCCTGGAGCTTGCTAAAACTCATGTCCATCAAGTTGGTGATGCCATCCAAACATCTCATCCTCTGTTGTTCCCTTCTCCTCCTGCCTTCAATCTTGCCCAGCATCAGGGTCTTATCCAATGAGTCAGTTCTTCGCATCAGGTGGCCAAAGTATTGGAGCTTCAGTATCAGTCCTTCCAATGAATATTCAGGATTGATTTCCTTTAGGATTGCCTGGTTTGATTTCCTTGCAGTCCAAGGGACTCCTAAGAGTCTTCTCCAATACCACAGTTCAAAATATCAGTTCTTCAGTGCTCAGCTTTCTTTATGATCCAACTTCACATTCACATGTGACTACTGGAAAAACTATAGCTTTTACTACATGGATCTTAGTTGGAAAAGTAATGTCTCTGCCTTTTAATATACTGTCTAGGTTGGTCATAAATATTCTTCCAAGGAGCAAGTGCTTTTTAATTTTATGGTTGCAGTCACCATCTGCAGTGATTTAGCCTGGCATTTTGCATGATATACTCTACATATAAGTTAAATAAGCAGGGTGACAATATACAGCTTTGACATATTCCTTTCCTGATTTGGAACCAATCTGTTGTTCCATGTCCAGTTCTAACTGTTGCTTCTTGACCTGCAATCAGATTTCTCAGGAGGCAGATAAGGTGGTCTGAAGAAGAATCTCTTGAAGAATTTTCTGCACTTTGTTATGATAAGATCCACTCAGTCAATGGCTTTGGCATAGTTGATAAAGTAAAAGGAGATGTTTTTCTGGAACTCTCTTGCTTTTTTGATGATCCAACGATGTTGGCAATTTAATTTCTGGTTCCCCTGCCTTTTCTAAATCCAAGAGAAGGCAATTTAAGAGGTAACAAGAATACACAGAAGAATTGTGCAAGAAAGATCTTCATGACCCAGATAACCATGATGGTGTGATCACTCACCTAGAACCAGACATCCTGGAAGGCGAAGTCAAGTGGGCCTTAAGAAGTATCAATGTGAACAAAGCTAGTGGAGGTGATGAAATTCCAGTTGAGGTATTTCAAATCCTAAAAAAAATTGATGTTGTGAAAGTGCTTCACTCAATATGCCAACAAATTTGTAAACCTCAGCCGTGGCCACAGGACTAGAAAAGGTCAGTTAGTTTTTATTCCAATTCTAAAGAAAGGANACTGTACTACACAAGTTGTGAAGTACTAGACAGTAATCTACAAAAGCTAAACTAGGTAAATTAATTAACTAGAAAATAACACATTTGGCAGTTATCTTTAACATCTTATCAGTTCAGTTCAATTGCTCAGTCGTGTCCAACTTTGTATGACCCCATGGACTGCAGCACGCCAGGCCTCCCTGTCCATCACCAACTCCTGGAGCTTGCTAAAACTCATGTCCATCAAGTTGGTGATGCCATCCAAACATCTCATCCTCTGTTGTTCCCTTCTCCTCCTGCCTTCAATCTTGCCCAGCATCAGGGTCTTATCCAATGAGTCAGTTCTTCGCATCAGGTGGCCAAAGTATTGGAGCTTCAGTATCAGTCCTTCCAATGAATATTCAGGATTGATTTCCTTTAGGATTGCCTGGTTTGATTTCCTTGCAGTCCAAGGGACTCCTAAGAGTCTTCTCCAATACCACAGTTCAAAATATCAGTTCTTCAGTGCTCAGCTTTCTTTATGATCCAACTTCACATTCACATGTGACTACTGGAAAAACTATAGCTTTTACTACATGGATCTTAGTTGGAAAAGTAATGTCTCTGCCTTTTAATATACTGTCTAGGTTGGTCATAAATATTCTTCCAAGGAGCAAGTGCTTTTTAATTTTATGGTTGCAGTCACCATCTGCAGTGATTTAGCCTGGCATTTTGCATGATATACTCTACATATAAGTTAAATAAGCAGGGTGACAATATACAGCTTTGACATATTCCTTTCCTGATTTGGAACCAATCTGTTGTTCCATGTCCAGTTCTAACTGTTGCTTCTTGACCTGCAATCAGATTTCTCAGGAGGCAGATAAGGTGGTCTGAAGAAGAATCTCTTGAAGAATTTTCTGCACTTTGTTATGATAAGATCCACTCAGTCAATGGCTTTGGCATAGTTGATAAAGTAAAAGGAGATGTTTTTCTGGAACTCTCTTGCTTTTTTGATGATCCAACGATGTTGGCAATTTAATTTCTGGTTCCCCTGCCTTTTCTAAATCCAAGAGAAGGCAATTTAAGAGGTAACAAGAATACACAGAAGAATTGTGCAAGAAAGATCTTCATGACCCAGATAACCATGATGGTGTGATCACTCACCTAGAACCAGACATCCTGGAAGGCGAAGTCAAGTGGGCCTTAAGAAGCATCAATGTGAACAAAGCTAGTGGAGGTGATGAAATTCCAGTTGAGGTATTTCAAATCCTAAAAAAAATTGATGTTGTGAAAGTGTTTTACTCAATATGCCAACAAATTTGTAAACCTCAGCCGTGGCCACAGGACTAGAAAAGGTCAGTTAGTTTTTATTCCAATTCTAAAGAAAGAAAATGCCAAAGAATGTTAAAATCTTATAAAATGATGTTATTTTGCAACTAGTCATCATTTCATGGCAAACAAAAGACATTTCAGTACTTAGACGGGCTAAAAAAATGAATAGAATTGGCTTAAAACCTATTACTTTCTACTTTTCTGTCACTGGTCAAAAATAATGTTTCTTATAAGTTGTATAACCACATCCAGTCCCCTCCCACATTCTCCACAGGAGGTGTGTAGGAGAACATGCATCCTGTCTAGATAGCCAGGCATAACTAGCTTAGATAAAGTCCACATTCATCACAGCAGAACCTGAAAGAGGAATTGATAGGAGCTGATTCAAGTTATTTCACTGAAGATCTGAAATCAGTCATATCTAAAAGAAAACTATTTTAGTGAAGAATAAATAATTAGTAAGTAAATAATTTAAATGATCAACTATGTAAATATGAAGCATTATGTTGGCATTTATATTCATACAATGTTTTAGAATTAGATAATTTCTAAGCTGAGAAAGACAGATTGTGTTCAAAGATAAATCATTTATGTCATGGTAAAATTCCATATAAGTAAGAAGCATTGCAAAAACAAATAAAAGTACCATCTTGAATAAAACCTCTAGCTTATATCAACAACTGCATCCTATGATAAATGAAAGTCATCAAATAAGGCTCAGTATTGTTAAACAGTGGATAAAGAAAAGTACATCTGAGTGCACAGGTACTAAGAGCATAAAGCAACAAAAACATATGCGGTCAAATGTTCCTCTTTCTCACAAACAGTAGTCCTCCTTTATCCATTTCAACATCCCCAGTGGATCCCTGAAACTACAGACAGTACTGAACCCTATATATTTCCTATGTTTGTATATCTACAGTGAAGTTTAATTTAAAAATTAGGCACAGTGAGAAAATATCTAAATTGTCAGCATCACCACATTTGGAGTTCTTATTAAGTAAAAAACGTTTTATTTAACACAAGAACTGCAGTATCATGACAGCCAATCTGATAAACAATGCAGCTAGTAAGTGACTAATGGGCAGACATGCTAGACAAAGGGATGCTCTGTGGCCGAGGCAGCAGAATGGAGCAGGACGGTGAGAGTTCAACACACTATCCAGAATGATATGCAATTGAAAACTGACAAAATTTTTATTCCTAGAATTTTCCATTTAATATTTTTGGAGATTGTTGGCCAAGGGTAACTGAAACCTCACAAATCAAAACCACAGATGAAAGGGCACTGGTATTACAAATTTCAGACCTTCAACAACTAAGCTCAGACAGATGTTCATTGTACCAATCATAGAGCCTCTAGTGCCCTTTATGAGTGTATTTATAATTCAGTACTGACCATTCAATGATCTGATAAAATCATGAAAAAGAAAAGTGCAAGACTGATAACACAGAGAAGTTGTTGGTGGGAGTTCCACAGCAAGGAAACCAGGAGAGCAAAAGGAAATGCAGAGAGAGAACACAGCTAATGTAAGTGATCTAAGCATGTTTAAGATAGGCTGGGCTAAGCTGTGATGTGTGGTAGGTTACATGTATTAAATGCATTTTTAATTAATTTATTTTAATTGGAGGCTAATTACTTTACAGTATTGTGGTGGTTTTTGCCATATATTGACGTGAATTAGACATGTCAATCAAATGTATGCCCCGTCCCAAATTCCCCTCCCACCTTCCCCATCCCATCCCTCTGAGTTGTCCAGTGCACCAGTTTTGAGTGCCCTGTTTCATGCATCAAACTTGGACTGGTCATCTATTTCACGTATGGTAATATACACGTTTCAGTGCTATTCTCAGATCATTCCACCTTCAGCTTCTCCTACAGAATCCAAAAGTCTATTCTTTATATCTGTGTCTTTTTTGCTGTCTTGCACATAGAGTTGTTGTTACCATCTTTCTAAATTCCTTATACACGTATTAATATACTGCATCAGTGGGTTTTTTTTCTGACTTACTTAACTCTGTATAATAGGCTCCAGTTTCGTCCATCTCATTAGAACTGACTCAAATGTGTTCTTTTTAATTGCTGAGTAATATTTCATTCTGTATATATACCACAACTTCCTAATCCACTCATCTGATGGACATCTAGGTTGCTTCTATGTCCTAGCTCTTGTAAACAGTGCTGCAGTGAGCATTGGGGTACACATGTCTCTTTCAATTTTGGTTTCCTCAGTGTGTATGCTAAGCAGTGGGATTCCTGGGTTGTATGGTAGTTCTATGTCCAGTTTTTTAAAGGAATCTCCACACTGTTCTCCATTGTGGCTATACTAGTTTGCATTTCCACCAACAGTGTAAGATAGTCTCCTTTCTCCAGACCCTCTCCAGCATTTATTGTTTGTATACTTTTTGATGGCAGCCATTATGACTGGCATGAGATGGTACTTCATTGTGGGTTTGATTTGCATTTCTCTGATAATAAGTGATGTTAAATATCTTTTCATGTGTTTGTTATCCATCTTTATGTATTCTTTGGAGAAATGTCTGCTTAGTTTTTTGGCCCATTTTTTTTATTGGATTGGGTTCTCTATTTTTCTGATACTGAGCTGCATGAGCTGCTTGTATATTTTGGAGATTAATTCTTTGTCAGTTGCTTCATTTGATATTATTTTCTCCCATTCTGAAGGCTGCCTTTTCACCTTGCTTATAGTTTCCTTTGTTGTGAAAAAAGCTTAATTAGGTCTTATTTGTTCATTTTTTGTTTTATTTCCATTATTCTGGAAGGAGGGTCATAGAGGATCTTGCTTTGATTTATGTCAGAGAGTATTCTGTCTGTTTTCCTTTAGCAGTTTTATAGTCTCTGGCCTTACATTTAGATATTTATTCCACTTTGAATTTATTCTTCTGTATGGTGCAATAAAGTGTTCTAATTTCATTCTATTACAGGTGGTTGACCAGTTTTCCCAGAACCACTTATTAAAGAGATTGTCTTTTCTCCATTGTATATTTTTTTCCTCCTTTATCAAAGATAACATGTCCAAAGCTGAATGGATTCATCTCTGGGCTTTCTGTTTTGTTCTAGTGACCTATATTTCTATCTTTGTGCCAGTACCATACTCTCTTGATGACTGCAGCTTTGTAGTATAGTCTGAAGTCAGGAAGGTTGATTCCTTCACTTCTGGTCTTCTTTCTCAAGATTCCTTTGGCTATTCAAGACTTTCTGTATTTCCATACAAATTGTAAAATTGTTTTAGTTCTGTGAAAAATACTGTTTATAGATTCATAGGGATTGCATTGAATCTATAGATTGCTTTGGGTAGTGTACTCATTTTCACTATATTGATTCTTCTGATCCATGAGCATGGTATATTTCTCTATCTATTTGTGTCATCTTTGATTTCTTCCATCAGTGTTTTATACTTTTCTATATGTAGGTCTTTTGCTTAAGTAAATTTATTCCTAAGTGTTGGATTCTTTTCATTGTAGTGGTTAATGTGATTGTTTACCTAATTTCTCTTTCTGTTTACTCATGGTTAGCATATAAGAATGCAAGGGGTTTCTGTGTGTTAATTTTATATCCTGCAACTTTGCTATATTCATTGATTAGCTCTAGTAGCTTTCTGGTGGTGTCTTTCGGGAGGTTTACTTCTTTTTCAATCTGGATTCTTTTTATTTCTTTTTCTTCTCTGATTGCTGTGGCTAAAACTTGCAAAACTATGTTGAATAGTAGTGCTGAGAGTGAGCACCCTTTTCTTGTTCCTGACTTTAGAGGAAATGCTTTCAGTTTTTCACCATTGAGGATAATGTTTGCTGTGAGTTTATCATAGATGGCTTTTGCTATATTGAGATACATTTCTTCTATGCCTGCTTTCTGGAGAGCTTTTTTTTTTTTT
>SJYW01033178.1:97112-126013 GCA_006410735.1 Raphicerus campestris
TTTTTGGAGAGTTTTTTTTTTTTTTTTTTTTTAATCATAAATGGATGTTGAATTTTGTCAGAAACTTTCTTTGCATCTATTGAGATAACCTTATGGTTTTATCTTTCCATCTGTTAATGTGGTATATCACATTGATTGATTTGTGAATATTGGAGAATCCCTGCATCCCTGGGATAAAGCCCACTTAGTTATGATGTATGATCTTTTTAATATGTTGTTTGATTCTGTTTGCTAGAAATTTGTCGAGTATTTTTGCATCAATGTTCATCAGTGATATTGGCCTTTTTTATGGTATCTTTTTCTGGTTTTGGTATTAGGGTGATGGTGGCCTTATAGAATGAGTTTGGGAGTTTACCTTCCATTGAAATTTTCTGGAAGAGTTTGAGTAAGATGGGTGTTAGCACTTCTATAAATTTTTGGTAGAATTCACCTCTCAACCCATCTGGTCCTAGGCTTTTGTTTGTTGGAAGATTTTTGGTTACTGTTTCAATTTCCTTTCTTGTGATGGGTCTGTTAAGATTTCTATTTCTTCCTGGTTCAGTTTTGGAAAGTTATGCTTTTCTAAGAATACGTTCATTTCTTCCAAGTTTCCCATTTTATTGGCATATAGTTGTTGATAGCAGTCTCATATTATCCTTTGTATTTCTGTGTTTTCTGTTGTGATTTCTCCATTTTCATTTCTATATTTATTGATTTTATTTTTTTTTTCTTGATGAGTCTAGCTAATAGTTTATCTATTTTACATATCTTCTCAAAGAACCAGCTTTTAGTTTTGTTGATTTTTGCTATAGTCTCCGTTGTTTTTTTCCACTTATTTCTGCTCTGATTTTTATGATTTCTTTCCTCCTACTAACTTTGGGGTTCTTCATTTCTTCTTTTTCTAGTTGCTTTAGATTGTAAAGTTAGGTTATTTATGTGATGTTTCTCTTGTTTCTAGANTTTTTTTTTTTTTAATCATAAATGGATGTTGAATTTTGTCAGAAACTTTCTTTGCATCTATTGAGATAACCTTATGGTTTTATCTTTCCATCTGTTAATGTGGTATATCACATTGATTGATTTGTGAATATTGGAGAATCCCTGCATCCCTGGGATAAAGCCCACTTAGTTATGATGTATGATCTTTTTAATATGTTGTTTGATTCTGTTTGCTAGAAATTTGTCGAGTATTTTTGCATCAATGTTCATCAGTGATATTGGCCTTTTTTATGGTATCTTTTTCTGGTTTTGGTATTAGGGTGATGGTGGCCTTATAGAATGAGTTTGGGAGTTTACCTTCCATTGAAATTTTCTGGAAGAGTTTGAGTAAGATGGGTGTTAGCACTTCTATAAATTTTTGGTAGAATTCACCTCTCAACCCATCTGGTCCTAGGCTTTTGTTTGTTGGAAGATTTTTGGTTACTGTTTCAATTTCCTTTCTTGTGATGGGTCTGTTAAGATTTCTATTTCTTCCTGGTTCAGTTTTGGAAAGTTACGCTTTTCTAAGAATACGTTCATTTCTTCCAAGTTTCCCATTTTATTGGCATATAGTTGTTGATAGCAGTCTCATATTATCCTTTGTATTTCTGTGTTTTCTGTTGTGATTTCTCCATTTTCATTTCTATATTTATTGATTTTATTTTTTTTTTCTTGATGAGTCTAGCTAATAGTTTATCTATTTTACATATCTTCTCAAAGAACCAGCTTTTAGTTTTGTTGATTTTTGCTATAGTCTCCGTTGTTTTTTTCCACTTATTTCTGCTCTGATTTTTATGATTTCTTTCCTCCTACTAACTTTGGGGTTCTTCATTTCTTCTTTTTCTAGTTGCTTTAGATTGTAAAGTTAGGTTATTTATGTGATGTTTCTCTTGTTTCTTGAGGTAAGCTTGTATTGCTATGAACCTTCCTCTTAGCACTGCTTTTACTGATTAAAGGTTTTGGGTTGTCATGTTTTAATTTTCATTTGTTTTTATGCATATTTTTATTTCCTTTTTTATTTCTTTAGTGATCTGTTGGTTATTCAGAAACATGTTGTTTAGCTTCCATATGCTTGTATTTTTAAGTTGTTTTTTTTCCTCCCCCCTCTACTTGACATCTAGTCTTACCACATTGTGGTCAGAAAAGATGCTTGAAATGATTTCAATATTTTTTAATTTATCAAGTCTAGATTTATGGCTTGGGATATAGCCTATCCTGGAGAATGTTCCATGTGCACTTGAGAAAAAGATGAAATTCATTGTTTTGGGGTGAAATTTCCTATAGATAACAATTAGGTCTACCTGGTCCATTGTGTCATTTAAAGCTTGTATTTCTTTGATAATTTTCTGTTTGGTTGATCCATTCATAGATGTGAGTGAGATATTAAAGTATCCCATTATTATTATGCTACTGTTAATTTCCCATTTCACACTTATTAGCATTTGTCTTATGTATTGAGGTACTCCTATGTTGGGTGCATATATATTTATAATTGTTATATCTTCTTCTTGGATTGATCGTTTGATCATTATGAAGTGTGCTTCTTTGTCTCTTTTCAAGGTCTTTATTTTAAAGTCTATTTTGTCTGGCATGAGTATTACTACTCTTGCTTTCTTTTGTTCTCCATTTTCATGAAATGTCTTTTTCCAGCCCTTCAGTTTCAGTCTGTATGTGTCCCTTGGTTTGAGGTGGGTCTCTTGTACACAGTATATATAGGAGTTTTTGTATCCATTCTGTCATTATTTGTCTTTTGGTTGGCATTCAATCCATTTACATTTAAGGTAATTATTGGTAAGTATGATCCCATTGCCATTTACTTTGTTGTTTTGGGTTTGATTTTATGAATATTTCCTGTGTTTCCTGTTTAGAGAAGATCCTTTAGCATTTGTTGGAGAGCTGGTTTGGTGGTGCTGAATTCTCTCAGCTTTTGCTTGTCTGTAAAGCTTTTGATTTCTTCTTCATATCTGAATGAGATCTTTGCTAGGTACAGTAATGTTGGTTGTAGGTTTTTTCTCTTTCATCAGTTTAAGTATGTCCTGCCATTCTCTTCTGGACTGAAGAGTTTCTATTGAAAGGTCAGCTGTTATCCTTATGGGGATCCCATTGTATGTTATTTGTTGCTTTTTCCTTACTGCTTTTAATATTTGCTTTTTGTGTTTGATCTTCGTTAGTTTGATTAATACGTGTATTGGGGTGTTTCCCCTTGGGTTTCTCCTTTTTGGGACTTTTTGGTTTTCTTGGACTTGGGTGGCTATTTTCTTCCCATTTTAGGGACGTTTTCACTTATATCCTCAAGTATTTTCTCGTGTCCTTTCTTTTTGTCTTCTTCTGGGATACCTATGTTTTGAATGATGGGGCATTTACCATTGTTCCAGAACTCTCTGTATTGTCCTCATTTCTTTTAGCTTTTTTTTTTTCTCTCTCTGCTTCATTTATTTCCTCCGTTGTATCTTCCAGTTCACTATCCTCTCTTCTGCCTCATTTATTCTACTGTTGGTACCCTCCAGATTGCTTTTTATCTCAGTTATTGCATTATTCATTATTGAATGACTCTTTTTTGTTTATTCTAGGTTCTTGTTAAATGTTTCTTGCATCTTCTCAATCCTTGTTTCTAGTCTATTTATCTGTAACTCCATTTTGTTTTCAAGATTTATTTTTTATCATCTTTACTATCATTATTCTGAATTCTTATTCAGGTAGACTCCCTATCTCCACCTCTTTTGCTTTGTTTGGTGGGTATTTATCATGTTCATTTTCCTGTTGAATATTTATCTGCCTTTTCATCTTGTTTAGATTACTGCGTTTGGGGTGCCCTTTCTGTAGACTGGATGTTCATGGTTCCTCTTTATTTTGAAGTCTTCTCCCTGTGGGTGGGATTGGACTAGTGGCTTGACAAGGTTTTCTGGTTGGGGGAGCTTGTGTCTGTGTTCTGGTGGGTGGAGCTGAANTATTTATCATGTTCATTTTCCTGTTGAATATTTATCTGCCTTTTCATCTTGTTTAGATTACTGTGTTTGGGGTGCCCTTTCTGTAGACTGGATGTTCATGGTTCCTCTTTATTTTGAAGTCTTCTCCCTGTGGGTGGGATTAGACTAGTGGCTTGACAAGGTTTTCTGGTTGGGGGAGCTTGTGTCTGTGTTCTGGTGGGTGGAGCTGAATCTTTTCTCTCTGGAGTACAATGAAGGGTCCAGTAGTGAGTTCTGGGGTTTTACCATGGCTTTGGGCAGCCTGACTTTTAATGTTCAGGGTTGTGTTCCTGCTTTACTGGAGAGTTAGCATGGTATGCCTTGCACTGGAACTTGTTGGCTCTTAGGTGGAGCTTGGTTTCAGTATAAGTATGGAGATTTTTGGGTGAGCTCTTGTCTATTAATATTCCCTGGAGTCGGGAGTTCTTTGATGTCCTCAAACTTTGGAGTTAAGCCTCCTGCTTCTGACTTTCAGTTCTTCTCTTATAGTAGCCTCAAGACTTCTCCATCCATACAGCACAAATTATAAAACATCTATGTTAATGGTGAAACAATTCTCCACAGCAAGGGAAACCCAGAGAGATTCATAGAGTTACATAGAGATGAGAAGAGGGAGGTGGGAGATAGAGCTGACAAGGAGGGGAATGGGGGAGTCAAAAGTGAAGAGAGCAATCTAGCCAGTAATAGATTCCCTAAATGCTCTCCACATTTCAAAACACCTGGAAAGATTCATAGTTATATAGAGAAAAGAAGAGGGAAGAGGAAGACAGAGGTGCCCAGAAGAGAGGGAGTCAAAGCAGAGAAAGTGATATAGCCAGTAATCAGTTCCCTAAGTGTTCTTCACAGCCTGCGACATCCAGAGAGATTCACAGAGTTAAGTACAGAAAAGAATGAGGAGGAAGGAGATAGAGGTGGCCTGGGGGAGAAGAGGGAGAGTCAAAAGGGAAGAGAGCAATCAAGCCACTAATCAAATCCTTAAGTGAAAATGGATACTGAAGATTAAATTCTTAAAGGTATAAAATTGATAACAAATACCAAAAAGCAAAGATTAAAAATCTAAAATACCGGTTAGACTCTCAAAAATACAATATAAAAAATACCAAACAAATCAATCAAAAAAGTATATATATATATATCAGTTCAGTTCAGTCGCTCAGTCATGTCCGACATGAATTACAGCACGCCAGGCCTCCCTGTCCATCATCAACTTCCAGAGCTCACTCAAACTCATGTCTCTAGAGTCGGTGATGTCATCCAACCATCACATTCTCTGTCGTCCTCTTCTCCTCCTGCCCCTAATCCTTCCCAGCATCAGAGTCTTTTCCAATGAGTCAACTCTTCGCATGAGGTGGCCAAATTATTGGAGTTTCAGCTTCAGCATCAGTCCTTTCAATGAACACCCAGTCCTTCAGAATGGACTGGTTGGCTCCCCTTGTAGTCCAAGGGACTCTCAAGAGTCTTCTCCAACACCACAGTTCAAAAGCACCAATTCTTTGGTGCTCAGCTTTCTTCACAGTCCAACTCTCACAACCATACATAACCACTGGAAAAACCATAGCCTTGACTAGAAGGACCTTTGTTGGCAAAGTAAGTTATCTGCTTTTGAATATGCTATCTAGGTTAGTCATAATGTGTGTGTGTGTGTGTGTGTGTGTGTGTATATATATATATGAAATTTGCTTTAAAAATAGGGTCTTTTTCTGGAAAGCTAAGAATAGGTAACTAAAATGAAAATTAAAGGAGTAATAAAGAACTTAAGATTTATATCTAGGAATTTCTCTAGAGCTGTTATGAGAAGTGTGGGATCAGTTCAGTTTCAGAGAGCTCTTTGTTCGAGTTTGTACTTGTTCTCAAGATCTATAAGACCCTTCCAATGCACTACTGCTACTGCTAAGTTGCTTTAGTCGTGTCTGACTCTGTGCGACCCCATAGATGGCAGCCCACCAGGCTCCCCCTATCCCTGGGATTCTCTAGGCAAGAATACTGGAGTGGGTTGCCATTTCCTTCTCCAATGCATGAAAGTGAAAAGTCAAAATGAAGTCACTCAATCGTGTCTGACTCTTTGCAACCCCATAGACTGCAGCCTACCAGGCTCCTCCATCCATGGGATTTTTCAGGCAAGAGTACTGGAGTGGGGTGCCGTTGTCTTCTCCATTCCAATGCACAGTCAATATCAACTGCAGGATTTTAGTCTGTTGCACCTGTCACTTCCAGAGTGGTTCCCTCTTCTTTCTTTATTTTGGCTTCCTCTGTTTGAAAGTCTCTTAAGTATCTAATTTTTATCCTGACACAAGGGGATGAAAGTGGTCACATATTTAGGCTCACTTGTTCTGTTGTGTTGTTGGGAGGGGGGGACACTGCAAATAAATGTCATTGGCATGTGTGTGGAGTGCTCACAGTGTATGGACCACACTCGTTTGGCACAGCCCAAGGCAGCATGTGCTTCTTGGATCTACACTGCTCAGGCTCCAGGGTGATTTGCAACAGCACTGTCTCAGATGGGCCCTGCATTTCATACCCTTCCCAGGTCTTAGCCACTCAGGTTCTAGGGTACTCTGCAAGGGCTCAGATTTGGTTAGGGTGTGCATTTTGTGCCCTTCTCAGGTTCGAGCAGCTCAGGCACTGTCTCAGGTGGGCCATGCATTTTAATATCACCTCCCTGGTCCGTTATGCTCGATTTGCTGGGTGTGCCATGAGAACACTGTCTTAAGTGTGCTGTGTGTCTCCTCTGGGGAGCTGATTTCAGGNAGCAGCTCAGGCACTGTCTCAGGTGGGCCATGCATTTTAATATCACCTCCCTGGTCCCTTATGCTCGATTTGCTGGGTGTGCCACGAGAACACTGTCTTAAGTGTGCTGTGCGTCTCCTCTGGGGAGCTGATCTCAAGTTGAGACACTCCTGCCCAATATCAACCATCCAGGATCCCAGGAAGATATATTAGCAACTGGGAGCCTGCTTACAGTTGGTGAAAGATGCCATCTCTGGGGCTGAGATTGCAGTAGTCCCTTGCCTTCCAGCTCTGGCTGTCGTATACCTGCCTCTCTGCCTGGTGGCAGAGGAGGAATGGCGGGGAGTGGCGGGGGGTGGAGGCGTAGCAGGGGGAGGGATCTATATGCAGCCCGCTAGCTCTCCTTTGATATTTACTCAATCCTTTGTTCTGTGAGTATGCCAGGCTGCACGTTATAGTCTTTCACGGGAAAGTTTTTATTATTTTTTTCTCTCTGATGATCCCATGGTTTGGATTGCTATCTCATGGTCGCTCCCTCAGATTGTTCTCAGGGCAATCAGGCTGGTCCTTACCCTGAGGACTGATGATGCAATCTGTGCCTCCATGCCAAGCCCCTGCTTGCTGGTGGCTGAAGCAAGTGTCTGGGCTACTTCTCCACTGGCAGTCACAGTTAGGCACATATTCTGTGTTTTTTTTTTTTTTTCTTTCAGCTATGGTGCCCTCTGAGATTCCAAAACTCCCCACACACTCACCTGTGGAAGCGTTTCCTTCTGTGTGGAAACTTCTCCTCTTTCACGGCTCCCTCCGCAGGGTGGGTCTCCAACCCTAGTCTTTTTCTCTGCTTTTTTGTCCTTTATATTTTGTCCTACCTCCTTTTGAAGATAATGGGCTCCTTTTCTGGGTGTCTGGTGTCCTCTGCCAGCATCCAGAAGTTGTTTTGTGGAAGTTGCTCAACATTCAAATGAGCTTTTGATGAGTGTGTGGGGGAGAGAATGGTCTCCCTGTTCTATTCCTCCACCATCTTGGGACCACCTCCTTAAATGCATTTTCAACTTACAGTTTCTCCAACTTACAATGGGTTTATAAGGATGAACCCACTGTAAGTCAAGAAGGATCTGTATATGACTTCACTTTTAAATAAATACATAGATTTTATATATAAAAATACACATATATATGAACTTTGAGTGATGATGTTAAATACTTATTGGAATGATTTTAAAAAAAAAACTGGTTCTGTGTACTAAGTATAAATTTCTCATTTTTTTATGTGCTGTTTTTGTAATTCCATCTCCTCAAGTTATATTTGTTGCTGTTGTTGTTGTTTTGCATCTAGTATATATTTTGTAAACTTTTACACTGATACCAAAGACAGGCAAAGACACTACAAGAAAATTACAAATATCCTTTAAAAATATTGACATAGAAATCTTGAACAACATACAAGCAAACTAAAGTAGTACATTAAAAGGTTTATACACTATGACCAAGTGGGATTTATTCCTGGAATTTGAGAATGAATCAACAGACAAAAATTGATCAATATAATATGTTAACTTAATAGAATGAAGGGGAAAAAATCATCTTGATGCAATAAAAGAATGACAAAATTCCACATCCTTTCACAATAAAAAACACTTAATAAACTAGAAATAGAAAGAAACTTATTATGTTAAAAGCCATATATGAAAAATCCATGGCTAACAACATATCCAGTGGTGAAAGACTAAAAGCTTTTCCCTTAGAATTATGGGGAATGCCCACTTTTGCCACTTCTAGTAAATATTATTTTAGAGGTTCTAGGCAGAGCAAGTAGGCAAGAAAAAGAAATAAACTTTCAAAATAGAAAGGAAGAAGTAAAATTATCTCTATTCACTAACAACATGGCAGTATATCTAGAAAATCCCAAAGGTTATACTAATGAAGTTAGAGATAATAAATGAATTCAGCAAAGTTCCAAGATACAAAATCAACCCACAAAAATCAGTTGCAAAGAACAATCCAAAAATGTAATTAAGAAAACAACTCCATTTACAATAGCATAGAAGAATAAGAAACAGGAATAAATGTAACCCCCTAATCAAAGTCTCAATGGTGATGAAGGTTTGAAACTAGAGAGAGATGGTGGTTATACAACATTGTGAACACACTAAATGCCAACTGATTGTATTTTTCAAATGGTTAATCATGTTTTGTCTAGGCAATATCCAGCTTGCTTCTCTTTCTCTTTTCCTCCCAACATTTTATTTTCGAATTTTTTACTGAACACCCATATACTGATCAACTAGATTCTACCTGTAGGCATTTTACTATTCTCTTTACTATTCTTTATCACATAATTATCCCTCTTTATACCAGTGCATTTTATTTTATGATGCATTTCAAAGAAATTGTCATCATCATTACACTTTGCCCATAAACACTTCAGCAAGCATATCATCTAAACTTACATAAAATGCACAAAGTTTAAGTGCATTTTCCTGAGTGTTGACAAATGCACCCATCTGTCTAACCCAATCCCCTATCAAGATATACAACATTACCATAATCCTAGAAATTAAGCACTTGCACTTTAAAAATGGGTGAAGTAGGATTTCCACCTTTTTAACAATATTACTAGAGCTACTAACTTGCATTTACAACATAGTTGATAAAAATATTCTGATATTCCTCTGGGTTGTATGAGAAGATAGACAGGGACCACTGATAGACTCAGGCATGTGTTGTTAGTTACACATAACTTCTTTCTTTCCTTCTCCATCAAAGGCTAGGCTCTCCTGGTTTTCAGTCTCTCCATTTGATGCAGGTAAATTTTTACTCTCTTGGTTGGCCACTTCCACCTGTCTTCCCTTTGCTTCCTTTTTCCTTTTGTTTCCACTTTTCCACCTGAAGATTCATCCTTTACTGCTGCCCTCTTTGGCTTTGCTTCCACTTTGGCAGGAGCTGGTTTAGTTGACAACCTCCCAGATCTCCTCTTGGGCTCCTCCTTCCCTGCACCCCCAATGTGGAGCTGAACTTCCTCTGGGACACCCTGAGAGCTGACAGCAGGGTGGGCACATGCTGGAAATATGGAAAGGAGTCTGGAAGCTGGTTTTCCAGGCCATAGCTCTCCTCCTCCTGCCAGAGCAGCTGGGACCCCTCATGGGCCTTATTCTTGTCTTATTCTGTTTTATTCCTTTTCCTTTTTGCTATTCTGATTGAGTGACTTCTACTACCCTTGTCACCCAGATCACCTGTCTTTTTTCATTCTCTGACCACTTGCTGGTTTCAACTAATGTATTTTTTGTTTCAGTAAATGAATTCAAAAGTTCTAAATCTTTATTTCTTTACAGTTTCTAACCTTTTGCTGAAGAAAGCTTGCAATTCACCTAAGCTTTGGTGATTCTCTGATCGAATTCATCCAGTTTTCTACTGAGTGTGATGAACATCTTTATGAGTAATACTCTCATTTTTTTTATCTGATAAACTTCTCATCACTTCTTCATTTAGCTGTTTTTCTGAGATAGCCTCATGTTTGAAAGATATTCTTTAAAAGATATTCTGTAGTTCCTTCATTTTTGCCTAACTCTCTTTGTTTCTATGTATATCAGCTTCATGGCCCAGCTTTGAAAAAGTAACCTCATATAGGAGGTGTCCTATAGAGTCCAGTGGTGCAATCTCCCCTGGCCAACAAAACCAGCTTTCCCAGGGGTATCCCATGTGTGGGCTGTGTGTGCCCTCCTGTGTTGGGTGGACAGCCATTGTTGCAGGTGTGCTGATCGGTCAGGTCGGTCCCCAGGCCAGCTTGGCTGTGACTGCTGCAGAGCTGGTCTCTGGTCCAAATGTCTAAAGGACCTGGCTGAAACTGCTGCACTGACAAGTGGTGCTGGTCTCTTGAGTTCTCATAGGAAAGCAGGGGCAGGACAGGTGGTATTAGCTAGGCTGATAGAGACTGATAGAAATAGTGCTCACCAGTACCAGGCCAGCTATGTGGAAAGAAAGTAAAAACAAATGAAATCTGCCAACACTTCCATCCCTAAAGCTCCACTGGAGCCCTGTCCCTCTGGTGCACATCGTGTAATTAGTCAATGGGTCTCCTGCTTGTCTGGCCCAGGCACTTTTCAAGCTGGTGCCTAGGTGATGGACTTTGGAGTGAATAAGTTTCTGCGTCAGTCTTTTAAGAATGTAGTCTCTTCCACAGCCCCTAGGATCCCCCAGATGTAAGTCCTGCTAGTTTTCGAAGCAAGCTATTATGGGGGCTCAGCTTCCTGGTGCAGGTCCCCCAGGCTGGGAAGCCTGATGTGGGATTTGGATCCCTGCTCCTCGGGGAGTACCTCTGCAGTTGTGATATCTCTCCTGTTTGTGTATTGTACCAAAGAAGTGTGGGAGGGTTTGTTCTCACTAGACCAGGACTCTGCACCTCCTACCTTTCTCAATGTGGCGTTTTTCTTATATCCTTAGTTGTAGAAAATCTGTGGTGCTAGTCTTCAGGTCGATTGTCAGAGACAGTGGTTCTATATGTGGTGGTAGTTTGGTTGGTCCCTGGGAGGAGCTGAGTCCAGGATCTTCCTACTCCACCAACTTGATCTGAAAACTGTGCAAGGCACTATCCTTGCACAAACACTGGACTGAACCTAAAAGTTCAACCTAAACGGGGGCTAGTATCTACTTCTCCTGTACCTTGAGGGAGTCACTTGCCTCATCACTGTTTCAACATCTCCAGTTCCCAGATATCTGGTTCTGCCTGCAAGTGGCAGAAAGGAATACCTTTAATCTGTCACAACCTGTATCTTAAAGCCCAGACCCAGAAAAGCCAGATCAAGAACGATCATGTCGCCTCTCACTGCCTGCCACCTTCAGATCTCCATAGTTTGGTTTTATTTCTGTTCTTCCAGATATGGTAATATTGGGACTTCATCCTTTAGAGAAAGACTGAAATTATATAAAGGGATTTTATAATTGTTAAATTTTATAACTAGGAAATATATTATCTATACTGGCATAATTTTTTTCTCAATTTCTATTGTTGAATCTTTAAGTTAATTTTAACTCTTTTGGACTTAAAGTACATTGACTGTGTTTGATTCAATGTAGAAAACTGAAATATAATTTTTTTAGAGCTTTAACATTATTTGATCATCTTCATTATTAGTTTCCTATTGGTTACATTGTCTCAGCATACTTTAATTACTTCTGATTATCCTGCTTTGTAAATGTTTATTTTCTAGCAGGAATAATTCTGAAATTGTTGTATCAGGATGGAAAATTATCAACTTGGTTAATTACCTAAGACTCATTTAATGACAACTGGTGTGGTTTTCAAAGCAACAATAATGGTTTGCATTTGATTAGGAATTTTGTTAGGACATTATTTTACTGTGAAATTAGGAAAGTAATAGCTCTCTTAAATATCTGCTATCCTAATGTATACCTTTTATCTTGCATTAGGTAAAATTCAAGTAGCAGACAGAGAAAAAATATTTAGAATTGATTAGAGTTATGTGCATATTCTGGTTCTGCCATTTATCAGCTGCTGGATCCAGGCCAACTTGTCTTCAACCCTCTGACACTCAGTTTCTTCATTGGTAACAGGAAGGTAATAATGCCTTTCTTGCTGGGTATTTGTGACTTAGTGAAGATAGACAAAGCAGCTAGCAAATGCAGTAATGTTTTGGGTTTTGTTGTTGTTGCTGTTGTTGTTGTTGTTGTTTGACACAAACTTGAGACATCAGACCACTTTGGAGGTCTAAGTGAATGTGAATATGTGAAGAGAATTCTTCATTCATTCCCTTATTCCTCTGAATTTTAGGGGTCCATAATTCTGTCACTTTTGTATGTGATATAAAGACAGATAGCATAAGACTAATGAAAATAAAGTGAGACTATTTGTGTTGGAAGCCCAGTGGATTTAACAACTGTGTGGAGGTCAGAGATGTCATTGAAAATAGGATGAATGTGTGATTACTTCTGAAAATGTATACTTCCTGTACAAGTTTACACAAAACATCAGGAGATGTGTAGTGATCTGAATTTCATTCATGAATCTGACTGTGGAAAACCTGTTAAAAACTGTGGATTCTGAGACTATAACTACTTACGCTCTTCTACTGTCCTTTCAGTTTAGTTCAATTCAGTCACTCAGTCGTGCCCAACTCTTTGCGACCCCATGAATTGCAGCACGCCAGGCCTCCCTGTCCATCACCAGCCTGGCATGCTGTGATTCATGGGGTCACACATCCATCCTATTTTCAATAACATCTGTGACGTCCACACCTCAAATAACTGGCTTAAAATCAAACATTTGTTCTCTTTTTTTGCCTACTACTCAAATAATCGCAAATAAATAGATGGCAGTGTTCTTTTAATAATTACTGTTATATTTGTCCAGTTGTGTATGCATGTTGCAGTAGGTATAAATAGTTATGAATCAGGTGACTTTCAGACTGGAAGCCCTGTAAGAAGGAGTGAGCCTCCTTTGTGAAAAATAATCATGTGATGTGTGCATGGAATGGATGTTCATGAAAAGAAATGCAATCTTTTGTCTCTATAGTTACATGTTCTTTTAGATTCCTAACTTAGAAATTATCTAACTTGACAAAAGATCTCTGTGAAGAAATACAAAGCTAAGAACATGATTTTAAAAAATCAGGATAAATGAAAATTACTTCAGTCTTTGCACAGCATAAAATTAATGCAATTATCTAATGACACTGTCTCATGACCACTTTCCTGGCATGTCTGTTGCCAATGGCTACATGAATAGATGAAGTTATAAAAGAAAATTTGTTCTGTGCTTTCTTTTGCCAAAGGAGCTTCTGTTTTGTGACAACAAAGCCACAGATGATGCTTTCCTGCAGCAAGATTGCAACTGAATACTTTCTCTGGGGCCTTGGCAGTAAATGAAAGATTTAAAATTTAATGCTGCAATTTTCTATTTTCATAGTCTTTTGTTCTACAAAGGACAGCTTTTCCTTGATTTGTGGAATTTGTCATTACTCAGTTGAATTAAGAAAGAGATGAAAAATTAGGGAGAACCTAAAAACTCATTAACATAGTCATTTTGTTAACCCTGCTAACATAATCTGCATAATTAATTTATGTTTACCTTCTTTCAAGCTTTTAATTTTTGTCCCCATGTAGTTTTGATTTACTTCATAGTGTCAGTGATTTAATTTGCCACAAATTTATCAGTCTGGAAAATTGAAATTATTTATATTTAATATTGTTATCCAAATATTCATTCATTGCCTACTATTGCCAACTCCAATACTGAGCATTGACCATACATGGTTCCTGACCTCATGGTCTAGTTAGAGAAAGAGCCATTAATTAAATAACCAAAAGCACAAAAAATGTAAAGTTGAGATTGCGATGAATACTAGAGAGGAATGGTAAATGAGGTAAATGTTCACATAATTAGAAAATGAGACTGTCTTGAAGAAGTGATTTGTGTTGAGAGCCAAAAGGTTAAAGTCCTTTAAACAAAGGAGGGAGGAAATTGTGTCCAACAATGAGGAAATCATCTGCAAGAGCCCACGGAAATGGAGATGATGAGTGTATCTTAAGACCAGGAGGCCCAGTGATGCTGGAGCAAAAAGATTTGTCTAGAGTAGTCCAAGATGAAGCTGGAGAGATGGGGATGGGGTCAATCTAAACAATGCAGACTGGATTCATAAGTTTTCCTTATATTAAGAGCAATGCAGAATTTAAGTAGGTAAGGGGTGACTTATATTTTCAGTTTAAGCCCTTCTTGCAGTATAAAGAATGAAGCAGGACAATAATAAAAATGGGTAGAATACTTAGACGATTACTTCCGTAACCCAAGAAAGAGATGATGGTAGCATGGACTAGAATTTTTGGAAGGTGGTGTTTGAGGATAGAAAGAAGTAGATGTGAATGAAATTTGTAAAGTCAACTTGCAGGATCTAGTGAGGGATTGGACATGGAATAAAGAGAGAGACAGATGCAAAGCACCCTGATTTCCAGCCAGCATAATTCGATAATGGATTACTATTATTAGAAATAAGGAGAACTGGAACAGAGCAAGCTTGGTGGACTGTGAGGAAGATGGCAAAATTCATGGGAGACATAATGAGTTTGCATGTTTAAAATAAGATTTCAGTAGATTTTGAAAACTCAGCAGTGGCCACAGGACTGGAAAAGGTCAGTTATCAATCCAAAAAAAGGGCAATGCCAAACAATATTCAAACTACCTCACAATTGCACTCATTTTACATGTTAGCAAAGTAATGTTCAAAATGCCCCGAGCTAGGCTTCAGCAGTAAGTGGACCAAGAACTTCTATATGTACAAGTTGTGTTTAAAAAGATAGAGGAACCAGAGATCGAATTGCCAACATTGGTTGGATCATAGAAAAAACAAGAGAATTTCAGAAGAACTTCTACTTCATTGACTATGATAAAGCCTTTGACTGTGTGGATCACAACAAAGTGTGGAAAATTCTTAAAGAGATTGGAAGGTCAGACCACCTGACCTACCTCCTGAGAAATCTGTATGCAGTGCAAGAAGCAACAGTTAGAACAAGGCATGGAAAAACAGACTGGTTCCAAATTGGGAAAGGAATACATCAAGGCTGTATATTGTCACTCTGCTTATTTAACTTATATGTATGTGAAATACTGGACTGGACAAAGCACAAGCTGGAATCCAGATTGTTGGGAGAAATATCAATAACCTCAGATATGCAGATGATACCACCCTTATGGCAGAAAGTGAACAGGAACTAAAGATCCTTTTGATAAAGGTAAAAGAGGAGAGTGAAAAAGCTGGTTTAAAACTGAACTGTCAATTCTGAAAACTGGCAATAAAAATGGCTGAGCACTGAAGAACTGATGCCTTTGAACTGTAGGTCTGGAGAAGATTACTGAGAGTTGTTAGGACAGCAAGGGACTTCTCTTGTGGCTCAGACGGTAAAGTGTCTGCCTACGTTGCGGGAAACCTGAGTTCAATCCCTGGGTCAGGAAGATCTCCTGGAGAAGGAAATGGCAACCCACTTCATTATTCTTGCCTGGAAAATCCCATGGATGGAGGAGCCTGGTAGGCTACAGTTCATGGGGTTGCAAAGAGTTGGACATAATTGAGCGACTTCACTCACTGAGGACAGCAAGGAGATAAAACATTTCAATCCTAAAGGAAACCAGTCCTTGAATATTCATTGCAAGGACTGATGCTGAAGCTAAAGTTCCAATACTTTGCCCATCTAATGAGAACAGCCAACTCATTGGAAAAGACCACAGTGCTGGAAAAAAACTGAAGACTGGAGGAAAATGGAACAACAGAGGACAAGATGGTTGGATGGCATCTCCAACTCAACAGACATGAGTTTGAGGAAACTCTGGGAAATAGTGATGGACAGGAAGCCTGGCATGCTGCAGTCCGTGGAGTTGTGAAGAGTTGGATATGACTGAAAGACTGAATAACAACAACCACAAAAAGTCTTTGAATAGGTAACTTGCAGAGTAAAAAGTGGTCTGAATTAGAGACATTATTTATATGTCATTTGAATCTATGAGCATGAATGACTTTTCTAATGAGAAAGGAAAAAAATGAGAAAATGAGTCTAAAAAAGCAGTGAAATTCTAATGTAAATGGCCAGGTTGAGAAGGATGACCTCAAAGGAGGCAGAGGGGACAGCTGTAGAGTTGTAACAAACAAGAGAGGGTAGTGATGTGAGGTTTATAGAAGAGAACACTTCAACAGGACCACAAGGGACTTCCCTGGTCATCCAGTGGTTAGGACTCCACACTTCTACTGCAAGGGACCTTGATTCTACCCCTGATCAGGGAACTAGGATCCCACAAGCTGAGGCTTAAAAAAAAAAAAAAAAAAACCAGAGGTCAGCATTCTAGAAGGCTGCTGAGAGGGCAGATTAGAAGAGTGAAAAGCATCTACTGCAAGTGATGATGTAAATACCAGCATTGACCTACCAAGAGCTTTCTGATATAGCCTGGAGAGTAAGTGCAGGTGAGAACATGGACACACTGAATAGAGATAACTCCTTTGGGGAATTTGGCTGTGAAGGAAAGAAGGCATTAACTGGAGGGGAATATAGGGGTATTTTTATGTTTTTTTTCTTTTTAAAATATTGTTTAAATATATTTTCTTTGATTGCATAGACTTGTGCCAATTCAGGGAGGTAGAAAATTATCAAGGGTTTAATGAGACTCAAAAAATTTTGAACTAGTTGTGCTGANACCTGAGTTCAATCCCTGGGTCAGGAAGATCTCCTGGAGAAGGAAATGGCAACCCACTTCATTATTCTTGCCTGGAAAATCCCATGGATGGAGGAGCCTGGTAGGCTACAGTTCATGGGGTTGCAAAGAGTTGGACATAATTGAGCGACTTCACTCACTGAGGACAGCAAGGAGATAAAACATTTCAATCCTAAAGGAAACCAGTCCTTGAATATTCATTGCAAGGACTGATGCTGAAGCTAAAGTTCCAATACTTTGCCCATCTAATGAGAACAGCCAACTCATTGGAAAAGACCACAGTGCTGGAAAAAAACTGAAGACTGGAGGAAAATGGAACAACAGAGGACAAGATGGTTGGATGGCATCTCCAACTCAACAGACATGAGTTTGAGGAAACTCTGGGAAATAGTGATGGACAGGAAGCCTGGCATGCTGCAGTCCGTGGAGTTGTGAAGAGTTGGATATGACTGAAAGACTGAATAACAACAACCACAAAAAGTCTTTGAATAGGTAACTTGCAGAGTAAAAAGTGGTCTGAATTAGAGACATTATTTATATGTCATTTGAATCTATGAGCATGAATGACTTTTCTAATGAGAAAGGAAAAAAATGAGAAAATGAGTCTAAAAAAGCAGTGAAATTCTAATGTAAATGGCCAGGTTGAGAAGGATGACCTCAAAGGAGGCAGAGGGGACAGCTGTAGAGTTGTAACAAACAAGAGAGGGTAGTGATGTGAGGTTTATAGAAGAGAACACTTCAACAGGACCACAAGGGACTTCCCTGGTCATCCAGTGGTTAGGACTCCACACTTCTACTGCAAGGGACCTTGATTCTACCCCTGATCAGGGAACTAGGATCCCACAAGCTGAGGCTTAAAAAAAAAAAAAAAAAAAAAAAAAACAGAGGTCAGCATTCTAGAAGGCTGCTGAGAGGGCAGATTAGAAGAGTGAAAAGCATCTACTGCAAGTGATGATGTAAATACCAGCATTGACCTACCAAGAGCTTTCTGATATAGCCTGGAGAGTAAGTGCAGGTGAGAACATGGACACACTGAATAGAGATAACTCCTTTGGGGAATTTGGCTGTGAAGGAAAGAAGGCATTAACTGGAGGGGAATATAGGGGTATTTTTATGTTTTTTTTCTTTTTAAAATATTGTTTAAATATATTTTCTTTGATTGCATAGACTTGTGCCAATTCAGGGAGGTAGAAAATTATCAAGGGTTTAATGAGACTCAAAAAATTTTGAACTAGTTGTGCTGAATTGGAGAGGAGGCTTTCAGAGACATAGAGTGGTGTTTATATAAGGTTTTTCAGGGCATTTTGTAATTTTGTAATCATTAACTTATGGTAGCTCAAATATGACCTGCTGTGAAACTCTCACAGGTAGTATTCTGCTTCTCTTGAGAAGCCACAGAGCTCATGTGTTCAGGTGTTTCACTACAACCGGTGGTTCCACTATCAAAATACAATTTAAAAAAGAGAAGTTGTGACACTAGAAAGTATTATTAAAATTTTAAAAAAACTATAAAATATCAACTTGATAATGAGAGGAGTAAGAAACATAAAGAAAACAAAGGACTGGGAAATCTAAGAGTAGTTTAAAATAATTGTAGTGGGTGTAATTGAATAATAAATGTGGATTTTTAAGTGCATTTGTTCAGGGTAATCCCCAACTGCTACTCTGGGATGATGACTGAAATGTCAAGAAAGAGAAGAGCACTGGGGCAAGGCGGTGACAGTGATGATAGTTCATTAGCGTGAATGTTGTCACCAGGCAGATGAATAGCAGGCTCTGGGCAAGGAGAGTAGACTGTGAGCCTGGTGCCAGAGTCTTTGATGAAAGAAGTGTGAGCAGAATGTCTGAAGACACCAAGAATAGTGAAAAGCATGATGGCATGTGTTTCAAAAAAAGAAGTGACCACATGAGAGCTCTAAGTGAAAGTAAGGAGAATGCTAATTTCTCTTCTTGACCATGAAGTTCACAGGATGGTGAGAAAATAATGAACATTGAAGAAGTGGTGTCTTCAAAGGCAAACGAGAATTCAGTAAAAATATGGAGAGGACATGGGGAGCTTTGCAGGTTTTGCAGTGGAAGTTCCAGAAGGTGACGTAGAAGGGTTTGAACAAGGGGGATTGATTGAAGGATGAGTTGAGGACAGATAACCAGGCTTCCCTGGTGGCTCAGAGGTTAAAGCGTCTGCCTGCAATGCAGGAGACCCCAGTTCAATCCCTGGGTTGCAAAGATCCCCTGGAGAAGGAAATAGCAACCCAATCCAGTATTCTTGCCTGGAGAATCCCATGGCGGAAGGAGCCTGGTAGGCTACAGTCCATGGGGTCACAAAGAGTTAGACAGGACTGAGCTATTTCACTTTCTTTCACTTTCAGCCAGAGCAATATGGGAATAACGTACTTGTCGCCAAAAGAAAATATTAATTCATGATGATCTAAAAACAAATATTATGGCATGCATTCCTCACATCTGTTAGGATTTATGAAACATGGACAAAGGATATCTTACAAAATCCCATAAGATCAACAAGAAAGTGAATCTTTTATCTTTCAGTTTAACTGGAAGCAAATCAAAACACAATAGTGAAACTCCAAAACTTTGGCCACCTGATGCGAAGAACTGACTGATTTGAAAAGACCCTAATGCTGGGAAAGATTGAGGGCAGGAGGAGAAGGGGATGACAGAGAATGAGATGGTAGGATAGCATCACCCACTCTATGGACATGAGCTTGAGTAATCTCTGGGAGTTGGTGATGGACAGGGAGGCCTGGTATGCTGCAGTTCATGGGGTCACAAAGAGTCAAACACAACTGAGCGACTGAACTGAATGAAATAAGAGGGACTTTCTCAGTGTCTCAATTTGTGGATCAAGAAAATATCCTGAAGAAGGACATGACAACTCACTCCAGTATTCTTGCCTGGAAAATCCAGTGGGCAGAGGAGCCTGGTGGGATACAATCCATGGGATTGCAAAACTTAGTGACCAAACAACAATGAAATAACAATAGAAATATCAGTAAATTAAGCAATATAGAAAAACTAAAGTATATGAGTAATAATTTCATTGTAGGTACCTTCCCAATTGGTTTCACAATGTAGGTGAATTCTTGACAGAAATGCCACCAAGTCCTGATTGATATGTAAATTTTATTTTTAATTTATCTGAGTATATATACTATTTGGGTACTATCCTGTTGGACACAGACAAATTCTTGAAGAAAAAGATCCTGAAATGTGGCTTACAATTCTATAGAACTAGCTCCTTTTAAAGAATAAAAAGATACACTAGTGGGGACACAATTTACAGGGAAAAATGATGTGCCTCTAAAACATGATACAAATAAAACAGGAGAGCAACCAGAGCTGAAGGGTAACACAGTGAAGAGTAGTGTAATGGACATAGTTTGAGTGAGTTCTAATTATTAAAGACATGTCTGACCTTGTTTTTCAACTTATGACTATTTCCAAAAAGTTCTGGCATTTGATATCATGCAACTAATGCAATACCACCTAGAAAGTAAACAGGCAAAGCCAAAGCATGGAACAGTAGACAGGGAAGAGGTTTGGGATAAGAAAGGCCTGAATCATAGTCTGTTTTCACCACTTGGTACCTGTGGGCCTTGACTAGGTTATTTAAGTCCTCAGAACCTCAGTCTCTTTATTCATAAGATATAGAGCATCATAGCTACTGGGAGCTTACCTGCTGGGCAGGTTAAGTGAAATGATGTAGACACAGTATGACCAGTGCCTGGTACCCAGAAACTGCTCTGCGCATCCTTTGGAGGCTGAGTAGTACGATCACAGAGGCTGCACTTGGAAACCAGACTGCTGGTTTCAGACATGAGTCTGTTACTTCCTAGCAGTGTGATTTGGGGCAAATCACTTACATTTCCTGCAATTCAGTGTTCTCATCTGTAAGTGGAGATAACACTACTTAATTCAAAGTACTGTTGTCAGAATTAAATAAACATTTGCCTCTTTGAACACATCCTGACACATATAGTAAGTATCTGATAAATATTTATTTGAAAAATTATATTAAAAGTATATAATAGTATACTTTTGTATACAAAAGCATTCAATAGTATTAATAAATAAATTATTATTAATAGTATTATTAAAGACTTTTTGGTTAGGGCATCCAGTCAACAAGGGGAAACTGAATGAAAGTAAAGAGTTTTGGTTGAACCACAGATATTTCTAAAACTCATACTGAGGTATTTAATTTCACTCATTTTATGTGGTCTATGTATGTTTTTGGAAATCAGTGTAATTAATGGTAATTATCTGCTGGCAAATCTACAGGACTATATGAGAAGTAATCTGCTTATTGATCAGCCTCAGGTTTTATTCTCTTTTCTCAGCCAGTTTTCGATGTCTTCACAGCAGTTACATGTAATTACAAACATCTGGTTCCACTGACATCGCCTTAGTTTTATTGTGTTACTGCTCAAGCTTCACCAATGAAATGAGAATTCTCATTTCATTGGTCATTAGTAGAAATGAGGCAACTCTGAGTACAGTATGGTTGCTGTGAAATAAGTAATTTCTGACAACCCATAGCGACAGTGTTTACTACTTCAATCAGATAAATAGTGAGTGTGCATTCCCCTTTAACATATTACTTGGAAATTATATTTACTTTTATCCAGCCACAGAAAAGGAAGATGAAAGGAATTAAGATGATTTAAAAAGATGTTTGCAGTTTTAATTTTCATTTGGTTAGCTCATTTCCCCCAAATTTCTGCATTAATTGTTAGGCAGATAGTTCCCATGATTTTTCTGGGAAGTAAGAACTATGTGTTTTTATGGAATCTCTTTTACATACATATTTTTATTTTTATACAATTTTAAAATTACTTTCCACTTACAGTTATTACAACATATTGACTATGTTCCTCATATTGCACATTATGTCCTTCAGTATATTGATAATCCGACAGTCAGTATCCCCTGCTCCCTAATTTCTATACGGCCCCTCACCACCGGTAATTGCTGGTTTGTTCTTTATATTTTTGAGCCTGCTTCTTTTTGGTTATATTCACTGGTCGGAGGAGCCTGGTGGGCTGCAGTCCACAGGGTCGCTAAGAGTTAGACATGGCTGACCAACTTCACTTTCACTTTTCATTTTCATGCATTGGAGAAAGAAATGGCAACCCACTCCGGTGTTCTTGCCTGAAGAATCCCAAGGATGTGGAAGCCTGGTGGACTGCTGCCTATGGGGTTGCACAGAGTCGGACACAACTGAAGTGACTTAGCAGCAGCAGTGACTGGTTAGTTGTATTTTTTAGACTCCTCATAAAAGTGATACTACACAGCATTTATTTTCCTCTGACTTATTTCACTTAGCATAATGACCTCACGGTCCATTAATGATGCTGTAAGTGGCAAAATATCATTCTTTTTTTTATAGCTGGGCAGTACGAAATGTCTTTTATATAAGGTTCACATATCCTATAAAATCTGCACAGATAGAGCATTTAAATTATTAAGACTCTTGGATGATACTAATAGCGCTAAATACTTGACAGCTTTGAAGGCAGAAGGCATAGAAAGGTAAGCTGTGGCAGATCACAAAGAAACTGGGCCATGGGCTTGGTGTGTCAGGGTAGGAGTCCCGTCTTTTCTGTCTGACTGTGGCGTCATTATGAAGGCACTTCATGTCTCTGAGCCTCTATGTACAGTCGGACTAAAAATACCCATTCAGATGTACTGTGAAAATTTCATGTACTCAGTGCAGCAGTCCCAGGCATTACCCATAAGAGATTTCCTGTTAAATTTCTTTCTTTATCAATAAAAAAATATAATTTTTTAGATCTTCCACAAAACGAGTTTCCTTCAAAACTGCAGTATGGTTACAGGTTTTCAAAGAATAAAGACTGGGGACATTTTATTTGTAAATATGCACATTATTGCTAGGATCTTTGGGAGTTTTAAAAATTTGGGGATTTTTTAAGCCAAAAATCTTGGCTTAAATGGAAAATTTGTGAGACTATGTTACAATAAAAGTAGATATATCCAAATTCTTTCTTACTCTTGTTTAAAATATTCATGTTAAACTTAAGACAGAATGCAAACTTGAAACTTATCATAACAAAGTTGCCCTTACTATTCTATATTCTATATAAATAAGCCAAGAAAAATACAGAAAATTCTTTGTTTGTGAATATATCTCATTAGCAACTATGAGCTTAAATTATCTTGTCTTAAATTTTTAAGAATAGTACTGATAAACCTGTTTGCAGGGCAATAATACAGACACAGATATAGAGAACATAGTTGTAGACACCACACGGGAAAGAGAGGGTGGGATGAATTGAGAGAGTAACATTGAAACATACACATTACAAAATTTAAAACAGATAGCTAGTGGACAGTTGTCTTATAGCAAAATGAGCTCAGCCTAGTGCTCTGAGGGGGAGTTGGGAGGGAGGCTCCACAGGGAGGGGATGTATGTATCTACTTGGTTGACTAAGGTCCATCTAGTCAAGGCTATGGCTTTTCCAGTAGTCTTGTATGGACATGAGAATTGGATTGTGAAGAAAGCTGAGCACCAAAGAATTGGTGCTTTTGAACTGTGGTGTTGGAGAAGACTCTTGAGAGTCCCTTGGACTGAAAAGAGATCCAACCAGTCTATTCTGAAGGAGATCAGCCCTGGGATTTCTTTGGAAGGAATGATGCTAAAGCTGAAACTCCAGTACTTTGGCCACCTCATGCGAACAGTTGACTCATTGGAAAAGACCCTGATGCTGGGAGGGACTGGGGGCAGGAGAAGGGGACGACAGAGAATGAGATGGCTGGATGGCCTCACTGACTTGATGGACGTGAGTCTGAGTGAACTCCGGGAGTTGGTGATGGACAGGGAGGCCTGGTGTGCTGTGGTTCATGGGGTCGCAAATAGTCGGACACGACTGAGTGACTGAACTGAACTGATGGCTGATTCACGATGCTGTACGGTGTTGGCAGAAATCAACACAACATAACCCCAATTAAAAACAAGAATTTAAAAAAAGAATGATGTAAACTATTTTGTAGCAGTTATGCACTTAATTTGAAAACCATTAGAAAAGAATCTTCAAATTTTCAAACCTGTGAAAATGTATTATTTTTAGTAAATCATGAAATGCTAAAAGGAGATACTGATATTATATGGTATTATAAATTTTGTGAATCATTTTAAGCTTGTGTATAAACTTTCAACTCACACACCTATAGTGTTTGCTGATAGCTTTAATACAGACAAGAAAACTAAAATAGAGAATATAAAAATTTCCCTAAGTCCCATGAAAAATAAGCCTTTGAACCAGAAATAGTACATTTTCAGACTTTTACTCTATCTCAATTTTCTTCCCCTAAAATATGTGGTATATCAAATACTTTTTTAGTCATGCTAAAATAATTTTTTTCAAATGTGTTACTTATTGGCTTCTAAGATGGTACTTGCAAATAATGCAGTCATTTTATTGGTTTACTTTAGAGGGAAAATGCTTAATAAAATAATGAGATACTTGTACATAACAAAATTAAGTGAGTGAAGTAAATTATGTGTTAAAATATCAACATATGTAATGCAATTTTCATTTTTGTTCTTTACTTTATAAAAATAGTTATAATTTTTTTATTTTATTTTTACTTTATTTTACTTTATAATACCATATTGGTTTTGCCATACATTGACATGGATCCGCCATGGGTGTATATAAACTCACAATCCAGAATCCCCCTCCCACCTCCCACCCCATATCATTTCTCTGGATCATCCCCATGCACCAGCCCCAAGCATTCTGTATCCTGTATCGAACATAGGCTGGCGCTTCATTTCTTACATGATAGTATACATGTTTCAATGCCATTCTCCAAAATCATCCCACCCTCTCCCTCAGAGTACAAAAGTCCATTCTATACATCTGTGTCTCTTTTGCTGTCTCGCATACAGGGTCATCTTTATCATCTTTCTATATTCCATATATATGTATACTGTATTGGTGTTTTTCTTTCTGGCTTACTTCACTCTGTATAATCGGCTCCAGTTTCATCCATCTCATTAGAGCTGATTCAAATGTATTCTTTTTAATGACTGAGTAATACTCCATTGTGTATATGTACCAGTGCTTTCTTATCCATTCATCTGTTGATGGACTTCTAGGTTGTTTCAATGTCCTGGCAATTATAAACAATGCTGCAATGAACATTGGGGTACATGTCTCTTTCAATACTGGTTTTCTCGGTGTGTATGCCCAGCAGTGGGATTGCTGGGTCATAAGGTAGTTCTATTTGCAATTTTTTAAGGAATCTCCACACTGTTTTCTATAGTGACTGTACTAGTTTGCATTCCCACCAACAGTGTAAGAGGGTCCCCTTTTCTCCACACCCTTTCCAGCATTTATTGCTTGTAGACTTTTNTGGCTGGATGGCATCACTGACTTGATGGACGTGAGTCTGAGTGAACTCCAGGAGTTGGTGATGGTCAGGGAGGCCTGGCATGCTGCGATTCATGGTGTCGCAAAGAGTCAGACATGACTGAGTGACTGAGCTGAACTGAACTGAATGTATGTTCAAAGTTATTTTGCTTTTCAATTTCAAACACCTTCCCTCCATTATGAAGAAATTCTCTTTAAAAGCAGGATCCTCTATGACCCACCTCCCAGAATATTGGAAATAAAAGCAAAAATAAACAAATGGGACCTAATTAAACTTAAAAGCTTCTGCATAACAAAGGAAACTATAAGCAAGGTGAAAAAACAGCCTTCAGAATGTGAGAAAATAATAGCAAATGAAGCAACTGGCAAACAGCTACTCTCAAAAATATACAAACAACTTCTGCAGCTCAATTCCACAAAAATAAATGACCCAGTCAAAAAATGAGCCAAAGAACTAAATAGATATTTTTCCAAAGAAGACATACAGATGGCTAACAAACACATGAAAAGATGCTCAACATCATTCATTATCAAAGAAATGCAAACCAAAACCACAATGGAGTACCATTTCACACCAGTCAGAATGGTTGTGATCCAAAAGTCTACAAGCAATAAATGCTGGAGAGGGTGTGGAGAAAAGAGGACCCTCTTACACTGTTGGTGAGAATGCAAACTAGTACAGCCACTATGGAGAACTGTGTGGAGATTCCTTAAAAAACTGGAAATAGAACTGCTTTATGACCCAGCAGTTCCACTGCTGGGCATACACACTGAGGAAACCAGAATTGAAAGAGACACATGTACCCCAATGTTCATTGCAGCATTGTTTATAATAGCCAGGACACGGAAGCAACCTAGATGTCCATCAGCAGATGAATGGATAAGAAAGCAGTGGTACATATACACAATGGAGTATTACTCAGCCCTTAAAAAGAATACATTTGACTCAGTTCTAATGAGATGGATGAAACTGGAGCCAATTATACAGAACGAAGTAAGCCAGAAAGAAAAATACCAACAGAATATACTAACATATATATGAAATTTAGAAAGATGGTAATGATAACCCTGAATGCAAAACAGCAAAAGAGATACAGATGTATAGAACAGTCTTTTGGACTCTGTGGGAGAGGCCGAGGATGGGATGACTTGGGAGATGACATTGAAACATGTATAATATCATATATGAAACAAATCCCCAGTCCCGGTTCCATGCATGATACTGGTTGCTTGGGGCTGGTGCACTGGGACGACCCAGAGGGATGGTACAGGGAGAGAGGAGGGAGGGGGGTTCAGGATTGGGAACACGTGTACACCTGTGGCAGATTCATGTTGATGTATGGCAAAACCAATACAACATTATAAAATAATTAACCTCCAATTAAAATAAATAAATTTATATTAAAAAATAAAATAAATAAAATACTCCTGGAAAACACTCTGTAACTGAGGACCTGAATATAATAATGAAAACAAGGTGTGAAGCACATACAAATGCAACACCATGGATGACTTTCAAGACTTTGTATTGAATGAAAGAAGCCAGACACAAAAAGTGTATAATTGTTGTTCTACATTTGTATGAAGTTAGAGAATAGGCAAAATCAATGGAATGTGATAAAAGTACAGCTAACAGTCACATCTTAGGAAGAAGAATTGACTGGACAGAGGGAAGAACAAGTATGAATTGCTGAAGATGTGTATTTTGATTTGACTGCATGCCTCAGTTCAGTTCAGTTCAGTTGATCAGTCGTGTCTGACTCTTTGCGACCCCATGAATAACAGCACGCCAGGCCTCCCTGTCCATACCAACTCCTGGACTCCACCCAAACCTATGTGCATCAGGTCGGTGATGCCACCCAGCCATCTCATCCTCTGCCATCCCCTTCTCCTCCTGCCCCCAATTCCTCCCAGTATCAGGAGTCTTTTCCAATGAGTCAACTCTTTGCATGAGGTCTCCAAAGTACTGGAGTTTCAGCTTCAGAATCAGTCCTTCCAATGAACATCCAGGACTGATCTCCTTTAGGATGGACTGGTTGGATCGCCTTGCAGTCCAAGGGATTCTCAAGAGCCCTCTCAAGAGTCTTCTCCAATACTACAGTGCAAAAGCATCAATTCTTCGGTGCTCAACTTTCTTCACAGTCCAACTCACATCCACACATGACCACTGGAAAAACCATAGCCTTGGTAGGTACAAATTTAACGCTTCATTGTAAGTAAAAACTATATATTGTAGGTAGGTAATTAAAGTTATTTCATTGGCACAACTCAAAATATTTAAACATGGCATCAGTAAATAGAACAAAAATCAGAGTTTACTTAGATTTTTTTCAGAAAACTGATAGGTAGGTAAATGTCAGCAGACCTTTCTTTTTTGAGAAACTGGTGCCTAACATATACTGCCTGTCCTTATGCTGACTTTTAAATGGTTCATAGTAATCCATTTGAAATTCTCCAAAGATAAAAAAATGTTCAAGGATTATTTGTGACTAAAAACAAAATAAAAAATTAAAATTTATCCTTTATAAATTCTGAGTAAAGTATTATCCAGAATGTATCTGTAGCTTTTTCCTTTTTGATTCCTTTAAAAAAAAAAAAAGTAGAATCTCTGTTCTCTCTCTAATTCACAAGTGACGTAGTGACAGTATTACAGATGCTTTAAAAATTTACAAAGGAAACATAGAGAATTAGTGACCATGTTCTATGAGTGCCAGTAATAGCTCAGTTAGCATTCTACTTGTATTTCAGTTCGTGGCACAAGGCTCCTCTCCAGAACTTCAGAGTGAGATCACCAATTTCCGAGACGTCTTGAACTTCTCAATTATCTTCTGTTTGTTTGAGATCTTCTTGCTCCCTGGAGTTTGGAGATGTTGAAAACATTTTACCCAATATAATCTCCCTGGTGGATCATCTACATTGGTTTTATAATTTTTAAAGTTTTCAAATTCTTTCAATTTCTTTCCTATGATTCTGCAGTCAGAAAATTGTATCTTTTTAAATTTTTTTTAATTGAAGGATAATTGCTTTAGAGAATTTTGTGGTTTTCTGTCATACATCAACAAGAATCAGCCACAGGTACACCCATGCCCTCTCCCTCCAAAACTCCCTCCCATCTCCCTTCTCATCCCACTCTTCCAGATTGTCACAGAGCCCCTATCTGAATTCCCTGAGTCATAGAGTAAATTCCCACCAGTCATCCATTTCACTTATGGTAATGCAAATTTTCATGTTACTCTCTCCATGCATCTCACCTTCTCCCTCCTCCACCCCCCACCCATGTCCATAGGTCTCTTCTCTATGTCTATTTCTCCATTGCTCTCCTGAAAATAATTTCATCGGTACTATCTTTTTAGATTCCACATATATGCATCAATATGCAATATTTATATTTCTCTTTCTGACTTACTTCACTGTGCATAATAAGCTCTATGTTCTTCCACCTCAATAAAACTGACTCAAAAATGCAGTCCTTTTTATGGCTGAGCAATATTCCATTATATATATGGACCATGGCTTCTTTATCCATTCATCTGTCAATGGACGTCTAGGTTGCTTCCATGTTCTAGCTATTGTAAACAGTGCTGCAACAAACATTGGGGTACATGTGTCTTTTTCAACTTTCATTTC
>SJYW01033178.1:128500-145303 GCA_006410735.1 Raphicerus campestris
CCAGCCATCTCATCCTCTGCCATCCCCTTCTCCTCCTGCCCCCAATTCCTCCCAGTATCAGGAGTCTTTTCCAATGAGTCAACTCTTTGCATGAGGTCTCCAAAGTACTGGAGTTTCAGCTTCAGAATCAGTCCTTCCAATGAACATCCAGGACTGATCTCCTTTAGGATGGACTGGTTGGATCGCCTTGCAGTCCAAGGGATTCTCAAGAGCCCTCTCAAGAGTCTTCTCCAATACTACAGTGCAAAAGCATCAATTCTTCGGTGCTCAACTTTCTTCACAGTCCAACTCACATCCACACATGACCACTGGAAAAACCATAGCCTTGGTAGGTACAAATTTAACGCTTCATTGTAAGTAAAAACTATATATTGTAGGTAGGTAATTAAAGTTATTTCATTGGCACAACTCAAAATATTTAAACATGGCATCAGTAAATAGAACAAAAATCAGAGTTTACTTAGATTTTTTTCAGAAAACTGATAGGTAGGTAAATGTCAGCAGACCTTTCTTTTTTGAGAAACTGGTGCCTAACATATACTGCCTGTCCTTATGCTGACTTTTAAATGGTTCATAGTAATCCATTTGAAATTCTCCAAAGATAAAAAAATGTTCAAGGATTATTTGTGACTAAAAACAAAATAAAAAATTAAAATTTATCCTTTATAAATTCTGAGTAAAGTATTATCCAGAATGTATCTGTAGCTTTTTCCTTTTTGATTCCTTTAAAAAAAAAAAAAGTAGAATCTCTGTTCTCTCTCTAATTCACAAGTGACGTAGTGACAGTATTACAGATGCTTTAAAAATTTACAAAGGAAACATAGAGAATTAGTGACCATGTTCTATGAGTGCCAGTAATATCTCAGTTGGCATTCTACTTGTAAGTATTTCAGTTCGTGGCACAAGGCTCCTCTCCAGAACTTCAGAGTGAGATCACCAATTTCCGAGACGTCTTGAACTTCTCAATTATCTTCTGTTTGTTTGAGATCTTCTTGCTCCCTGGAGTTTGGAGATGTTGAAAACATTTTACCCAATATAATCTCCCTGGTGGATCATCTACATTGGTTTTATAATTTTTAAAGTTTTCAAATTCTTTCAATTTCTTTCCTATGATTCTGCAGTCAGAAAATTGTATCTTTTTAAATTTTTTTTAATTGAAGGATAATTGCTTTAGAGAATTTTGTGGTTTTCTGTCATACATCAACAAGAATCAGCCACAGGTACACCCATGCCCTCTCCCTCCAAAACTCCCTCCCATCTCCCTTCTCATCCCACTCTTCCAGATTGTCACAGAGCCCCTATCTGAATTCCCTGAGTCATAGAGTAAATTCCCACCAGTCATCCATTTCACTTATGGTAATGCAAATTTTCATGTTACTCTCTCCATGCATCTCACCTTTTCCCTCCTCCACCCCCCACCCATGTCCATAGGTCTCTTCTCTATGTCTATTTCTCCATTGCTCTCCTTAAAATAATTTCATCGGTACTATCTTTTTAGATTCCACATATATGCATCAATATGCAATATTTATATTTCTCTTTCTGACTTACTTCACTGTGCATAATAAGCTCTATGTTCTTCCACCTCAATAAAACTGACTCAAAAATGCAGTCCTTTTTATGGCTGAGCAATATTCCATTATATATATGGACCATGGCTTCTTTATCCATTCATCTGTCAATGGACGTCTAGGTTGCTTCCATGTTCTAGCTATTGTAAACAGTGCTGCAACAAACATTGGGGTACATGTGTCTTTTTCAACTTTCATTTCCTTTTGGTGTATGCCTAGGAGTGAGAGTGCTCGGTCATATGGTGGTTTTATTCCTAGCTTTCTAAGGAATCTAATAGTGTCTTCCTTTGTGGCTGTATCAGTTCATATTCCCACCAGCAATGTAAGAGTGTTCCTTTTACTCTGCATCTTCTCAAGCATTTATTGTTTGTAGACTTTTTGATGATGGCCATTCTGACCGGGTGTGAGGTGATATCTCATTGTAGTTTTGATCTGCATTTCTCTAATAAAGAGTGATGTTGAGCATCTTTTCATGTGTTCGTTAGCCACCTGAATGTCTTTGGAGAAATGTCATTTCGGGTCTTTTTCCCACTTTTGATTTGGCTGTTTGTTTTTCTGGTATTGAGTTGTATGAGCTGCTTGCATATTTTGGAAATTAATCCTTTGTCAGTTGTTTCATTTGCTATAATTTTCTCCTATTCAGAGAGTTGTCATTTCACCTTGTTTATAGTTTCCTTTGCTGTGCAAAAGCTTTTAAGTTTAACTAGGCCCCACTTCTTTATTTTTGCTTTCATTTCCATTACTCTAGGAGGTGGGTCATAGAAGATCTTGCTTTGATTTATGTCATCAGGTGTTCTGCCTATGTTTTCATCTAAGAGTTTTATAGTTTCTGGTTTTAAACTTAGGTCTTTAATCCATTTTGAGTTTATCTTTGTGTATGGCATTAGTAAGTGTTCTAATTTCATTCTTTTGCTCACAGCTGTCCAGTTTTCCCAGCACCACTTATTGAAGAGACTATCTTTGCCCCATTGTATATTCTTGTTTTCTTTGTCAAAAAACAAGAATGGGTTTATTTCTGGGTTTTCTATCTTGTTCCATTGGTCTATCTTTCTTTTTTTGTGCCAGTACCATGCTGACTTGATGACTGTAGCTTTGTAGTATAGTCTGAAGTCAGGAAGGTTAATTCCTCCAGTTCCTTTCTTCTTTCTCAAGACTGCCTTGGCTATTCAGAGTCTTTTGTGTTTCCATATGAATTTTTTTTGTTCTATTTCTGTGAAAAAAATGTCATTTGTAGCTTGATAGGGATCACACTGAATCTGCAGATTGCATTTAGTAGTACAGACATTTTCACAATATTGATTCTTCTTACCCAGGGACATGGAATATCTCTCCGTCTGTTTATGTGGTCTTTGATTTCTTTCACCAGTGTCTTATAATTTTCTGTATACATGTCTTCTGTCTCCTTAGGTAGGTTTATTCCTAGATATTTTATTCTTTTTGCTGCAATAGTGATAGAGTTGATTCCTTAATTTCTTTTTCTGATTTGTCATTGTTAGTATATAGGAATATAAATGATATTTGTGTATTAACCTTGTATCCTGTGACTTTAGTGAATTTTACTTTCTGATAGTTTCTCTTGGGTTTTCTATGTATAGTATCATGTCATCTGCAAAGAATGAGAGCTTTACTTCTTTTCTGATCTGGATTCCATTTATTTCTTTTTCTTCTCTAATTGCCATAGCTGGGACTTCTAAAACTAAGTTGAATAGCAGTGGTGAAAGTGGACACCCTCGTCTTATTCCTGATCTTAGAGTAAACGCTTTTAGTCTTTCACCATTGAGAATCATGTTTGCTGTGGTCTTATCATATATGGTCTTTACTATGTTGAGATAGGTTCCTTCTATGCCCATTTTTTGAAGCGTTTTTATCACAAATGGGTTCTGAATTTTGTCAAAGTCTTTTTCTGCATTTATTGAGATAATCATATGGTTTTTATCTCTCAGCTGCTTAATATGATGTATCACATTGATTAGCCTATATTAAAGAATCCTTGCATTCCTGGAATAAACCTGACTTGATCTTGGTGTATGAGCTTTTTAATGTATTATTGAATTTCATTGGCTAAAATTCTGTTGGGGATTTCTACATCTATGTTCATCAGTGACATTGACCTGTAATTTTCTTTTTGTTGTTGTCTTTGCCTGGTTTTGGTATTAAGATGATTGTGACCTCATAGAATGAGCCTGGAAATGTTTCTTCCTCTGCAGGCATTAGCTGTTCTCTAACTGTTTAATGGAATTACCCTGTGAAGCCATCTGGCCCCGGGCTTTTGTCTTTTACAAGATTTTTGATCACAGTTTTGATTTCAGTATTTGTAATTGGCTTGTTCATAATTTCTATTTTTTACTGGTTCAGTCTTTGAAGGTTGAATGTTTCTAAGACTCTGTCCATTTCCTCTAGGTTGTCCATTTTACTAGCATATAGATGCTCATGATATTCTCTTATGATCCTTTGTATTTCTGTGTTGTCTGTTGTAAAAGGACATATCTATTTCAATAATTACTGAGAGAGAAGATAGCATAGTGAACTTAATAGTACGACCAAACACTTTTCTACTTTTTTTTTCTATCACAAAAACAGAATTTATTTTCAAAGCCAGAAAATATCTTGAGTAGTGTTTTAAGGGAGAGGAAAGAGCCATTTCTTTAAGATTGAAAAAGTCTTCCCTTAAATTCACATATTTTCCTCCAGCTGCTGCTGCTAAGTCACTTCAGTCGTGTCTGACTCTGTGCAACCCCATAGACGGAAGCCCACCCGGCTCTCCCGTCCCTGGGATTCTCCAGCCAAGAACACTGGTGTAGGTTGCCATTTCCTTCTCCAATGCATGAAAGTGAAAAGTGAAAGTGAAGTCGTGTCCGACTGCTAGTGATCCCGTAGACTGCAGCCTACCAGACTCCTCCATCCATGGGACTTTACCGGCAAGAGTACTGGAGTGGATTGCCATTGCCTTCTCCAGCTACCTGGGGAGAACTACCGGCCTGGGGTTGACTCTGGTCTCCAGCAAGTAACTTTATAAATCCACCAATGCCAATCACACTTGAGACTTCTTAAATGTTGTTTTCAATCTGTGAAATATATTCCTGTTACTACCTAATTAGAGGAAATAATAGGATGATATTTGCAATGTCATGGCGACTTACATCTCAGGATAACAATTTTGTTTTTCTTTCTTTCTTTACTGCTTTTTAAATGAAAATAAATAAATAAATGATGCTCAAACAAAGGGAGGAAAATTAAAATTTACTTAACATCTGCTATAATATGTCAGGCATTGAACTGAGTTGTTTATGCACACCACTGTATTTAGTTCTCTGAGGATTTGAGGACAGTTGTCCCATTTTAAAAGGAGACAGAAATTTCAGTACCTTGCGTAAGGTCAAACTATCTAGTAATTCCACCAAGGTCTCTTGGAACTGGTGACACTAATTCTCAAGCCAGCATCTTTGCAATGCTCTAGACCTCTTCCTCCAAGCTTTCTCCCCGAACTTCTAGTCTGACTCTCTATAAGTGACAACAATTGCTTGGTGAAACATTAGTACGTGCTTTGCAATATACATGTTTTAAGTGTTGTAGGTTTTGGTGCTTTATTTTAAATTTCCTGTACAGAAAATTGCATCTAAATCAGAATTGACTTGATTATGCTTTACTCCTCAGTTAAAATAGTTATTCAAATGTTTTAATTGCATGCCATGCGCATTAGAAGATGATACCAATTAAGTAGTTAGGATTTAGTTATACATATCACTATGGAAGAATAATATCTACATTATAATACAAATTTACAGATATGGATTGAATGAAATATGCATTGCAAATATTCAGTTTAGAGGATCAGCACAGATTTGTTGAATTTAAGGGGATGTATGTGTTCAATTGGAAGAGCAAAGGAGCAAACATGAATTATATTTATAAGAAATTGAATTAAAATTAAACTGATATCTAGATTCTTGGTAGAACTTAAATATTCTTTACTGAAAATTGGATATCATTTTCTTTATATTTTGTTGCAGATTTTTTTTTTCCCTTTTAAATAAAAGAATGTAAAGACTAATGAAAAGAGAAGATCTTTTATAGCAGACTTTAGGAGATATTTAAATAATTTTGTTGTGATGATATGTTGTTCATCTAGAAGCACGAGTGGCAGCTTGCAGGAATAAAACTGAAAATTCTGTTTATTGATTCTGTCTTTATGAAGAAGCAAATGGAAGGAAATGTCTGATATTTTTTAAAAAGGTGATATTGTCATGTAAGCACCACAACTTTTTTTTTCCCCTTTTGATTTTCAGCAGGAAAAGCTCTCAAAACATTATTATTTGGGAAGTTGAGGGGTGTTAGCATCTGAAAGCAAGAACATTTCTACAAGAAAATTTCTACTTGAGTGACATGGGCATAAAGGCAGAGAAGAAGCTATTAAGGACTGATGGGTGATCCACACAGAAAGCACAAAAGTTTAGGATTGCAGAGTAAATCAAAAGAAAAATATAAATTGAAGATGAAAGATTGGGTTGGAAAAGCTGTGTTGGTCTTTGGAGCCAAGAAGTAGTCTCTGGGTGACCAGATCTGCTGTGTAAGATAGAGCGGACCCTGTGCAGGAGCCAGGGTCTCCATCCCCGTCCTATCATACCAGGCCTTGTTAATTAGAGGTGGTGTTTGGCCCTGCTATGATGTCACAATCTAACATAAAAACACTTTTGATTGACGAGTTGTTCTGAAGTTCATATGTATGCACAAAATTTCAAGTACATAAAAATGATAAGATGTTATGAGTCTTATATATAACTACCTTTGATAAGCGAAAAAAATGCATGATCTAAAAGTTATGTTTCATTCAGTGAACAAATATGAGTGCCTAAGCCCAATACAGAGAATCTCAGATAACTCTGAGAAATTTTTCTAAAAAGGAGGGGGTGGAAAATGTAGAGATCTGAACATGGGCTTCTGTAGGGGCCATTATTTCATCATTAACAGTACTTTTCCATTCTCTGACATTCATTTAATTAGAGGTAAATGAGTTACTTTTAATCAGATTCCATGAGAAGACATTTGACAGATACTATGGGAGTATATTAGTATTATTTGCTTCTTCTAACAAAGTGTAAAGCAGAATTTTACTTTGTTCTTCAATTAATATCCTCTAACTGCAATGGAATATCATTCTCCCATGTATTCTCACATAGTATTGCATAAGCAAATTTTTTTGAGAATGAAGTCTCAATTTTGTTTTAGTTTTGCCTAAATAAGAATAATAGAAACATAAATTTAAATCAATATTTGACAACATCTCTGTTAGAAAGGGATCCTTAACTATGATTTAAAGAAGGCAATGGCACCCTACTCCAGTACTCTTGCCTTGAAAATCCCATGGTCAGAGGAGCCTGGAAGGCAGCAGTCCATGGGGTCGCACACTGACCGACTTCACTTTCACTTTTCACTTTCATGCATTGGAGAAGGAAATGGCAACCCACTCCAGTGTTCTTGTCTTGAGAATCCCAGGGATGGGGGAGCCTGGTAGGCTGTGGCCTATGGGCTTGCACAGAGTCGGACACGACTGAAGCGACTTAGTAGCAGCAGCAGCAACTATGATTATCCAGGTGTGAAATACCAGCTGCTTTAAATAAAATACCTGTGACACACTTTGAATCAAAGAAAACCATGCTGCTCCTAACTCACTTCAATCATCTCTGACTCTGTGCGACCCCATAGATGGCAGTCCACCAGGCTCCCCTGTCCCTGGGATTCTCCAGGCAAGAACACTGGAGTGGGTTGCCATTTCCTTCTCCAATGCATGAAAGTGGAAAGTGAAAGTGAAGTCTCTCAGTCGTGTCTGACTCTTCGCGACCCCATGGTCTGCAGCCTACTAGGCTCCTCTGACCATGGGATTTTCCAGGCAAGAGTACTGGAGTGGGTTGCCATTGCCTTCTCCGAAAGAAAACCATAGACACAGACAAATAAATGTTGGTCTACTGTATGAGAAACTGTAGGGAAATTTTCAAATTATAAATTCATATAATTGGAGAGCTAATGCCATTATGTCATTTTCCTATGTGATGATGGAGAACTACAAATTAGAATGCTTAATTTTTAGTCTTACTAAGTTCTAAAAGTCTGTGATTCTGGTTTTGAGCAGCACACAATGCAACTCAAAAGTAACTACTTTATTTTATAGTTTTGGGGGTTTTTTAAGACTAGTCCTGTGGTATTTTGCTTGTCCTAATGTGGCTAGGAACACTGTTCTCACTCTGAAAACAGTATCTTGACTGGTACAAAAGGACATCGATTGAAAGAAGGTAGTGTTTTTTAAGAATGAAGTTGATAGTCCTACAGATTAGATAGATATCTTCCCTGTAGGATTTGAATTTCTCAGTGAGTGCTTGGGGGTTATATGAATCAAGACTATCTAAGGTAAAGTATATATTTATGGAGATCAGTTATTTCTATTAAGGAAATCAGTTATTTCTATCAAAATTGCTGCTTGGGGGAAAATTTGAGAGTTAATCACTAAGAACACGTATATGGATTGTTATCCTGTTTTTATTTGATAGGCCTTTAAAATAATTAAATCAATTGAAGTCAGTTGCTGACTTTAACCATTTCTAGGAAATAGCATTATCTCCTAGATTCTATTTTTCCATAAATGGAGTCAAATTACAAGCAAATTATCAAAGACCTTATGTCAACAACATAGTTAGAAATAGGCCGACTGAGTTTTCAGCCTATGACTTGACTGAATTATCCTGGTGCTCCATGACACCTGAGGCTCCAAAACTGTTCAATAAACTTAGGATTCCTCAAGGAATAAAAATATTCATCCATCCATCAGATCATTTCATGTCACTCCTAAGATTATCAAATGCAAGGATAACTCCATTTGAAAGATCTTAATCCTCTTATGGATCTAGGTTAGCTGATATTTTAATACTTTTCAAAATGAAACATTACAGTGATCTTTTGTCATGTAAGATAGAATAAAACATTTCAGGATATCTGAAGTTTGGGCCATAAATGTCAATTTTACAAGACTGAAGAACATTAATGAATATTAAATTGACGAGATGTCCTCTTCACAAACAAAATCAAGATTAGTGTTTGGTGGATTAACTGAAAAGGTTTTTTTAAAGTAAAAATGTAAGAAAAAATTATCCATATATCCCTTATTTAAGAAAAAAAAAGTAAAATTGCATAACTGTGTTACATGGTTACATAACTGGGGCTTCTCAGATGGCTCAGTGGTAAAGAATCTGCCTGCCAGTGCAGGAGCCACAGGAGACACGGGTTCAATCCCTGAGTCAGGAAGATCCCCTGGATGAAGAAATGGCAACCCATCCCAATATTCTTGCCCGGCAAATTTCATGGACAGAGGAGCCTGATGGACTATAGTCCATGAGGTCGAAAAGAATCAGACATGACTGAGCATACAAGCACTCATGACATTCACTAAGATTTAAATGACACTCACTTCCTTTGAATAGGGAACTTCCAGTTGGAGTTATTTGCCATCCTGTTTAGACCATCTATGATTTGTAATCTTTTCATTTTTGTTTCTTAAAGTTAAAATAAATGCAGCTATTTATTAAAATAAATAAATAAAAGCACCCTGAGATGCAAATTCTTCTAAATACTAATGCTATTTAATCCAGTCTTTATATTTTATTCATTCTATTCAACAGTATTTTTGTAAATATTTCCTTTTTTGTACCTTTCCAAAAACATGGTATAGTTTTCGTGTAACTCATTTTATATTTGTACTCAATAGATTTACATAATATTTAATTAAATTTTCCAATTAATACTACCTTCAAAATAGCTAGCTTTCTACAAAATCCTTTTCCTTATTATTCCATACATGCAGGACTATCTTCAAAGGTCCCATGCATTTACAGATGGCCATGTAAAGAAATTCTCCTCAACAGAATATAAGTTAAAGTGTGTTGGTTACTTCCCACCCTGGCCTATTGGACTTCCCAGGTAACAGGCTCTGCGTCTTTGTTCACTATTTCCAGACTGATACAATAAGGACTAGAGCAATGTTTAAGTTCACATGTTGAAAAGAAAATTCCTTCTCTTTACCTAGATCCCTAAAGACCTAATGGAAAAGTGCTCTGTCTCAATTGGGAATTACTCACCTTAGAGCATGAAAAACAGCTTCTGTTGGTTTGCACACTATATTTTCATCAATCATAATACAGAAATTAATATCATGATTTAAGCAGCTGCTTTAACAAAAACTTACAGTGTTTAGCATTGGTTTAATAGTCATGCTGTAGCTGCAAATAGCAAGCATACAGACACTTCAAACTGTCAAGGTAAAATATTTGATGAAACTACAACCTGTGGTTTCTAGAAAGGCAGACCTAGTGCCACCAGCCAAGCCTATAGTTTAAGGAGAAAAACTTGTGAAGAGCCAGAAAATTAGTGTGTGCTGTTTGCTACTCTATGCTATAAGCAAAATCTTACAGGAAGGGACAAGCTTTGCCTCCTTTGCAGGCAAACAAAGAGTTCATAAATACAGAGCCAAGTCTTGGAAAAGTCAACAGATCCTGTACTTCAAACAATAAGAGAATAAGTTGTACAAAACTTTAAAATAATTTCTTCACTATTGACAGTTTCCTATATAAATTTTCTAAGCCTTCAAGGCAAAAACAAAAACACAGTTCATTTTTCTTAAAAGAGTATGTTGCCCATTTCTTTAGAGGCTAAGATGAAGAGTGACAACTGGAGTCCAAGGAACCCACATACAAAAGTTAGGGAAGCACTTACTCTCTGCACACGGACGTCACCAGATGGCCAATGCTGAAATCAGATTGATTACATTCTTTGCAGCCAAAAATGGAGAGGCTCTACACAGACAGTAAAAACAAGACTGGGAACTGACTGTGATTCAGATCATGAACTGCTTATTGCAAAATTCAGACTCAAACTGAAGGAAGTAGGGAAAACCATTAGACCATTCAGACAGGACCTAAATCAAATCCATTAGCACCTAAATCAAATCCAGTGGAAGTGACAAAGAGATTCAAGGGATTAGATCTGATGGACAGAATGCCTAGGGAACTAAAGGCAGAGGTTCGTAACATTGTACAGGAGATGGTGACCAAAACAATCTTCAAGAAAAAGAACTGTAAGAAGGCAAAATTGTNGTAAAGAATCTGCCTGCCAGTGCAGGAGCCACAGGAGACACGGGTTCAATCCCTGAGTCAGGAAGATCCCCTGGATGAAGAAATGGCAACCCATCCCAATATTCTTGCCCGGCAAATTTCATGGACAGAGGAGCCTGATGGACTATAGTCCATGAGGTCGAAAAGAATCAGACATGACTGAGCATACAAGCACTCATGACATTCACTAAGATTTAAATGACACTCACTTCCTTTGAATAGGGAACTTCCAGTTGGAGTTATTTGCCATCCTGTTTAGACCATCTATGATTTGTAATCTTTTCATTTTTGTTTCTTAAAGTTAAAATAAATGCAGCTATTTATTAAAATAAATAAATAAAAGCACCCTGAGATGCAAATTCTTCTAAATACTAATGCTATTTAATCCAGTCTTTATATTTTCTTCATTCTATTCAACAGTATTTTTGTAAATATTTCCTTTTTTGTACCTTTCCAAAAACATGGTATAGTTTTCGTGTAACTCATTTTATATTTGTACTCAATAGATTTACATAATATTTAATTAAATTTTCCAATTAATACTACCTTCAAAATAGCTAGCTTTCTACAAAATCCTTTTCCTTATTATTCCATACATGCAGGACTATCTTCAAAGGTCCCATGCATTTACAGATGGCCATGTAAAGAAATTCTCCTCAACAGAATATAAGTTAAAGTGTGTTGGTTACTTCCCACCCTGGCCTATTGGACTTCCCAGGTAACAGGCTCTGCGTCTTTGTTCACTATTTCCAGACTGATACAATAAGGACTAGAGCAATGTTTAAGTTCACATGTTGAAAAGAAAATTCCTTCTCTTTACCTAGATCCCTAAAGACCTAATGGAAAAGTGCTCTGTCTCAATTGGGAATTACTCACCTTAGAGCATGAAAAACAGCTTCTGTTGGTTTGCACACTATATTTTCATCAATCATAATACAGAAATTAATATCATGATTTAAGCAGCTGCTTTAACAAAAACTTACAGTGTTTAGCATTGGTTTAATAGTCATGCTGTAGCTGCAAATAGCAAGCATACAGACACTTCAAACTGTCAAGGTAAAATATTTGATGAAACTACAACCTGTGGTTTCTAGAAAGGCAGACCTAGTGCCACCAGCCAAGCCTATAGTTTAAGGAGAAAAACTTGTGAAGAGCCAGAAAATTAGTGTGTGCTGTTTGCTACTCTATGCTATAAGCAAAATCTTACAGGAAGGGACAAGCTTTGCCTCCTTTGCAGGCAAACAAAGAGTTCATAAATACAGAGCCAAGTCTTGGAAAAGTCAACAGATCCTGTACTTCAAACAATAAGAGAATAAGTTGTACAAAACTTTAAAATAATTTCTTCACTATTGACAGTTTCCTATATAAATTTTCTAAGCCTTCAAGGCAAAAACAAAAACACAGTTCATTTTTCTTAAAAGAGTATGTTGCCCATTTCTTTAGAGGCTAAGATGAAGAGTGACAACTGGAGTCCAAGGAACCCACATACAAAAGTTAGGGAAGCACTTACTCTCTGCACACGGACGTCACCAGATGGCCAATGCTGAAATCAGATTGATTACATTCTTTGCAGCCAAAAATGGAGAGGCTCTACACAGACAGTAAAAACAAGACTGGGAACTGACTGTGATTCAGATCATGAACTGCTTATTGCAAAATTCAGACTCAAACTGAAGGAAGTAGGGAAAACCATTAGACCATTCAGACAGGACCTAAATCAAATCCATTAGCACCTAAATCAAATCCAGTGGAAGTGACAAAGAGATTCAAGGGATTAGATCTGATGGACAGAATGCCTAGGGAACTAAAGGCAGAGGTTCGTAACATTGTACAGGAGATGGTGACCAAAACAATCTTCAAGAAAAAGAACTGTAAGAAGGCAAAATTGTCTGAGGAGGCTTTACAAATAGCTGAGAAAGGAAGAGAAGTGAAAGGCGAAGGAGAAAAGAAAAGATAAACCCATCTAAAAGCACAGTTCCAAAGAATAACAAGGAGAGATAACAAAACTTTCTTAAGTGGACAATGAAAAAAAAAGACGAAAACATTAGAATGAGTAAGACCAGAGATCTCTTCAAGAGAACAGGAGATACCAAGAGAACATGTCACACAAAGATGGGCATAATAAAGGATAGGGGAAGAAAAAAAAAGCAGAAGATATTAAGAAGAGGTGGCAGGAATACACAGAAGAACTGCACAGTAAAAGTCTTTAAGACCAGATAACCATGATGGTGTGATATTCACTTAGAACCAGACATCCTGGAGTGTAAAGTCAAGTGGGCCTTAGGAAGCATTACTACAAACAAAGCTAGTGGAGGTGAAGGAATTTTAGCTGAGCTCTTTCAAATCCTAGAAGGAGATTCTGTTAAAGTGTTCCACTCAATATGCCAACAAATTTGGAAAACTCAGCAATGACCACAAGACTCAAAGAGGCTAGTTTTCATTTCAATCTCAAGGAAGGCAATGCCAAAGAATGTTCAAATTATCACACAATTGAGTTCATTTCACAAGCTAACAAGATAAAGCTCAAAGTCTTTCAAGCTAGGCTTCAAGAGTATGTTAACTGTAAACTTCCAGAGGTACAAGGTGAATATAGAAAAAGCAGAGGAACCGGAGATCAGATTGGCAACATCCACTGGATCATATATAAAGCAAGAGAATTCCAGAAAAAATATCTGCTTCATTGACTATGCTAAAGCCTTTGGCTGTGTGGATCACAACAAACTGTGGGAAATTCTTAAAGAGATGGGGATCCCAGACCACCTTACTTGCCTCCTGAGAAACCTGTAAGTCAAGGGAAGAAGCAACAATTATAACTAGATATGGAACCAGTGGATCACTGGTTCAAAATTAGGAAAGGAGTACTCCACGGGTGTATATTGTCAACCGGCAAATTTAATTTATATGCAGAGTACATCATACAAAATGCCATGCTGGATGAAGCACAAGCTGGAATCAAGATTGCTGGTAGAAATATCAATAACCTCAAATATGCAGGTGACAAATATGCTTTCTACCCTTATGGCAGAAAGCAAAGAGAAACTAGGGCTTCCCTAGTGGCTCAGATGGTAAAGAATGTCCTGGCAATGAGGGTCATAGATTTTATCCCAGGGTTGGGAAGGTCCCCTGGAGGAGAGCATGGCAGCCCACACCACTTTTCTTGTCTAGAGAAACCCCATTGACAGAGGAGCCTGGGGAATACAGTCCTTAGGGTCACAAAGAGACAGACATCAATGAGCAGCTAAGCACAGCACAAAGAGGAACTAAAGAGCCTCTTGAAAAGGGTGAAAGAGAAGAGTGAAAAGCTTGCTTGAAACACAACAGTCAAAAACTTAAGACCATGGCATCTGGTCCCATCTGCTGCTGCTGTTGCTGCTAAGTCGCTTCAGTCATGTCCAACTCTGTGTGACCCCATAGACGGCAGCCCACCAGGCTCCTCCATCCCTGGGATTCTCCAGGCAAGAACACTGGAGTGAGTTGCCATTTCCTTCTCCGAGGCATGAAAGTGAAAAGTGAAAGTGAAGTTGATCAGTCATGTCCGACTCTTCTTGACCCCATGGACTGCAGCTTACCAGGCTCCTCCACTCATGGGATTTTCCAGGCAAGAGTCCTGGAGTTGGGTGCCATTGCCTTCTCCATCTGGTCCCATCACTTCATGGAAAATCAGTTCAGCTGAGTTTAGTCGCTCAGTCGTGTCTAACTATGTGTGAACCGATGGACTGCAGCACCCCAAGCTACCCTATCCATAACCAACTCCCACAGCTTACTCAAACTCAGGTCCAGAGAGTTGGTGATGACATCCAACCGTCACATCCTCTGTCATCCCCTTTCCCTCTTGCCATCAATCTTTACCAGCATCAGCGACTTTTCAAATGAATTACTTCTTTGCATCAGGTGGTCAAAGTGTTGGAGTTTCAGCTTCAGTATCAGTCCTTCCAATGAACATTCAAGACTAATGTTCCATAGGATTAACTGGTTGAATCTCTTTGCAGTTCAAGGGACTCTCAAGAGTCTTCTCCAACACCACAGTTTAAAAGTATCAATTCTTCAGTATTCAGGTTTCTTTACAGTCCAATTTTAATATCCTTACATGAGTACTGGAAAACCATAGCTATGACTACATGGACCTCTGTTGGCAAAGTAAAGTCTCTTCTTTATAGTACGCTATCTAGGTTGGCCATAGCTTTTGTTCGAAGGAGCAAGCATCTTTTAATTTCATGGCTGCAGTCAACATCTGCAGTGATTTTGGAGCCCAAGAAAATAAAGTCTGTCACTGTTTCCATAGTTTCCCCATATATTGGCCATGAAGTGATGAGACCAGATGACAATATCTTTGTTTTCTGAATTCTGGTTTTAAGCCAAATTTTTCACTCTCCTCTTTCACTTTTATCAAGGGACTCTTTATTTCTTCTTTGCTTTCTGCCATAAGGGTGGTGTCATCTGCATATCTGAGGTTATTGATATTTCTCCCAGCAAACTTGATTCCAGTTTGTGCTTCATCCAGCCTGGCATTTTTCATGATGTATTCTGCATGTAAGTTAAATATTCAGGGTGACCATATACAGCCTTGATGTACTCATTTCCCAATTTGGAACCAGTCCATTGTTTCACGTCTCAATTTAATTGTTGCTACTTGGCCTGTGTACAGATTTCTCAGCAGACAGATCAGATGGTCCAGTATTCCCATCTTTCAGAATTTTCCACAATTTCTTGTGATCCATACAATCAAAGGCTTTAGCATAATCAATAAAGTAGAAGTAGATGTTTTCCTGGAATTCTTTTGCTTTTTTGGTGATCTGGTGTATGTTGGCAATTTGACCTCTGGTTCCTCAGCCTTTTCTAAAACCAGCTTGAACATCTGGAGATTCATGGTTCACATACTGCTGAAGCCTGGCTTGGAGAATTCTGAGCATTACTTTGCTAGTGGGTGAGATGAGTGCTATATGAGGTCATTTGAGCATTATTTGCCTTTCCTTGGGATTGGAATGAAACCTGATCTTTTCCAGTCCTGTGGCCATTGCTGAGTTTTTCAAATTTGGTTTCATATTGAATGCAGCACTTTTACAGCATCATCTTTTAGGATTTGAAATAGCTCAACTGTAATTTCATCACTTGTACTAGCTTTGTTCATAGTGATGCTCCCTAAGGCCCACTTGACTGCAATCCAGGTGTATGGCTGTAGGTGAGTAATCACATCATCTTGTTATCTGGGTCATGAAGATCTTCTTTGTATAGTTCTTCTGTATATTCTTACCACTTCTTCTTAATATCTTCTGCTTCTGTTAAGTCATACCATTTTTTTCCTTTATTGTGCACATATTTGCATGAAAATTTCCCTTGGTATCTTCAGTTTTCATAAGGAGATCTCTAGTTTTCATGATTTTATTGTTTTTCTCTATTTCTTTACATTGATCACTAGGGAGGCTTTCTTATCTCTCTTTGCTATTCTTTGGAAATCTGATTTCAAATGGGTATGTCTTTCCTTTTCTCCTTTGTCTTTCACTTTTCTTCTTTTCATAGGTATTTATAAGGCCTCCTCAGACAACCATTTTGCCTTTTGGCATTTCTTTTTCTTGGGGACGGTCTTGACCACTGCCTCCTGTGCAAAGGCACAAACCTCCATTCATAGCTCTTCAGGCAGTCTGTCTGTCAGATCTTTCCTCTTGAATCTGTTTGACACTTACACTGCATAGTCATAAGGGTTTTGATTTAGGTCATATCTGAACTGCCTAGTGGTTTTCCCTACTCTCTTCTATTTAAGCCTGAATTTGGCAATATGGAGTTTGTGATCTGAACCAGTCAGCTCCCGGTCTTCTTTCTGCTGACTCTATAGAACTTGTCCATCTTTGACTGCAAAGAATACAATCAATCTGATTTTTGATAATGGCCATCTGGTGATGTCCATGTGTAGCGTCTTATGTTGTTAGAAGAGGGTGTTTGCTATGACCAGTGTGTTCTCTTGGCAAAACTCGATTATCCTTTGCCCTGCTTCATTCTGTACTCCAAGGCCAAATTTGCCTGTTACTCCAGCTGTTTCTCGACTTCCTACTTTTGCATTCCAGTCCCCTATAATGAAAAGG
>SJYW01033178.1:146818-161818 GCA_006410735.1 Raphicerus campestris
ATATATATATATATATATATATATATATATACACACACACACATATACATATATACACACACATAATAAAGGGAAAGCAATCTTGTATGGTTACCTGCAGAAAACTATAGCTATTGATTCAAATAAGAAAAAAACAATATGTTTTAAATGAGAACAGAATTGTTTTAGTATTATGACAACCCCTGGGAAAGAATTCGAATTGAGGAGGAAGAAGCAGAAGCACTCTGATTCAGAGACCTGGTAAATTCTCTGAGAAGAGGTAGCTGCTCAGGGCATAACTACCATTAACAATGAGGCCGGTTAGCATTCTTCACCAATATGGTGACAGGCAGCAGATGATGGTCAAGACAGAGTTGACACTGGGAAGGTTCTGGAAGCAGGCATGGACAAGCAGTCACATAGTTGGGGATGGAGAGTGTGAATCCACAGGATTGCTCTGAAGATGAGCATGTATCCAAAGGCATCAGGGAAAAAGAACAAGAGTATTAGTATTGAAATTCCAGAATCCAGTCTCCAATAGGCATGCAGGGGAAGTTCAGAATTTGAGTATTATAGGAAACAAGGTGTCAAGTAGACTATCAGTGTAAAGAATTTAGGTAAAAGAGAAACTCAGATTATTAAAATAATTATTAAGACAAAAGAGCAAGGGAAAATACATGGGCCACTTGGAATTAGAATAAAGAGCAGATGCATGGATGACTTGACCAAATTTAAAAAAAGGTTAACAAAACAGCTAATCCCTATAAATTATCCAGTGTAAGCCTTGCACAGTTTTGTTATATAAATAAAGTTTAATTTTCAAAATAAACCCCCAATAATCCCAAAATGTGATACTTTGGCATCTTGTATAATTTAAATCAGAGGAATTTGAGAAATGTATTATGAAGGAAAGACTTCCTCAGTCAGTTCAGTTGCTCAGTTGCGTCTGACTCTGTGACTCCATGGACTGCAGCACACCAGGTCTCCCTGTCCATCACCAACTCCCAGAGTTTACTCAAACTCATGTCCATTGACTCAGTGACGCCATCCAACTATCTTATCCTCTGTCATTCCCTTCCCCTTCTGCTTTCAATCTTTCCCTGCATGAGGGTCTTTTCAAATGAGTCAGTTCTTTGCTACAAGTGGCCAATGTATTGGAGCTTCAGCTTCAACATCAGACCTTCCAATGAACATTCAGGACTGATTTCCTTTAGGATGGGCTGGTTGGATCTCCTTGGTGTCCAAGGGACTTTCAAAACTCTTCCCCTACACCACAGTCCAAAAGCATCAGTTCTCCAGTGCTCAGCTTTCCTTATGGTCCACTCTTCACAGTCCAACTCTCACATCCATACATGACTACTGGAAAAACCATATCTATGACTAGATGGACCTTTATTGGCCCAGTAATGTCTCTACTTTTTAATAAGATGTCTAGATTGGTCATAACTTTTCTTTGAAGGAGCAAGCGTCTTAATTTCATGGCTGCAGACACCATCTTCAGTGATTTTGGAGCCCCTCAAAATAAAGCCACCCACAGATTCCACTGTTTCTCCATCTATTTGCCATCAAGTAATGGGACCAGATGCCATGATCTTAGTTTTCTGAATGTTGAGCTTTAAGCCAACTTTTTCACTCTCCTCTTTCACTTTCATCAAGAGGCTCTTTAGTTCTTCACTTTCTGCCATAAGAGTGGTGTCATCTGCATATCTGAGGTTACTGATTTTTCTCCCGGCAATCTTGATTCCAGCTGTGCTTCTTCCAGCCCAGGATTCCTCATGATGTACTCTGCATATAAGTTAAATAAGCAGGGTGACAATATACAGCCTTGACATACACCTTTCCCGATTTGGAACCAATCAGTTGTTCCATGTCCGGTTCTAACTGTTGCTTCTTGACCTGGATACAGATTTCTCAGGAGGCAGGTCAAGTGGTCTGGTCTTAAAAATTCTTAAAGAAGTTTTTCACAGTTTGTTGTGATGCACACAGTTAAAGGCTTTGGTATAGTCAATAAACAGATGGATATTTTCCTGGAACTCTGTTGCTTTTTTTGATGATCCAACAGATGTTGGCAATTTGATCTCTGGTTCCTCAGCCTTTCCTAAAACCAGCTTGAACATCTGGAAGTTCACGGTTCACGTACTGCTGAAGTATGGCTTGGAGAATTTTGAGTATTCATTTGCTAACGTGTGAGATGAGTGCTATTGTGCAGTAGTTTGAACAATCTTTGGCATTGCCTTTCTTGGGGACTGGAATGAAAACTGACCTTTGCCAGTCCTGTGGTCACTACTGAGTTTTTCAAATTTGCTGTCATATTGAGTGCAGTACTTTCACAACATCATTGTTTAGGATTTGAAATGGCTCAACTGGAATTTCATCACCTACACTAGCTTTGTTAAGCTCTGCTCCCTAAGGCCCACTTGACTTTGCATTCCAGGATATCTGGCTCTAGATGAGTAATCACACCATTGTGATTATCTGGATCATGAAGAACTTTTTTGCATAGTTCTTCTGTGTATTCTTGCCACTTCTTAATATCTTCTGCTTCTGTTAAGTCATACCATTTTTTCCTTTATTGTGCACATATTTGCATGAAAATTTCCCTTGGTATCTTCAGTTTTCATAAGGAGATCTCTAGTTTTCATGATTTTATTGTTTTTCTCTATTTCTTTACATTGATCACTAGGGAGGCTTTCTTATCTCTCTTTGCTATTCTTTGGAAATCTGATTTCAAATGGGTATGTCTTTCCTTTTCTCCTTTGTCTTTCACTTTTCTTCTTTTCATAGGTATTTATAAGGCCTCCTCAGGCAACCATTTTGCCTTTTGGCATTTCTTTTTCTTGGGGACGGTCTTGACCACTACCTCCTGTGCAAAGGCACAAACCTCCATTCATAGCTCTTCAGGCAGTCTGTCTGTCAGATCTTTCCTCTTGAATCTGTTTGACACTTACACTGCATAGTCATAAGGGTTTTGATTTAGGTCATATCTGAACTGCCTAGTGGTTTTCCCTACTCTCTTCTATTTAAGCCTGAATTTGGCAATACGGAGTTTGTGATCTGAACCAGTCTGCTCCCGGTCTTCTTTCTGCTGACTCTATAGAACTTGTCCATCTTTGACTGCAAAGAATACAATCAATCTAATTTTTGATAATGGCCATCTGGTGATGTCCATGTGTAGCGTCTTATGTTGTTAGAAGAGGGTGTTTGCTATGACCAGTGTGTTCTCTTGGCAAAACTCGATTATCCTTTGCCCTGCTTCATTCTGTACTCCAAGGCCAAATTTGCCTGTTACTCCAGCTGTTTCTCGACTTCCTACTTTTGCATTCCAGTCCCCTATAATGAAAAGGACATTTTTTTAGGTGTTGATTCTAGAAGGTCTTGTTGGTCTTCATAGAATCATTCAATTTCAGCTTCTTCAACATTATTACCTGAGGCATAGACTCAGATTACTCTGATATTGAATGGTTTGCCTGGGAAACAAGTAGAGATCATTCTGCTATTTTTGAGATTTCATCCAAGTACTGCAATTTGGAATCTTTTGTTGACTATGATGGCTACTTCACTTCTTCTAAGGGATTCTTGCCCACAGTAATATATACAATGGTCATCTGAGTTAAATTCACCCATTCTAGTCCATTTCAGTTTGCTGATTCCTAAAGTGTCGATGTTCACTCTTGACCACTTTCAATTTGTCTTGATTCCAGGTTCCTATGCAATATTGCTTTTTACAGCATTGGACTTTACTTCCATCACCAGTCACATCCACAACTGAGTGTTGTTTTTGCTTTGACTGCGTCTCTTCATTCTTTCTGGTGTTGTTTCTCTACTGATCTCCGGTAGCATATTGGGCACCCACCGATCTGGGGAGCCTTTTCCTACTGTTCATGGGGTTATCAAGGCAAGAATACTGAAGTGATTTGCCATTCCTTTTTCCAGGGGCCCTGTTTGGTCACAATTCTCCACCATGACCCGTCTGTCTTGGGTGACCCTACACAGCATGGCTCTTAGTTTCATGGAGTTAGACAAGGCTGTGGTCCACATGATCAGTTTGGTTGGTTTTCTGTGATTATGGTTTGCATTCTGTCTGCTCTCTCATGAATAAGGATGAGAGGCTTTATAGAAGCTTCCTGATGAGAGAGACTGAGGAGGGTCTTGTCTGATGGGTGGGGCCATGCTCAGTATATCTCTAACCCAATTTTCTGTTGATAGGTGGGACTGTGTTCCCTCCCTGTTGTTTGACCTGAGGCCAAACTATGGTAGAGGTAATGAAGGTAATAGTGCCCTCCTTCAAAAGGTCCCATACATACACTGCTGCACTCAGTGCCCCCGACTCTGCATCAGGTCACCTCTGACCCACGCCTCCACTGGAGACGCCTGGACTCTCATAGGCAAGTCAGTCTCTTGTGGGGTCACTGCTCCTTTACTCTGGGTCCTGGTGTGCACAAAGTTTTGTTTCTGCCCTCCAAGAGTCTGTTTCCCCAGTCCTGTGTAATTTATGGTGGCTCTATGGTGGGGCTAATGGTGACTTCCTCCAAGAGGGCTTATGCCATACCCAGGTTTGCTGCTCCCAGAGCTCCTGCTTCTGCAGCAGACCACTTCCAACCCATACTTCTGTAGGAGACACTCAGACAGTTCTGGCTTAGTCTCTGTGGAGTCTCTGAGCCTTGGTGCACACAAGGTTTGTTTGAGCTCTCTGAGCGTCTCTGGTGGATATGAGGTTTGATTCTAAATTCAGTTTTACCCCTTCTGCCTTCTTGCTGTGGCTTCTTCTTTGCCCTTTGACCTGGGGCATCTTTTTCTGGTGGGATCCAACATTCTCCTGTCAACTGTTTTTCAGCAACAAGTTGTAATTTGGAGTTCCAGCAGGAGAAGATGAGCACACATCCTTCTACTCCACCATCTTGGACTAACTAGGTTTCTTGGACATAGATTTCATGGCAAATAGTTGGGGGAAAAATGGAAACAGTGACAGACTTTTACTTGGGCTTTTCAAAATCACTGAGGACAGTGACTGAAGCCATGAAATTAAAAGACACTTGCTCCTTGGAAGAAAATCTATGACAAACCTAAGCAAAATGCAGAGACCATTACTTTGCCAACAAAGATCTGTATAGTCAAAGCTATGGGTTTTCCAATAGTCATGTACAAATGTGAGAAAGAAACCATAAAGAGGGCTGAACACCAAAGAATTAATGCTTTTGAATTGTCTTACTGGAGAAGACTCTTGAGAGTCCCCTGGACAGCCAGGAGATCAATCCAGTCAATCCTAAAGGAAATCAACCCTGAATACTCATTGGAAGGACTAATGTGAAAGCTCCAATACTTTGGCCATCTGTTACAAAATGCCAATTCATTGGAAAACACCCTGATGCTGTGAATGATTGATGGCAGGAGGAGAAGGGGGCAAGATAGGATGAGATGTTTGGATGGCATCACCAACTCAATGGACATGAGGTTGAGCCTACTCCAGGAGATAGTGAAGGGCAAGGAAACCTGGCATGCTTCTGTTCATGGAGTTGAAAAGTCAGATATGAGTGACCAACCGAACAATAAACAACTCTCTCTGTTGCTCAACCTGTTTTTGCATGGCCTTGAAAATGAGTACCTTCTTAAATTTTATACTGTAGCCTCCTCCCTTTTCTTTCCTTCGTCCTCATCTTGGTTCTGAGCCTAAGATGTGTCCCCTCAGACTTTGCTTCAGAAGTGAACTGGGAAATAAATGGACGATTTGGCTGGTGCAGGTGGCAGCAGATGCAGTGTGTTTCGGGAGGGGGGTGTGTGCCAAGACAGGTTTCTTATCAGAGCAGAAGAAATGTACACTTTGTTCAAGGGAGTTTACAGTTCACTTGTCAGGGAAGTCCCATGCTGTGGTTCTGAAAACTGTCTTAAAAACATAACCTACAGCCAAGGATCCAATCCTTCCATGGATTCTGTGAGCTACACCATATCTTACGTTAAATCTCTCCCTGTTCAAACTAGGTGGAGTAAATTCTGTTGTCTAGAATTTAGAACTCTGATGATCAGAAGTTTTGACTGCCATTTGCTAGTGTCCTTTGAGGTTACTTTATCCTGAGCTTCAATTTTTTATCTATGAAAGGATAATAACAATCGCACCTTATGGGTATACTGGAGGAAAAACACCTTTTTCTTCTAACCTTCTAAGTTCTTTGCTGTGACCACTCTGAAAGAAAGATTAGCAAGAATAAAGCATACACGTTCATTAAACATATCTCACATGACTTCAAAGCATTCATATGAAAAAGAAGATTAAAAGAAGCAGTTAAACCTCATTATTATTATTATTTTGTGCTAATTATGATAGAGATTAGAGAGTCATGGAAAAAATATGATAAGGTAAAAAGTGTATGAACTAAATATAGTAAACTGGAGGAAAGAGCAAGGCATGTTAATTCAGATTCTTCTGCATCTTAAGGATAAGATGCTCCTCTCCTTCTAATATAGGGAGGGTTCCTCTCATGTAACCTGTTTCAGAAGAAGGTAACCAATCTGATCACGTGGACCACAGCCTTGTCTGACTCAATGAAACTAGGAGCCACGACGTGTAGGGTCACTCAAGACAGACGGTTCACGGTGAAGAGTTCTGACAAAATGAGGCCCCCTGGAGAAGGGAATGGCAAACTACTTCAGTATTCTTGCCTTGATAACCCCATGAACAGAAGGAAAAGGAAAAAGGATAGGACGTTGAGAGATGAACTCCCCAGATGGTTGGGTGCCTGATATGTTACTGGAGATCAGTGGAGAAATAACTCCAGAAAGAATGAAGAGACACAATCAAAGTAAAAACAACACCCAGCTGTGGATGTGACTGGTGATGGAAGTAAAGTCCAATGCTGTAAAAAGCAATATTGCATAGGAACCTGGAATCAAGACAAATTGAAAGTGGTCAAGAGTGAATGTCGACATTTTAGGAATCAGCAAACTGAAATGGACTAGAATGGGTGAATTTAACTCAGATGACCATTGTATATATTACTGTGGGCAAGAATCCCTTAGAAGAAGTGAAGTAGCCATCATAGTCAACAAAAGATTCCAAATTGCAGTACTTGGATGAAATCTCAAAAATAGCAGAATGATCTCTACTTGTTTCCCAGGCAAACCATTCAGTATCAGAGTAATCCGAGTCTATGTCCCAGCTAATAATGCTAAAGAAGCTGAAATTGAATGATTCTATGAAGACCTACAAGACCTTCTAGAATCAACACCTAAAAAATATGGCCTTTTCATTATAGGGGACTGGAATGCAAAAGTAGGAAGTCAAGAAACACCTGGAGTAACAGGCAAATTTGGCNTTTTTTCCTTTATTGTGCACATATTTGCATGAAAATTTCCCTTGGTATCTTCAGTTTTCATAAGGAGATCTCTAGTTTTCATGATTTTATTGTTTTTCTCTATTTCTTTACATTGATCACTAGGGAGGCTTTCTTATCTCTCTTTGCTATTCTTTGGAAATCTGATTTCAAATGGGTATGTCTTTCCTTTTCTCCTTTGTCTTTCACTTTTCTTCTTTTCATAGGTATTTATAAGGCCTCCTCAGACAACCATTTTGCCTTTTGGCATTTCTTTTTCTTGGGGACGGTCTTGACCACTACCTCCTGTGCAAAGGCACAAACCTCCATTCATAGCTCTTCAGGCAGTCTGTCTGTCAGATCTTTCCTCTTGAATCTGTTTGACACTTACACTGCATAGTCATAACGGTTTTGATTTAGGTCATATCTGAACTGCCTAGTGGTTTTCCCTACTCTCTTCTATTTAAGCCTGAATTTGGCAATATGGAGTTTGTGATCTGAACCAGTCAGCTCCCGGTCTTCTTTCTGCTGACTCTATAGAACTTGTCCATCTTTGACTGCAAAGAATACAATCAATCTGATTTTTGATAATGGCCATCTGGTGATGTCCATGTGTAGCGTCTTATGTTGTTAGAAGAGGGTGTTTGCTATGACCAGTGTGTTCTCTTGGCAAAACTCGATTATCCTTTGCCCTGCTTCATTCTGTACTCCAAGGCCAAATTTGCCTGTTACTCCAGCTGTTTCTCGACTTCCTACTTTTGCATTCCAGTCCCCTATAATGAAAAGGCCATATTTTTTAGGTGTTGATTCTAGAAGGTCTTGTAGGTCTTCATAGAATCATTCAATTTCAGCTTCTTTAGCATTATTAGCTGGGACATAGACTCGGATTACTCTGATACTGAATGGTTTGCCTGGGAAACAAGTAGAGATCATTCTGTTATTTTTGAGATTTCATCCAAGTACTGCAATTTGGAATCTTTTGTTGACTATGATGGCTACTTCACTTCTTCTAAGGGATTCTTGCCCACAGTAATATATACAATGGTCATCTGAGTTAAATTCACCCATTCTAGTCCATTTCAGTTTGCTGATTCCTAAAATGTCGACATTCACTCTTGACCACTTTCAATTTGTCTTGATTCCAGGTTCCTATGCAATATTGCTTTTTACAGCATTGGACTTTACTTCCATCACCAGTCACATCCACAGCTGGGTGTTGTTTTTACTTTGATTGTGTCTCTTCATTCTTTCTGGAGTTATTTCTCCACTGATCTCCAGTAACATATCAGGCACCCAACCATCTGGGGAGTTCATCTCTCAACGTCCTATCCTTTTTCCTTTTCCTTCTGTTCATGGGGTTATCAAGGCAAGAATACTGAAGTAGTTTGCCATTCCCTTCTCCAGGGGGCCTCATTTTGTCAGAACTCTTCACCGTGAACCGTCTGTCTTGGGTGACCCTACACGTCGTGGCTCCTAGTTTCATTGAGTCAGACAAGGCTGTGGTCCACGTGATCAGATTGGTTACCTTCTTCTGAAACAGGTTACATGAGAGGAACCCTCCCTATATTAGAAGGAGAGGAGCATCTTATCCTTAAGATGCAGAAGAATCTGAATTAACATGCCTTGCTCTTTCCTCCAGTTTACTATATTTAGTTCATACACTTTTTACCTTATCATATTTTTTCCATGACTCTCTAATCTCTATCATAATTAGCACAAAATAATAATAATAATGAGGTTTAACTGCTTCTTTTAATCTTCTTTTTCATATGAATGCTTTGAAGTCATGTGAGATATGTTTAATGAACGTGTATGCTTTATTCTTGCTAATCTTTCTTTCAGAGTGGTCACAGCAAAGAACTTAGAAGGTTAGAAGAAAAAGGTGTTTTTCCTCCAGTATACCCATAAGGTGCGATTGTTATTATCCTTTCATAGATAAAAAATTGAAGCTCAGGATAAAGTAACCTCAAAGGACACTAGCAAATGGCAGTCAAAACTTCTGATCATCAGAGTTCTAAATTCTAGACAACAGAATTTACTCCACCTAGTTTGAACAGGGAGAGATTTAACGTAAGATATGGTGTAGCTCACAGAATCCATGGAAGGATTGGATCCTTGGCTGTAGGTTATGTTTTTAAGACAGTTTTCAGAACCACAGCATGGGACTTCCCTGACAAGTGAACTGTAAACTCCCTTGAACAAAGTGTACATTTCTTCTGCTCTGATAAGAAACCTGTCTTGGCACACACCCCCCTCCCGAAACACACTGCATCTGCTGCCACCTGCACCAGCCAAATCGTCCATTTATTTCCCAGTTCACTTCTGAAGCAAAGTCTGAGGGGACACATCTTAGGCTCAGAACCAAGATGAGGACGAAGGAAAGAAAAGGGAGGAGGCTACAGTATAAAATTTAAGAAGGTACTCATTTTCAAGGCCATGCAAAAACAGGTTGAGCAACAGAGAGAGTTGTTTATTGTTCAGTTGGTCACTCATATCTGACTTTTCAACTCCATGAACAGAAGCATGCCAGGTTTCCTTGCCCTTCACTATCTCCTGGAGTAGGCTCAACCTCATGTCCATTGAGTTGGTGATGCCATCCAAACATCTCATCCTATCTTGCCCCCTTCTCCTCCTGCCATCAATCATTCACAGCATCAGGGTGTTTTCCAATGAATTGGCATTTTGTAACAGATGGCCAAAGTATTGGAGCTTTCACATTAGTCCTTCCAATGAGTATTCAGGGTTGATTTCCTTTAGGATTGACTGGATTGATCTCCTGGCTGTCCAGGGGACTCTCAAGAGTCTTCTCCAGTAAGACAATTCAAAAGCATTAATTCTTTGGTGTTCAGCCCTCTTTATGGTTTCTTTCTCACATTTGTACATGACTATTGGAAAACCCATAGCTTTGACTATACAGATCTTTGTTGGCAAAGTAATGGTCTCTGCATTTTGCTTAGGTTTGTCATAGATTTTCTTCCAAGGAGCAAGTGTCTTTTAATTTCATGGCTTCAGTCACTGTCCTCAGTGATTTTGAAAAGCCCAAGTAAAAGTCTGTCACTGTTTCCATTTTTCCCCCAACTATTTGCCATGAAATCTATGTCCAAGAAACCTAGTTAGTCCAAGATGGTGGAGTAGAAGGATGTGTGCTCATCTTCTCCTGCTGGAACTCCAAATTACAACTTGTTGCTGAAAAACAGTTGACAGGAGAATGTTGGATCCCACCAGAAAAAGATGCCCCAGGTCAAAGGGCAAAGAAGAAGCCACAGCAAGAAGGCAGAAGGGGTAAAACTGAATTTAGAATCAAACCTCATATCCACCAGAGACGCTCAGAGAGCTCAAACAAACCTTGTGTGCACCAAGGCTCAGAGACTCCACAGAGACTAAGCCAGAACTGTCTGAGTGTCTCCTACAGAAGTATGGGTTGGAAGTGGTCTGCTGCAGAAGCAGGAGCTCTGGGAGCAGCAAACCTGGGTATGGCATAAGCCCTCTTGGAGGAAGTCACCATTAGCCCCACCATAGAGCCACCATAAATTACACAGGACTGGGGAAACAGACTCTTGGAGGGCAGAAACAAAACTTTGTGCACACCAGGACCCAGAGTAAAGGAGCAGTGACCCCACAAGAGACTGACTTGCCTATGAGAGTCCAGGAGTCTCCAGTGGAGGCGTGGGTCAGAGGTGACCTGATGCAGAGTCGGGGGCACTGAGTGCAGCAGTGTATGTATGGGACCTTTTGAAGGAGGGCACTATTACCTTCATTACCTCTACCATAGTTTGGCCTCAGGTCAAACAACAGGGAGGGAACACAGTCCCACCTATCAACAGAAAATTGGGTTAGAGATATACTGAGCATGGCCCCACCCATCAGACAAGACCCTCCTCAGTCTCTCTCATCAGGAAGCTTCTGTAAAGCCTCTCATCCTTATTCATGAGAGAGCAGACAGAATGCAAACCATAATCACAGAAAACCAACCAAACTGATCATGTGGACCACAGCCTTGTCTAACTCCATGAAACTAAGAGCCATGCTGTGTAGGGTCACCCAAGACAGACGGGTCATGGTGGAGAATTGTGACCAAACAGGGCCCCTGNTAAAAGTCTGTCACTGTTTCCATTTTTCCCCCAACTATTTGCCATGAAATCTATGTCCAAGAAACCTAGTTAGTCCAAGATGGTGGAGTAGAAGGATGTGTGCTCATCTTCTCCTGCTGGAACTCCAAATTACAACTTGTTGCTGAAAAACAGTTGACAGGAGAATGTTGGATCCCACCAGAAAAAGATGCCCCAGGTCAAAGGGCAAAGAAGAAGCCACAGCAAGAAGGCAGAAGGGGTAAAACTGAATTTAGAATCAAACCTCATATCCACCAGAGACGCTCAGAGAGCTCAAACAAACCTTGTGTGCACCAAGGCTCAGAGACTCCACAGAGACTAAGCCAGAACTGTCTGAGTGTCTCCTACAGAAGTATGGGTTGGAAGTGGTCTGCTGCAGAAGCAGGAGCTCTGGGAGCAGCAAACCTGGGTATGGCATAAGCCCTCTTGGAGGAAGTCACCATTAGCCCCACCATAGAGCCACCATAAATTACACAGGACTGGGGAAACAGACTCTTGGAGGGCAGAAACAAAACTTTGTGCACACCAGGACCCAGAGTAAAGGAGCAGTGACCCCACAAGAGACTGACTTGCCTATGAGAGTCCAGGAGTCTCCAGTGGAGGCGTGGGTCAGAGGTGACCTGATGCAGAGTCGGGGGCACTGAGTGCAGCAGTGTATGTATGGGACCTTTTGAAGGAGGGCACTATTACCTTCATTACCTCTACCATAGTTTGGCCTCAGGTCAAACAACAGGGAGGGAACACAGTCCCACCTATCAACAGAAAATTGGGTTAGAGATATACTGAGCATGGCCCCACCCATCAGACAAGACCCTCCTCAGTCTCTCTCATCAGGAAGCTTCTGTAAAGCCTCTCATCCTTATTCATGAGAGAGCAGACAGAATGCAAACCATAATCACAGAAAACCAACCAAACTGATCATGTGGACCACAGCCTTGTCTAACTCCATGAAACTAAGAGCCATGCTGTGTAGGGTCACCCAAGACAGACGGGTCATGGTGGAGAATTGTGACCAAACAGGGCCCCTGGAAAAAGGAATGGCAAATCACTTCAGTATTCTTGCCTTGATAACCCCATGAACAGTAGGAAAAGGCTCCCCAGATCGGTGGGTGCCCAATATGCTACCGGAGATCAGTAGAGAAACAACACCAGAAAGAATGAAGAGACGCAGTCAAAGCAAAAACAACACTCAGTTGTGGATGTGACTGGTGATGGAAGTAAAGTCCAATGCTGTAAAAAGCAATATTGCATAGGAACCTGGAATCAAGACAAATTGAAAGTGGTCAAGAGTGAACATCGACACTTTAGGAATCAGCAAACTGAAATGGACTAGAATGGGTGAATTTAACTCAGATGACCATTGTATATATTACTGTGGGCAAGAATCCCTTAGAAGAAGTGAAGTAGCCATCATAGTCAACAAAAGATTCCAAATTGCAGTACTTGGATGAAATCTCAAAAATAGCAGAATGATCTCTACTTGTTTCCCAGGCAAACCATTCAATATCAGAGTAATCTGAGTCTATGCCTCAGGTAATAATGTTGAAGAAGCTGAAATTGAATGATTCTATGAAGACCAACAAGACCTTCTAGAATCAACACCTAAAAAAATGTCCTTTTCATTATAGGGGACTGGAATGCAAAAGTAGGAAGTCGAGAAACAGCTGGAGTAACAGGCAAATTTGGCCTTGGAGTACAGAATGAAGCAGGGCAAAGGATAATCGAGTTTTGCCAAGAGAACACACTGGTCATAGCAAACACCCTCTTCTAACAACATAAGACGCTACACATGGACATCACCAGATGGCCATTATCAAAAATCAGATTGATTGTATTCTTTGCAGTCAAAGATGGACAAGTTCTATAGAGTCAGCAGAAAGAAGACCGGGAGCTGACTGGTTCAGATCACAAACTCCATATTGCCAAATTCAGGCTTAAATAGAAGAGAGTAGGGAAAACCACTAGGCAGTTCAGATATGACCTAAATCAAAACCGTTATGACTATGCAGTGTAAGTGTCAAACAGATTCAAGAGGAAAGATCTGACAGACAGACTGCCTGAAGAGCTATGAATGGAGGTTTGTGCCTTTGCACAGGAGGTAGTGGTCAAGACCGTCCCCAAGAAAAAGAAATGCCAAAAGGCAAAATGGTTGTCTGAGGAGGCCTTATAAATACCTATGAAAAGAAGAAAAGTGAAAGACAAAGGAGAAAAGGAAAGACATACCCATTTGAAATCAGATTTCCAAAGAATAGCAAAGAGAGATAAGAAAGCCTCCCTAGTGATCAATGTAAAGAAATAGAGAAAAACAATAAAATCATGAAAACTAGAGATCTCCTTATGAAAACTGAAGATACCAAGGGAAATTTTCATGCAAATATGTGCACAATAAAGGAAAAAATGGTATGACTTAACAGAAGCAGAAGATATTAAGAAGTGGCAAGAATACACAGAAGAACTATGCAAAAAAGTTCTTCATGATCCAGATAATCACAATGGTGTGATTACTCATCTAGAGCCAGATATCCTGGAATGCAAAGTCAAGTGGGCCTTAGGGAGCAGAGCTTAACAAAGCTAGTGTAGGTGATGAAATTCCAGTTGAGCCATTTCAAATCCTAAACAATGATGTTGTGAAAGTACTGCACTCAATATGACAGCAAATTTGAAAAACTCAGTAGTGACCACAGGACTGGCAAAGGTCAGTTTTCATTCCAGTCCCCAAGAAAGGCAATGCCAAAGATTGTTCAAACTACTGCACAATAGCACTCATCTCACACGTTAGCAAATGAATACTCAAAATTCTCCAAGCCATACTTCAGCAGTACGTGAACCGTGAACTTCCAGATGTTCAAGCTGGTTTTAGGAAAGGCTGAGGAACCAGAGATCAAATTGCCAACATCTGTTGGATCATCAAAAAAAGCAACAGAGTTCCAGGAAAATATCCATCTGTTTATTGACTATACCAAAGCCTTTAACTGTGTGCATCACAACAAACTGTGAAAAACTTCTTTAAGAATTTTTAAGACCAGACCACTTGACCTGCCTCCTGAGAAATCTGTATCCAGGTCAAGAAGCAACAGTTAGAACCGGACATGGAACAACTGATTGGTTCCAAATCGGGAAAGGTGTATGTCAAGGCTGTATATTGTCACCCTGCTTATTTAACTTATATGCAGAGTACATCATGAGGAATCCTGGGCTGGAAGAAGCACAGCTGGAATCAAGATTGCCGGGAGAAAAATCAGTAACCTCAGATATGCAGATGACACCACTCTTATGGCAGAAAGTGAAGAACTAAAGAGCCTCTTGATGAAAGTGAAAGAGGAGAGTGAAAAAGTTGGCTTAAAGCTCAACATTCAGAAAACTAAGATCATGGCATCTGGTCCCATTACTTGATGGCAAATAGATGGAGAAACAGTGGAATCTGTGGGTGGCTTTATTTTGAGGGGCTCCAAAATCACTGAAGATGGTGTCTGCAGCCATGAAATTAAGACGCTTGCTCCTTCAAAGAAAAGTTATGACCAATCTAGACATCTTATTAAAAAGTAGAGACATTACTGGGCCAATAAAGGTCCATCTAGTCATAGATATGGTTTTTCCAGTAGTCATGT
>SJYW01033178.1:169122-200852 GCA_006410735.1 Raphicerus campestris
TCTCATTAAATTCCCGCTGTGAGGCTGCCATCTGAAAAGCCCATTTATCTTCAGGAGAGCCACAACCTTATCACCATAGAGATTAGATGTGTATAAGAGACAGCATATGACCACTCTAAACTTGAACTCCTTTTGCTTTGGGTCCTATAACAGAAGTGTTTTTCTTTTATCTTTCTTCTTTCCATTTTTCTTCTTTCTTCCTGCTGCAGAAAACACTGAACCTTTGCAAGATGGCCTGTGGGAATTTGCTACACTCAATGCAACTCCTGGCTAATATTTCCTCTCCCTACTTATTTAGCAAAACAGATCACTTGCCAAATTTGAATCCTACCTTCAGCTGAACCCCTTGTCCACTAATGATCTTAGCCCACCTCCCAACCCAATATATCAGTGGAGATGTCTTTGGTTCTAAAGATAGAACACAAACTGACACAGTTAAGTCATGCTAACACCTCCCTCTCCGTCCTCCAAATGGGGTTCATGGACAAAAAAGTCAAAGACTAGATCTGGCTCCAAATCTGATAGAATGTAGGTCCAGATATTTCTTCTCTGATTCTAATTTGACCTTTCAATATGTCTCTCAATTGTTAAAATTCATGTCCCACCAGCCTATTGATTTCAGTGGTAAAACAGTGTCTCCCACTTGGGCTCTGGCAGAAAACTACCAAAAGAGCAACCAATTCACCCCCCACTTCAGTCACATGGTACTTTCTCAGACAAGTACTGAGGCCAGGAAGCGTGAGTGCAATGCTCTGATTGGCCAGGGCTGGATCATGCAGATACCACTGTGGTATGTTCAAACAACCCTATCAACAACATTAGAATGAATTCCTCCCAGAAAAGATGCTTTTGTAAGGTGGGGGTGGGGGGACAATATGTTCTAAATGAGAGAGAAGAAAATGTACTTGGAAATCAGAAGTAACAAGCCACTCATTGGCTATCCAATATCCCTACACACATTTTCTGAATGTGACTATCTTAAATGTCTTATTCATGTAAACCAACAAGTCTTATAAAATCCAAGTCAAAGTTCCCCACTTCCTAAAGGAAACTATTTTATCCTTATTATCTTCACCTTTAAATTGAGGACCACTGAATCATAACCCTTCCTATCTTTATGAGTTGTAGAGTGTCTCTTCATGAACAGTTCTTGTAAGCATGTAATAGTTTCCTTTTATGGTCAGAAATTAAGTATGGAAAAAGCTAAATACTTTCATAAGGGAATTATAGAGAATTAATAGAAGATTTAGAATTCCCAGCCCAGCTTCTCTAAGTCCATCATCTGCTTAGTTAACTTTTTTAGTATTCTGGTCATGTTGGGGATTATATTCAATTCTACTTCCTGAGAGTCATAATTCAGTAGAGTACAATCTGCAGAACCTCATACTATCTTTTCCTGAACCAAACCGAGGTCTAAGAATAAAACATGCTAACATAAACAAATGACTAATTCCTGATTAAAATGTATGGTCTCTATGCTGATCCCGGTCTCTTGGTTTTTCAGTGCTTATCACAGTGGTATCAGAAATTATTTTCAAAAGAATCAATTGATGGGACCTTCCTAATAGTCCAGTGGTTAAGACTTCATTCTTCTACTGCAGGGGCTGCAGGTTCAATCCCTGTTCAGTGAACTAAGATTCCATATCCTGTGTGGACACAGCAAATGAAAAAATAATAATTGATAGTAGTCTATATAATTTTTTGACAATAAGCATGTAATGTATTTCAAAAGAAGTTCTAAAGTAAACCCCAAACACCCAAAATAGTCACAAGGGAACTTAAAGTAATACAATACAGATGTCTGAGAGAAAAATACATGTTGTTATGTGCTGTGTTGTTAATATTAGGATACAGCCTGTCATAAAAATAAATAAATAAATAACAGGAACAGGTGAGCGGTCCATCATTAGCCAAAGAAAATATTTTTTGGTGGCATTTATATTCTCATTAAATTCCCGCTGTGAGGCTGCCATCTGAAAAGCCCATTTATCTTCAGAAGAGCCACAACCTTATCACCATAGAGATTAGGCTACAAATTAGACTTGATCTATTGAGGGATACTTGGGAGAAGACAATGCTTTGACCCAGATGCAGACCATCAAGAAATGCTCTGACCTACATTACAAAAATTGAAAATCTATGCATTTTCCCTTTATATATCGATTGTAAGTGATTTTCTCTGTAAAGCGATTGAATTAAAAAGTCAAAAGAGTCCACAGAAAGGTTTAATAAACAAAGTACAGAGGCAGTGCAACTTGAGGATAGAAAAAATGTCACAAATTGTTCCCTACTCTCAAAATGACTATTTTATCAATGTGCTTGTAAAGGATCTATACTTTCAATTCATTTCTTTTTCCGATATTCTAAATTCTGTGATCAAGTATAACTTCTCTAGGGCAGTGATGATAGCAAATTGCCTTTGTAATAACTCCACATTTTGCCTTGTTTCTAAAGTGTTGACTCTTTTTCACAGAAAATGATTTGCTTATCTTCTGTATATAAAATGATGTCCTAAGTGATTGCAATACAGAGACACGTGAGAGCCATTTCAGCCCTGGTGGATGAGTAGCCTAGTGAAGAGGAAGGCAGACGAACAGTCAAGCATCACAAAAGGCAAAATGCAATATTGAAATGAAAGTAGAAGCTTAACACTAACTGGGACATCTGAGCATTTTCTTGGATACATATTTTTAAATTTTTCTTCTTTCAGCATCTGTTAAGTTTGCAAATTGCAACTATATAAACACCAACTACAAAAACTGAACAAGAGAGAAAAGGGAGGGAGGGATGCTGGAAAGTAGCAGATTTGGATTTGAACACTTGTTCAGTCACTGTCATGTCCTGCTCTTTGGGACTCCATGGACCGCAGCACACCAGGTGGCGCTGCAGGAGTCCTTCACTATCTCGAAATTTGCTCAGGAAAGTTGGTGATGATCTCTCATCATCTCATTCTCTGCAACCCTCTCCTCCTTATGTAGGAGGATATAAATAAACTGCTCATTTTCTTTTTTCCTTCCCCCTCCCATGCCCTTTCAAATCTATATGTCCTTCTTGCTAGAAATATAGCCAAAGGTTTCCCTCTTTCCAGGAAGTGCTTAGCAGTGTCTCCAGGGTAGTTCTTGACCTGCATTCTCACCGCGTCACTGCACCACCGTGACCACCCACTGACCCTGGAAGCCCTTTAGATTGAGTGCAAACTCTCTCTCTTTGACAATCCATCACAAGCTGCTATAAATGACCCCACCATCTGGTCTCCTTTTTTCCTTCTTTTCTCTTACATGAATTTGCTCACTGTTTTCTCATTGGAAACATTCTGCTTCATCCAAAATTAAACACTTTTTAAAATATCCATCTTAAGCCTGTCATACTTATTATTTTCTTAAAATCAGTGAATCAAGTCTTTTAATCCATCCCTGAAATTTACATCTGCTCTATAAAGCCCTTGCTGAACTGAGAGTTGCCCACAAATTCCTCTTAAAATCTTCCTGAGCTGAATTTGAGATTATCAGGGCCCAGTCACATAATGCATGTTCTTCTTTGATGTATAAAATGTTAATAATTCATATATTTATGCTGCAGTATTGGAGTGACTACTACATGATGGGCTTTGTTCTAAGCACAAGGGACATAACACTGAACAAACAAAGCTCTATTCTCATGCAGAGAGAAAGGAGAGACAGACAACAAGCCTGTAAGCAAATATATAAATAAGTACTCTGATGAAATATAAAGCAAAAGAGGAGAATGATTAAAGATCTGTCTGGCAAGGTGACATTTGAGTGAAAACATGAAAGAAGTAAAGAAGTAAAGCATGCTAATATTTGTGGGAGGAGAATCTGGAAAGAAAGAACAGCAATGCAAAGACTGAAAGCAAGAGCTTGCTTGAGTGTGGCTGGAGGAGAATTGGGAAAAGTTCGTGGTGGGAATGCAGCAACAGCTAACTCAGGACCTACCTGGTAGGAAATAGAAATGGTCTGGAATGTCACTGAGAGAGAGGCGAATCCATCTGAGACTTCGCGATAAATGTAACATGGCATGATTTTAGGGGAAAAAAATCAAAGTGAAGTTGAGACATAAATTCCAAATCTCTTACTAGGCTATGCTGAGATAGCCCAACATTTTTCAGGCTCACATTCCTCCTTTAAAAATGAGGGAATAATAGCTGCCATGTCAAATTGAGAAAGTTAAATGAGGACTTATCAGAATGGATAACATACAATGAACACTTTATTGAAAATACTAAACCTTATTGTATGTGCATTTGTCAATATTAGCTTTATCTCTCTCCATAATGTTTTTTCTTGGGACTACATCTAAATAACTGTGGATACTTTGGCTAGATGCCAAAGATACCCACTTCTTTATGCTTTATGTATGCAATCTTTTGTCATCTCAAGCAAAATCCTCTAAATATTTGGATTTAAAAGAAAGCTAAAAAACCAAGTATGATTCTGACTTGTGAATAGTGACTTGACCTATTTTATATGGTTTTAGTGGTACTATTCATGTCTTTTTATTGTAAATGTATTCATAAGCAGGTCTTAAGGGAAACAGACATGAAGAATCTTTGTCTTATGCTCACTGATTAATTCTTAAATAGAGTTTACTTAAAAACATTATGTAAAATGTTAACCCTTTGAAGAGTATTTTGGCGGAAGTTTGAAGCCAGGAGGAAAAAGCATAATAAGTTTGAATTCTTTAATCCTACCTATCAGTTTTTACTTTAATTTTTTAATCCTAACAGTTTTCACTGAAACTCAAACATGTTTTTTTAATTATACTGTGAGACTACATGCGTATAATGGGAAACTGTTTCACATTTTCTATAACTATGATTCAGGGACTTCTCTGGTGGCCCAGTGGTTAAGGCTGCTTCCAGCACTGGGTGTGTGAGTTCAACCCCTGGTCTGGATGGTAACTAAGATCCCACATGCTGTATCATGTGGTCCCAAGATAAAGAAGCAAAACAAAGCCACAAAGATCAGGCACCAGGGAGCAAGGTATGTGGGACCAGAGCAGCTCCAAGGTTAAGAGCCTGTGAGGCATATGTCAAATGGAGCGTCACCTGCTGCTTGCATCAGGCTTTTTCATCACCATCTTAGCTGTAATGAAGGAGAGAAGACAAAGTCATTTCCCTCTGCTCTATGCAGTTTAACATCCCTACCATGAATTTGTCAAGAGAATCTTCACTCTTAGCCCAGGCAACCACAGCAGTGGCCCCAGAGCCCCAAGGAACAGGATGAAGTGATGACATTCTGTGGCTTATAAAAATCTGAAAAAAATTAATTCAGTGTTATCATTCATCTGCTTAAAACCCTGAAGCTCACAGGACATGAGGTCCTCCTTACTTCACATTCAGTTTACAGTAAAGAGGAAAACACTTTTAGCAGATTTCTCCTCTGAGTATTGCCTGGCTTGCTGGCAGCCAATCACTCCCTGAGCAGGCTGCTTTCTAGGCTGTCTTGTGAAGAGCAGCTGCAATTTCCTCCTCTCCTCAGTATATCAGCCCACATCCAACCCACCAGGACTCTGCCTTTGGGTAGAACACCCTGTTCCTCTGAGGTACATCCCACATTCTGCTGGAATCTCTGCTCTCTCCAGCAACGTTTCTTTCTTTTTCTTTTCTTTTCTTTTTTTTTTTTTTTTTTTGTTTTCTGTTAAAGTAATCCACCATTGCCTGTAGCAGTGATCTTAAAACTTTCAGTTGCCTTAAAGCTTTGAAACTGAAACGTTCCCCTTTAATTTTAGCAAATTAAACACTAACTTGATGAATAGAAGAGAGGTCTGCAGACATTCTGCACAGCACAGTCAGGTTTACAAGTTTGCCATGTCATCTCCTCTTTTCAGATACCACAGAGGCTGCCCCTCCATGTGGGGTCTTATCGCTGCAAGGACTCTGTGACAGTCAGAGGGCTCACATGTCTCCCAAGATTCCCTGTCCCCCACATAATCCCCAAGGATGTGACTATGTGGGTTTTACTTGTCTGGTAGGTTTATTTTATGGGACTGTTGACTTTAGGAAAGGGAGTTTGTCTGAGTGCCTAACATCTAATCACATGAGAAAAGCAGAGATTTGCCTCTGACTCCTGGGAAAAAGGAAAATGAAAGATTCAAATCATGAGAAGGGTTTAGTGAGCTATTGCTGACATGAAGATGAAAGGGCCCACTGGCAAGAATGTAAGTGGTCTCTAGAAGCTGAGAGCAGTCCTCTTCTGACAGCCTTCAGGGAACTGGGTCCTCAGTCCCACAGCCATGAGGAACTGAACTTTGCCAACAAGAAGAATGAGCTTGGGAGTGGGCTTTTCTCTGGAGCCTCCAAACAAACCAGGCTGGCACCTGATTTCAGCTTTGCGGTACCCCAGCCAAAAAACTCAGTCCCAGCTCAAGAACTGTGAGAAAATAATGGGTATTTTAAAGTACTAAGTTTGTGGCAATGTGTCACACAGAAATAGAAAATGGATACATTCTACATATATTCTTATCTCTTTTTCAGGAATCTTTTCATTAAATTGTTCCCAGTCTTCAACTTCTTGCTGTGTAATATGGACTGTTATCACTGTCACAGCCACCACCATCACCTCTAATAGTAAATAAATATGATAGATAGTATATCTAAGTGCTACACACAGAGTATTATCATTAAAGTTTCATTAAAAGCCAGGGATCTTATGAAAATGCAGATTATGGATCTGTGGGTCTGGGTTGGAGTTCAAGATTTAAACCAGTTCCCAAGGGATGCCTCAAAGCTCTGTTTGTGCATATAAGTCAAAAAAACTCAAGTACAACTCTTAGCTGCATGAAATGGCAATTCTTCTTAGGCCATCATTCTTATAAGTTATGACAGTGACACTTATAAGTCAGCGACACTGACTTTGCTTTGATTTAAGTAACTGCATACTCAGTCTATCATTTCTCAGAATATAACCTGAGCGAGGGGAATGGAGTGTGACCTGAGGAAAATAACCAGGTGCTGATTCCCAAATTCCGTCTCTACCCTTGAAAACAGAGCTGCTAGAAGCAGAACTCAAGAACTTATAATAAGTTCCTTAGATGCATCTTATGTTAAGCAGAGTTCTCAACTTCAGCAATGTTACTATTTTGGACAGATCATTCTTTCTTTGTGAGGGGCTGTTGTGTGCACTCCAAAATGCTAACATTTCTGTTCTCTACACTGTAGATGTCAACGGTATCCCCATCCCCTGTCATAACAACAAAAAATGTCTCTAGACTTAAAAAAAAATATTGGAGTACAGTTGTTTTACAATGCTGTGTTAGTCTGCCATACAGCAAAGTGAATCACTATACATATACATATATCCCCTCCTGTTTTGAATTTCCATCCCATTTTGGTCACCACAGAGCACTGAGCAGAGTTCCTTGTGTTGCAGATTTTTATTTTGTCTCTACTTTTTGCACAGTAGTGTGTACAATAGATACACAATTCCCAATTCATCCTGCCAGTCTCCCAATTCATCCCACCTCACTTTCTCCCTCTAATGTCCATACATTTGTTCTCTATGTCTGTGTCTCCATTTCTGCTTTGCAAGTAGGTTCATCTGAATCATTTTTCTAGATTCCATATATACACTAATATATTTCTTTATTTATTTCTCATTCTAACTTACTTCACTCTGCATGATAGTCTCTAGATCCATTCATGTCTCTGAAAATGGAACAATTTTGTTCTTTCTTATGGCTGAGTAATATTCCATTGTATATATGCACCACATCTTCTTAGATTTTGCTAAATGCTCTTAGGAAGCAAAATCCCCTTGGCGTTTAAGTTGGAAGATTGTTGATTTAGGTTTTGTCTAGAAAAGATGGAACTGAAAGTACATTTAACACATGATTCAGTAACTTTTTTCCTATAAAAATAAAATAAATGTATATCCATAAAATCATGCTGTGAAAGTTATAATGTGGTTTAGTGTGTTTCATTGAAATTATCTAGATAGACACTATTTATTTTTAAGTGATTTTTTTCAAAGTTTAATTCAGTTTGAACTTTGTATTAATTGATACTTTTCTTTGTGAGGTCCTGGTGAATACTCATATATTTATAAGACTTAGAAGTTCTAGTTTTCAAAACACTTTAATTGTGGATAAACGCTATTAAAAAAAGAGTGCTTTAAAAAAATCTGTCTTCAACATTTCTTATGAATAACAAAATATTGTCTTCATCCCCTTTCCATTTTTTTCTAACCACTTCAGAGGTTCTTTACTTCTGGCAAATATCTCTGCTGAATAGCCTGTCACCCTTTTCTCTCCACAAATGAGACAGGTCAGTAAAATATCTGATTCTGAAGCTTTCTAAGGGTCTGTATAAATCCCCATGACTATTATGTGACTGTGTGTGTTTCCAGTGAGGGAAAATTTATTCTGATGACCATGCTTCCATATCACCAGTAGTTCATGTTGAAGTCCATTGCTAAGGGAATATAGCAACTAAGCCATGTGTGTCTCTATATAACTTCAGCTCCTTTTATTTTCCATCCTAACAAGCCACAATCCTTTCTTTCCCATCTGACCATTTTAAACACAATTTTAAGTTTGAAATCACTTACAAATGTGATTTTTAAATATGTACATAATGAGTCCTTGATTTATCTCTAGGAGGTGGTGATCTAGGCTGTATGGTAAGTGCAAATTTTAAGGTACTTGCTTAAAATTAGACTATTTCTCTGCTTGGAGCATTCAGCCCATTTATATTTACAGTGACTATTGTTATGTATATTTTTATTGTCATTTTGTTAACTGTTTTGGATTTGTTTTCATAGGCATTTTTTGTTCTTTCTTCTTTTGCTTGCTTCTCTTATGGCTATAGATAGATAGTGTTGTTTGGATTCCTTTTACTTTTTTTGTGTGTATTTATTATTGTGTGTGCACTTACATATATACACATGCACACTACAGAATACTATTTGGTCATAAAAAGAATAAAATTTTGCCATTTGCAACAACATGGATGAACTAGGAGCACATCATGTTAAGTGAAATAAATCAGACAGAGGAAAACAAATACTGCATGATATCATATATGTGGAATCTAAAAAATAAAACAGATGAGTGACTATAACAAAATAAAAGCAGACTCACAGATTTAGAGAACAAACCAGTGTTGCCACTGAGGGGAGGGGTGGAGGAGCTAAAACATTGGGATAGAGGGTCGAGAGGTACAAATAATTACATGTAAAATAAACTACAAGGAAGTAACAATGTAAAAGGACAGGCAATATAACCAATATTTTATAGTAACTTTAAATGGAATGTAACCTTTAAAAATTGTGAATCATTTATTATATAACTGAAACATAATATTGTACATCAACTATATATCAATAAAAAGTGGGAGAAAAAACTCAAGTCTATCCCAGCTACAGGAAATTTCTCAAATCCAGAGGCTATTCAAGAAGAAATGGTTTACTGAGCAGAGGTTTAGTCACTCTTGTTAAAGTTGGCCCCAGCACTGCTCATTTATTATTCTCATGTCTGTCACTTAAACTCTATTTCAAAAAGCAGTGTAGAGGAGTGGAATTAGACATGGTCTAGAGACTGGACAGACATGTGTTTCACTCTAGCTGTCGCACCATTTTGGCAAACAACTACCTCTTTAAATCTTAATTTCCTCATTTAAAAAAGAGGATGAATCAATCTCATAACTTTTTTGTGAAGATACAATGAAATAAAAATATGTTAAATGATTCAGTTCAGCTCAGTCACTCAGTGGTGTCTGACTCTTTGTGACCCCATGGACTTTGGCACACAAGGCTTCCCTGTCCATCACCCACTCCCAGAACTTGTTCAAACTCATGTCCAATGAGTCAGTGATGCCATACAACCATCTCATTCTCCATCATCCCCTTCTCCTCCTGCCTTCTATCTTCCCAACATCCAGGTCTTTTCTAATGAGTCAGCTCTTCACATCAGGCAACCAAAGTATTGGAGATTCAGCTTCAACATCAGTCCTTTCAATGTAATCAGAACTGATTTCCTTTACAATTAACTGGTTCGATTCCTTGCAGTCCAAGGGACTCGCAAGATGATTAACACAGGACAGGGCCCATGAAAAGTATTGTTTAAGTTATTAATAAATAATAATATTATTAATGATACAGTACTATCATTTTACTTATCCTGATCTATTGCTTGTCTGGCTTTGCTGTCCTTCATCTTACGTGTAGATAAATAGGCATAGCTAGATCAGAAATTTGTCCGTACCAATTCTTAACTATATATTTTTATATATACTTTTTATATAATTAACATTTATTTATAGTTATAAGCTATACACATCACTTATTAAAATATCCTGGCTTGATTTTAAAGAGAACAAAAGAAAAATCATCTCTGCAATGGCTTTTTGCTAACTGAGGAAAAACAAGACATTGTCAGCTGGACATTTCACATAGTATACAGTTTAAGGTATATACTCACACTAAATATTTTCAAGATTATTGGAGACACCAAGATGTTCAGATACTTAAGATACACAGATTCAACATCAGTTAAAGAGCTAATGACTTAATGAAAGAGAAAGTATAGGAAATTTCATCCTATTTCTATAAGCAGGAAAATTATTCGCTTTAAGTCTTCGCTTTGCTACTTGTTGGTCAAAACACAAATCAAAGAAATGAGACTCGATTTGGTTTTGTAGAACTTTCAGAAACTCATTTCAGTTCAGTTCAGTCGCTCAGTTGAATCTGACTCTTTCTGACACCATGAACCATGGCACACCAGGCCTCCCTGTCCATCACCAACTCCTGGAGTCCACCCAAACCCATGTCCATTGAGTCAGTGATGCCATCCAGCCATCTCATCCTTTGTCATCCCCTTCTCCTCCCGTCCCCATTCCTCCCAGCATCTTTTCAAATGAGTCAGCTCTTTGCATCAGGTGGCCAAAGTATTGGAGTTTCAGCTTTAGCATCAGTCTTTCCAATGAACACCCAGGACTGATCTCCTTTAGAATGAACTGGTCGGATCTCCTTACAGTCCAAGGGACTCTCAAGAGTCTTCTGCAACACCACAGTTCAAAAGCATCAGTTCTTTGGTGCTCAGCTTTCTTCACAGTCCAACTCTCATATCCATACATGATCACTGAATAGACTTGACTAGACGGATCTTTCTTGACAAAGTAATGACTCTGCTTTTTAATATGCTGTCTAGGTTGGTCATAACTTTTCTTCCAAGCATCTTTTAATTTCATGGCTGCAATCACCATCTGTAGTAATTTTGGAGCCCAGAAAAATAAAGTCAGCCACTGTTTCCCCATCTATTTCCCATGAAGTGATGGGACCAAGATGTCATGATCTTTGTTTTCTGAATGTTGAGCTTTAAGCCAACTTTTTCACTCTCCTCTTTCACTTTCACCAAGAGGCTCTTTAGTTCTTCTTCACTTTCTGCCATAAGAGTGGTGTCATCTGCATATCTGAGGTTATTGATATTTCTCCCAGCATTCTTGATTCGAGCGTGTGCTTCATCCAGCCCAGCATTTCTCATGATGTACTCTGCATATAAGTTAAATAAGCAGGGTGACAATATACAGCCTTGATGTACTCCTTTTGCTATTTGGAACCAGTCTGTTGTTCCATGTCCAGTTCTAACTGTTGCTTCCAGACCTGCATACAGATTTCTCAAGAGGCAGGTTAGGTGGTCTGGTATTGCCATCTCTTTCAGACTTTTCCACAGTTTATTGTGATCCACACAATCAAAAGCTTTGACATAGTCAATAAAGCAGAAATAGATGTTTTTCTGGAACTCTCTTGATTTTTCTGTGATCCAGTGGATGTTGGCAATTGGATCTCTGGTTTCTCTGCCTTTTCTAAAACCAGCTTGAACATCTGGAAGTTCATGGTTCAGGAAACTCACTTTTAAATTACAAAATGTTATGCCTAATAGTTGCATAATTCTTTGATGTTTATTCATGCTGTTATAAAACAATAATTACCTATGTACTACTGAAGAAAAAGGAAACAAAATCATTGTAGCATTGCATTAATAAACATATCAAACGTTTTCTCTTGATATTTTAGATTTAGTGCAACATGGCAGCACTTTTCCTGTTTTGTTTATGCTTCAAAGTTAGAGTTGAAGAAGGCAATGGCACCCCACTCTAGTACTGGAAAATCCCATGGATGGAGGAGCCTGGTGGGCTACAGTCCATAGGGTCACTAAGAGTCAGACACAACAGAGCAGCTTCACTTTAACTTTTCATTTTCATGCATTGGAGAAGGAAATGGCAACCCACTCCAATGTTCTTGCCTGGAGGATCCCAGGGACGGGGGAGCCTGGTGGGCTGTGGCCTATGGGCTTGCACAGAGTCGGACATGACTGAAGTGACTTAGCAGCAGCAGCAGCAGCAAAATTAGAGAATAACTACCTATCCTTCTAACTAGTTTGAATCATATTTACGACATGTTCCTAATTTTGTAATGTAGCCAGTTCAAGGTGTCTCTGAGTAATGAACTAAAGTTGTGTTCATAGCATTCTTTTTTTATTAAAAGTATTTATTTTAATTGGAAACTAATAACTTTATAATATTGTATTGATTTTGCCATACATCAACATGAATCTGCCACGGGTGTACACATGTTCCCTATCCTGAACGCTCCTCCCACCTCCCTCTCCATACCATCCCTCTGGATCTTTTTAACATGAGGTATATAAACAATTTATAGTGATAATTATAACTTTTTTGTTTTAGTTCTTCTCTCTTTTACAAATTTCAGATTGCATTATAAATGATACAAAAATCATAAGATATTTAAAGTGTATATCGTGATGATTTGATATATGTTGTGAAAAGCTTCCTGTCGGGTTAATTAACATATCTATCACCTCACATGTTTTATTCATTTATTTTTTGATGGGAACATTTACTTTCTCCTCTCTTGGCAAATTTTGATTATACTAGACAGTGTTCTCAACTAGTCACTTATTTTCAGAATTATTTGCTGATGGTTGAAAGTTTGTACCCTTTTGCCACCTCTATGCGAAGCTTAGTCAATTAGTCTTGTCCAACTCTGTGTGACCCTTTGGACTGTATGTAGCCCAACAGGCTCCTCTGTCCATGGGATTTTTCAGGCAAGAATACTGGAGTGGGTTGCCATTTTCCTCTTCCAGGGGAATCTTCCTGACCCAGGGATTAAACCAATGTCTCCTGTGTCTCCTGCACTTACGGGCAGATTCTTTACTATTTAGACTGAGAATATGTGGCAGTTGAAACAGTTTTAAAATGTTTTCTAATATTCATTCGTGTGTCAGTTGTAGTTGTGTCAGACTCTTTGTGACCCCACAGACTGCAGTTTGCCAGGCTCCTCTGTCCATGGAATTTCTCAGTCAAGAATCCTGGAGTGAGTTGCCATTTCCTTCTCCAGGGGGTCTTCCCAACACCGGGATCACACCGCATCTCCTGCCCTAGCAGGTGGGCTCTTTACCGCTGAATTACCAGGGAAGTCCACTTATTCATTTCTCTACCCCTAGAACAGGTTTATTGTAGACTTACAGAAGTCTTTCAAGACTGAAAGTTCTTGTGAGTATGTAACAATAACATACTAAGAAAGTCCAGAACACTTGAATCAATGCACTAAGTCACCCATTTACACCAAAAGAAAAGATCAGTTTCTGGACACTGTCTTCCTGAGAAAGTCTATCGGGGGGAAAAAAAGGAGGTGGCGGGGGATGAGGTAGGCAAGATACTGCTACAAGTAAAAGAATTTCTAGACTCAGTAAATTGTTTTAAATGAGCTTTAACCATGAGAAAAAAAGTAGAAGTCAATAGTCCCAATTTAAAAAGAACAAAAATTTTAAATTTAAAAAAAAAGCAACTTACATTTTGAACTTATGAAAACAACTGCTACAAATATCTGGGGGTCAAATCATAAGTAATCACTTCCTGCTTAAGTATTTCAAATTGTGATGCTATTGAGTGAAATTGTGTTTGATTTGTTTAAATGCAATTTTATTGAATTTTGAGAAACTATTCAGGATGTTTACTATTCAGGTCTTAACTTTAAAAGGGAAAAATAAATCTGTGCTTATCTGTTTTTATGTCTGAAATCACCCATCCTAATTGTATACAAACTTATTTACTGGAGGAACAATAAGGTTATGTTTTGTCCCACAAGATCCGTCCCTATTTAACAATGAGGGAAAATTTGGGGCTGCCTTAACTCAGTCATGGTAGACCAGCTCTGTGTGTAACATCTGTCATAGGTGCCCAGCGTGGTCAGCCATTCCCATCGTAATCACTGTAACCATGGTAGCCACTGTCCCTCCGCTCATGGATACTGGATTTCTTTCTCCTTGTTGATTCCTAATGGAATCTAGCCGTGAAAGACTGGCCAAGACACCTGTGCTGCTTATTGTCCTCACTCTCCGATTTGACAGTTCCCTGGGCATGTGTTGGAGGCTGTGATTCTTTTCTGATGGCTCCAAATGGAAAATCCTAAAGGCCAAATCTTTGTCATCTGAGTCTCTGGAATGCTATGATGCAATGCAAATTTCCCCTAGCCTTTTTTGTCTTTGGAAACTGCAGTCCCCTTTCTAAGTGCTGGATATCTAGATTTTCTGGATTTTGAGTGTTTAAATCTACCCATGTTTTACAGTGGATAGCAGTATGTTTCCTACTTGATTCTCCAATTAAGAGCCAATATTCTACTTCTTGTTGTGAGAGGAGGGCCTCTGAATGCTTTATTTACCTTAAGAGGAGTATAGTTTCTTTACAATGTTGTGTTGGTTTCTGTTGTACAACAAAGTAGTCAGCTATACGTATACAGATGTCCCCTTTCTCTTGGATTTCCGTCCCACTGCCCCAGCCCGCCCCAGCCCTAAGCTGAGCTCCCTGTGCTGTACAGCAGCTTCCCACTAGCTCTGTATTTCACACATGGAAGTGGACATCTGTCAGAGTCACTCTCTCAATGCATCCCACTCTCCCCTTCCCCTCCTGTGGCCACAAGTCCATTCTCTATGTCTATATCCCTAGTACTGCTCTGCAAATAGGTCTTCTGTAACATTTTCTAGGTCCCATATATGTGTTAGTATATATTTGTTTTTCTCTTTGAACTTACTTCACTCTGTATGACAGACTCTAGGTTCATCCACATCACTACAAATGATCCAATTTCATCCCTTTTATTGGCTGAGTATTTTCATTGGTTATTAAAAAAAAAAAAAAAAAAAAGCTCGGCACTGAAGAATTGATGCTTTTGAACTATGGTGCTGGAAAAGACTCTTGAGAGTCCCTTGGACTGCAAAGGAGACCAAATCAGTCAATCTTAAAGGAAATCAGTCCCAAATATTCACTGGAAGGACAGATGCTGAAGCTGAAACTCTAATACTTTGGCCACATTATGTGAAGAACTGACTCATTAGGAAAGACCCTGATGCTGGGAAAGATAGAAGGCAGGAGGAGAAGGGGACGATGGAGGATGGGATGGTTGTATGGCATAACTGACTCAATGGACATGAGTTTGAACAAGCTCTGGGAGTGAGTGATGGACAGGGAAGCCTGGTATGCTGGAGTCCATGAAGGTACAAAGAGTCGAGATGACTGAATGACTGAACTGAAAAAAAATAAAAAGTGAACTCTGTCCAGATTGTCTTCCCTTCCCAATGCAAATGAGTGGAATTTCTAAGAAGGAAACTTAAAATCAGATAGATCTCCAGCACTAACAGGTAATACTCCCTGGGTGAGAAATCTAACTTTTAAACAACTCAAGCTTCCCTATCTAAAAGCACACAGCAGCTTGTAATCTGAAGATGTTTCATGAGAGTAAATGAGTTAGTGAAAAATTGTATATCGTCATACTTGGCATATAGCAATTATTATTTTTACAACTAATGATAGAAACAATCTATATATTGACTGGAAATACATGGCAGAGAAATCCCAAGGAAGAGGGTGTTTTTTGTTTTTTCTTTTAATATATAAATAAGAGCTACAATGTTTCTATAGTAGATACAAAAAGATTAAGAAAACTCTGATATTCCATAAACCTATAGCTTGGAACGGAGAAGGCAATGGCACCCCACTCCAATACTTTTGCCTGGAAAATCCCATGGATGGAGGAGCCTGGTGGGCTGCAGTCCATGGGGTCACTAAGAGTCAGACACGACTGAGCAACTTCACTTTCACTCTTCACTTCCATGCATTGGAGAAGGAAATGGCAACCCACTCCAGTGTTCTTGCCTGGAGAATCCCAGGGATGGGGGAGTCTGGTGGGCTGCCATCTATGGGGTCACACAGAGTTGGACACGACTGAAGCGACAGCAGCAGCAGCAGCAGCATAGCTTGGAAACAGATTGTGTAAAAATAAAGGATTTCTTTTTTGGTATCAAAAGATAACTAATCCATTTAGCCTGAAAATGTAAAAATATTTTTCTTTTTGATAGTATTTCCTATTATTAGGTACGTAATCTGTGTCATGGGCTTCCTTTGGCGGCTCAGTGGTAAAGAATCTGCCTGCCAAAGCAGAAGACGCAATTTTTATCCCTGAGTCAGGAAGATCCCCCAGAGTAGGAAATAGCAACCCACTCCAGGGTTCTTTCCTGGGAAACCCTATGGACAGAAGAGCCTAGCAGGCTACAGTCCATGGGGTAGCAAAAGAGTCTGACACGATTTAGTGACTGAACAACAAGACTCAAAATTAGATTGCACGTTCAAATAAAGATATTTCTTAAGAAGCTAGGATCAGCCATTTATATTTTACTTTTAACACTATGTGTTAAATTTTAAGCCTTTAGAAGTGTAGATAAAGCATGAATAATGAGGTCAGAAGAACTGAGACAGATAATATTCTCTTCTCCAATTTACATAAGCTTCCTAAGACTTCAGAATCTTATTTTCTCAAAAGATACTTTTTTTCCCCTCTGGATGACATTTTCTGTGTATATTGTCCCAATAGCTTCTCCAAGTGAGAATAGAAATCTCAAGAGGAGTGCCTGGATGATTTATAGGTATCACCACACCTCTGATTTAAAAATATCACCTTTTTTGATATACCACTAAAGAGTATTTTATTGCTTTCTAACTTGTCAGGAAATTTTTGGAGTTTGACTCTTATTATGATTGTATACTCATGTGAGAACTTATTGATAATCATAAGAAGAAATTCACAACATAAATTAAGCAAAAAGCAATCTTAAATCTGTCATTCAGGATTCAAAACACAAAGAAGAAAAATCTCTTTTTCTGAAATCATTTGCAGGGCTTCCTTCTCCAGTGATATTGTTCTTACCTCTCCAGTCCTCTGTTTTCCTCTTACCTGGGAGAGAGAAAGCAGGCTCCAAGCACACAGTAGTTTTTCAGAAAAGGAGAATCTGTGTGGTGAGTTGTAGCTGTCTTTAATAGCAAGTTCACCCAAAGCCTTAAATTCTGTTCTTAGCTCTGGTGAAGAATTGCTGTGCATGAANTATATATATATATATATATATATATATATATAGTCACTGTGCTTATTTAATTTATAAGCAGAGTACATCGTGCAAAATGCTGGGCTGGATGAATCACAACCTGAAATCAAAATTGCTGGGAGAAATATCAACAACCTCAGATATACAGATGATAACCACTCTGATGGCAGAAAATGAAGAGGATCTAAAGAGCCTTTTAATGAGGGTTGAAGAGGAGAGTGAAAAAGCTGGCTTAAAACTCAACATTTAAAAAACAAAGAATATGGCAACCAGTGTCATTATTTCATGGCAAGTAGAAGGGAAAAAATGGAAGCAGTGACAGATTTCTTTTGCATGAGGCTCCAAAATCACTGCAGATGATGAATGTAGCCATGAAATTTAAAGATGCTTCCTCCTTGGAAGGAAAGCTGTGACAAACCTAGACCATGTATTATTAAAAAGCAGACATCACATTGCTGACAAAGTTCTGTAGAGTCAAAGCTATGGTTTTTCCATAGTCATGTATGGATGTGAGAGTTGGACCATAAAGAAACCTGAACATCAAAAAATTGATGCTTTTGAATTGTGGTGCTGTAGAAAACTATTGAGAGTTTCTTGGACTGCCAGAAGAGCAAACCAGTCAATTCTGAAGGAAATCAGTCCTGAATATTCATAGAAAGGACTGATGCTCAAGCTGAAACTCCAATACTTTGGCCACCTGATGCGAAGAAGTAACTCATATGAAAAGACCCTGATGCTGGGAGAGATTGAAGGCAGGAGGAGAAGGGCATGACAGAGAATGTGATGGTTGAATGGCATCACCAACTCAATGGACATAGTTTGAGTAGGGTCCAGGAGTTGGTGATGCTGTCGACAGGGAAGCCTGGCGTGCTGCAGTCCATGGGGTCACAAGGAGTTGGACACAACTGAGCAATTGAACTGAATTGAACTGAAGAGGAGAAGGAGGTAACAGAGGATGAAATGATTAGATAGTATGATCAATTCAATGGACATAAATTTGAACCTACTTTGGAGATTGTGGAAGATACAGGGGTCTGGGGTGCTACATTCCATGGGGTCACAAAGAATTAGACATGACTTAGCAAATGAACAGCAACAAAAAATGCCAGAACAATACTTAGACCTAGGAAGACCCCAGTAACCCTTTGATAAATATATGGCTCAGGGGTTGATTCAGGCAAAGGCTAAATAAATAAATTAAATAAATGATAAAAATGATGTGAATCTATTCTTTGTGGTGAAATAGTAAGTTATTTCTTGGCCCTAATTGCCTGCACTGGTGTAGACTTAGAATGCTTTTTATTTCTTCGTGAAGTTTTAAAATACCAGATTTCCAAATAGATAGAGTAATGGGTGTTATATGACTCTAGTCTTGTAGCTGGTATCATCAGGAAACTGTGAAAACAGATTTTAACGGTTTCATTTTTTTTTCCTTGAACCTAATTTACTTGCACACTTAATACATACAAGACTAAGATGAGTGATGTTTAGGACTAAATAATTCACTGCTAGTATAACAGTCTGACTCAGAGTTATGAGCCCCTACTATAATGACATCTTTTGCTCTCCAATACAAAATGTCCCCAAACAAGGTATGACTGTGAAATGTCACATAGTCCATAAAGTTTTTATTAACAGAATGCCAAGAGGGAGATGTTCTGGCTTACTCTAAAACAGTGATTCTTCAACTACTGTTGGTCAGAATTCCCAGTGAGTCTTTTAAAGACTTGGATTCTTTCACCAGAAAAACACATATCTGCATTAACAAACAATTTTGTGTGAATTACAGGGCCTGTCTCTTATACACATCTCGAATGTTGCTACTTGTACACCATGAAAGTGGTCAAGGCATTGGTTCCATTTCTGAGACAGAAGTGTTTATTAGATGCTCATCAAAAAAAAAAAAAAATCTGCATGCATGCTCATACACACACTTATTACAGATTTACTGTTATGAAGGATTTGTAGACACAATTTACAAATAATAATACAATATGTAACACTTCTATTGTAAATTTCATATAGTTGATTATCATAGAATGTTTTAATTAATTTTGTGATATATTATATCCATAGCCAGCCTATGGCTGCAATAGACAGATGAGTGTTATTCTGACAAAAATTCTGTGTGATGCTTTTGTTTTGACAGTAAGAAAAAACTAAATAAAATTCTGTGTTAGAAAGGCATGTATTCATCAATCTTCAGTGATGAATCTTTTTTTTAGTAAATTGAATAATAGTCTTCAAATACTGGAAGAATATAACTTCAAGTTTTAAATTTTACTTAAGCTATACATCTACAGACAAAGCACACTTTTATATTTAATCTCCATCAATAATATTTTCTCTGCAATCTTAAACCTAACAATCAAAGAAACGATAAACTCTAACTGGTAGCATTTGTTGATTTCAATGGTATATTCACACCATGACTGAGATCAAGCTACCAATGTGATCTCATTAAATACAGAGTTGAGAAAAGAGGTAAAGTAGAAAACACCATTATATAGTATTTCTAACATACATGTATAGTAGACGTTAATAACCTCAAGAGCTTAGGTAACAATACAACATAATACAGTTGCATAATACAATTATTGCAAAAATTTAAGAATAATGAGTTGTATTTATTTGTTTTAATATAACTTATTTGTGACTTTATATAAATTAACTCCTTAATAATGCCTGTGATTAAAATCTAGCCACCATATTCCTGAAGCTACAAGTGTTGGCGCCCACAAACCAGCACAAACCAGATCCAACCTGTTGGTCCCAGTGTGGTTTCATAACAACCTGAAACAATCGAAGTGGGAAATGGTTGAAGCTAATAACACTCACTTCCTGGTTCACTGCTATATCTAATCTCCATTGGAGATTAGATCCTTATAATGCTTCTTGGATCTTTTACTGACACAGTTACACAGTCACTGTAGTTATCATAAGAAGTTGACATCTTGAGATCACATCATATTCAAAGAAGGGTATAGCTTGGCAATATCTTGAATATCAGTTTGTGAATAATTTCTGCTACCAAGATAAACTTTCTCAAAGTTGGCAAGGAAAACTCTTCCTCTAAATTTTTAGGTTCTTTTTGCTGGTCCATTAATTAGACTGATATGAAACAGATTAATGGGAGAAAAATAAATCTAACTACAAGCATACTGGGGTTCCAGAGATTTAAGACCCAAGGGCAAGTTGAGTAGTCGAAGCTAATGAATCCTGAGTTAAGGAGTGGAGTAGGAGCCAGGGACTTTAAAGGGGAGGAGGGCAAATTCACAGGAAGTTGAGATCAGATGTTAGTTAGATATTTGTGTGCCATGCAGATAAATTCAGATGAAACTTATCTCTTGTAATAGCTCTCTCTTTAAGCCAGGTCCTTGTTCTAAATTACTTTAGGTAGTTAAGAGGAAAATAAAAAGTTCTTCCTGAGTCTCTTGGGCCTTCATTTTCTTCAGCTCAAAATAATTCACTTGCTGACCGGCAGTTTGGGGTGGCTCATTTTGAACACCTTCAATGGTTTGATGTGAAGTTCTGTTACGCCCTTCTGTGGACACACGTGCCACTGTTTTTCTAAAGAATTGGCAAGAGAAACCTTACAGATTGTTCCTATGTGCTCAGACCTCAGTTTTTAGTGCAATAAAATAGGTATTTTAGTCACTTAAAACATTTTAAGGAGCTTCTGCCCATGCCTTCCCTTTAATATATTCTTCTGCCTACATTATTCATTTAATTAAATGTCACTTCTATCCACCAGTTATCAAAGCAAAAAAAACTGGATGTAATACTAAGTTCTTCTTTTCCTTTCTATTTACAACTTGTAAATAGCCACTATGTGGTATCGCTTCTTCCTAAATAGCATTACCATCTATTACTATTATCGATTTAAAAAAATATTCACAACATAAAAGTTGAGCATTATGTTTTATTCAGTGGGAATTTGTAGGACTTCAGGCTGGAACAGAGAGCATCTCAGTGAACCCTGAGAAAACTGTTTCAAAGAAGTGAGGGGAGGAGTCAGGATAATAGGAGTTTTTCAAGGAAGGGCAGGTAGTCTGAATGTCAAAAGATTATTGCTAATTAAAGAAAATCAGCTAACCCAAGCTAAGAAATTTAGCATTTTTCTATGTATGGCAATAATCTGGGCTCACTGAAATCACTCCTTTGATATGCACCTCAGCCACCTGGGGCCAGTATTCTGTTTTCACATCCTGAACTTCCTCAGAGCTCACCATGGGAAGGGGCTGTGGTCTGATGGCTGCTAGATGACAGGCATTCTTTTCTTCCTGAGTTCTCTCACTGCTCACCAGCTCATCATCCATCGTGGCTGCAATTGCTGGTGACTGTAACACCCTTGTTTACTGACATGGCAGAAATGTTCCATTTCTCACTTCTTCAAGAAAAAGAATGGCAAGGAGACCAACTGGTTGTCTGAGGAGGCTTTACAAATAGCTGAGGAAATGAGGAGTAAAAGGCAAGGGAGGAAGATAAACCCAAAAGAATGAAGAATTCCAGGGAATAGCAAGGAGAGATAAGGAAGACTTCTTAACCAAACAATGAAAAGAAATATAGAAAAATAATAGAAAGATAAAGGACAGAAGTGTTAAGGACCTAACAGAAGCAGAAGATATTAAGAAGAGGTGGCAAGAATATACAGAAAAACTACACAGAAAGGTCTTAATGATCAGGATATCCATCACTAGTGTGCTCACTCACCTAGAGCTGAACATCCTGGAGTGTGAAGTCAAATGGACCTTCAGAAGCATTATTACAAACAAAGGTAGTGGAAGTGATGAAGTTCCAGCTGAGCTATTTAAAATTCTAAAAGATTATGCTGTTAAAGTGCTACACTCAATATGCCAGCAAATTTGGAAACATCAGCAGTGTCCATAGGACTGGAAAAAGTCAGTTTTCATTTCAATTGCAAAGAAAGGCAATGCCAAACAAAGCTAAAACTTATCATACAAATTCATTCATTTCACATGTGAGTAAGGTAATGCTCAAAATCCTTCAAGCTAGGTTTCAGCAGTACGTGAACTAAGGACTTCCAAATGTAAAAGCTGGGATTAGAAAAGGCAGAGAAACCACAGGCCAAATTGCCAATATTTGTTGGATCATGGATCATGGAGTTCCAGAAAAACATCTACTTGTACTTCATCGACTATGCTAAAGCCTTTAACTGTGTGGATCACAACATACTGTGGATAGTCTTCAAGAGACAGAAATAGCAGACCACCTTACCTGTCTCCTGAGAGACCTGAATGTGGGTCAAGAAGCAACATTTAGAACCTTACATGGAACAACAGACTGGTTCAAAATTTGGAAAGGAGAACATTAAGGCTATATATATATATATATATATATATATATATATAGTCACTGTGCTTATTTAATTTATAAGCAGAGTACATCGTGCAAAATGCTGGGCTGGATGAATCACAACCTGAAATCAAAATTGCTGGGAGAAATATCAACAACCTCAGATATACAGATGATAACCACTCTGATGGCAGAAAATGAAGAGGATCTAAAGAGCCTTTTAATGAGGGTTGAAGAGGAGAGTGAAAAAGCTGGCTTAAANATAAGGAAGACTTCTTAACCAAACAATGAAAAGAAATATAGAAAAATAATAGAAAGATAAAGGACAGAAGTGTTAAGGACCTAACAGAAGCAGAAGATATTAAGAAGAGGTGGCAAGAATATACAGAAAAACTACACAGAAAGGTCTTAATGATCAGGATATCCATCACTAGTGTGCTCACTCACCTAGAGCTGAACATCCTGGAGTGTGAAGTCAAATGGACCTTCAGAAGCATTATTACAAACAAAGGTAGTGGAAGTGATGAAGTTCCAGCTGAGCTATTTAAAATTCTAAAAGATTATGCTGTTAAAGTGCTACACTCAATATGCCAGCAAATTTGGAAACATCAGCAGTGTCCATAGGACTGGAAAAAGTCAGTTTTCATTTCAATTGCAAAGAAAGGCAATGCCAAACAAAGCTAAAACTTATCATACAAATTCATTCATTTCACATGTGAGTAAGGTAATGCTCAAAATCCTTCAAGCTAGGTTTCAGCAGTACGTGAACTAAGGACTTCCAAATGTAAAAGCTGGGATTAGAAAAGGCAGAGAAACCACAGGCCAAATTGCCAATATTTGTTGGATCATGGATCATGGAGTTCCAGAAAAACATCTACTTGTACTTCATCGACTATGCTAAAGCCTTTAACTGTGTGGATCACAACATACTGTGGATAGTCTTCAAGAGACAGAAATAGCAGACCACCTTACCTGTCTCCTGAGAGACCTGAATGTGGGTCAAGAAGCAACATTTAGAACCTTACATGGAACAACAGACTGGTTCAAAATTTGGAAAGGAGAACATTAAGGCTATATATATATATATATATATATATATATATATAGTCACTGTGCTTATTTAATTTATAAGCAGAGTACATCGTGCAAAATGCTGGGCTGGATGAATCACAACCTGAAATCAAAATTGCTGGGAGAAATATCAACAACCTCAGATATACAGATGATAACCACTCTGATGGCAGAAAATGAAGAGGATCTAAAGAGCCTTTTAATGAGGGTTGAAGAGGAGAGTGAAAAAGCTGGCTTAAAACTCAACATTTAAAAAACAAAGAATATGGCAACCAGTGTCATTATTTCATGGCAAGTAGAAGGGAAAAAATGGAAGCAGTGACAGATTTCTTTTGCATGAGGCTCCAAAATCACTGCAGATGATGAATGTAGCCATGAAATTTAAAGATGCTTCCTCCTTGGAAGGAAAGCTGTGACAAACCTAGACCATGTATTATTAAAAAGCAGACATCACATTGCTGACAAAGTTCTGTAGAGTCAAAGCTATGGTTTTTCCATAGTCATGTATGGATGTGAGAGTTGGACCATAAAGAAACCTGAACATCAAAAAATTGATGCTTTTGAATTGTGGTGCTGTAGAAAACTATTGAGAGTTTCTTGGACTGCCAGAAGAGCAAACCAGTCAATTCTGAAGGAAATCAGTCCTGAATATTCATAGAAAGGACTGATGCTCAAGCTGAAACTCCAATACTTTGGCCACCTGATGCGAAGAAGTAACTCATATGAAAAGACCCTGATGCTGGGAGAGATTGAAGGCAGGAGGAGAAGGGCATGACAGAGAATGTGATGGTTGAATGGCATCACCAACTCAATGGACATAGTTTGAGTAGGGTCCAGGAGTTGGTGATGCTGTCGACAGGGAAGCCTGGCGTGCTGCAGTCCATGGGGTCACAAGGAGTTGGACACAACTGAGCAATTGAACTGAATTGAACTGAAGAGGAGAAGGAGGTAACAGAGGATGAAATGATTAGATAGTATGATCAATTCAATGGACATAAATTTGAACCTACTTTGGAGATTGTGGAAGATACAGGGGTCTGGGGTGCTACATTCCATGGGGTCACAAAGAATTAGACATGACTTAGCAAATGAACAGCAACAAAAAATGCCAGAACAATACTTAGACCTAGGAAGACCCCAGTAACCCTTTGATAAATATATGGCTCAGGGGTTGATTCAGGCAAAGGCTAAATAAATAAATTAAATAAATGATAAAAATGATGTGAATCTATTCTTTGTGGTGAAATAGTAAGTTATTTCTTGGCCCTAATTGCCTGCACTGGTGTAGACTTAGAATGCTTTTTATTTCTTCGTGAAGTTTTAAAATACCAGATTTCCAAATAGATAGAGTAATGGGTGTTATATGACTCTAGTCTTGTAGCTGGTATCATCAGGAAACTGTGAAAACAGATTTTAACGGTTTCATTTTTTTTTCCTTGAACCTAATTTACTTGCACACTTAATACATACAAGACTAAGATGAGTGATGTTTAGGACTAAATAATTCACTGCTAGTATAACAGTCTGACTCAGAGTTATGAGCCCCTACTATAATGACATCTTTTGCTCTCCAATACAAAATGTCCCCAAACAAGGTATGACTGTGAAATGTCACATAGTCCATAAAGTTTTTATTAACAGAATGCCAAGAGGGAGATGTTCTGGCTTACTCTAAAACAGTGATTCTTCAACTACTGTTGGTCAGAATTCCCAGTGAGTCTTTTAAAGACTTGGATTCTTTCACCAGAAAAACACATATCTGCATTAACAAACAATTTTGTGTGAATTACAGGGCATTTTATAGTCTACAGATTAAAAAATCAATGCTCCAGAGACACTCAGCTTGGGCAAGCCTTGGCAAATAAAATTAATGAGTATTAAGCCAAAGGAGGGTTAATTAACCCCTGGTTAAGACAAGAACTCTGCAGTCCCACAAGTAAACATATTCCTGCTTAGTGAACAACAACTTGGGAGTGCTTATGGAAACAAGGACAAGCACAGTTCATGAACTCATCTCTCCATGAGACTTTCGTCGCTTGTCCTTAGACTTCAGTAAGGGTGGAATGAGCTGCAAAGGTTTCAGTGCAGAGCAGAGATGAATCCTGACTGATTTTGAGTAAAATAGGAGACATAAGTTTTCTCACTTAAACTTTCTTTTTTGCAACATGTATAAAAAATAAATTAAAATTGTGCTCAGAAAGCACATTTGATGCCCCAGTGCCAGGAGAATTGCATTTTGTTTCTGTGGTTTATGTTCTCCCCTGAACATTTCAATATAAATGGAGCTTTGTATTGTGAAGTAGGGTAATACATGATTATTTTATAGTGAAGTCTAGAGTAAGCTTGCCTGGAAAATCCCATGTTTGGAGGAGCCTGGCAGGCTGCAATCCATGGAGTCACTAAGAGTCAGACACAACTGAGTGACTTCACTTTCACTTTTCACTTTCATGCACTGGAGAAGGAAATCGCAACCCACTCCCGTGTGTTCTTGCCTGGAGAATCTCAGGGACGGGGGAGCCTGGTGGGCTGCCATCTATGGGGTTGCACAGAGTTGGACACTACTGAAGTGACTTAGCAGTAGCAGCAGCAGAATAAGCTTATCATGTGAGCTCGTATGCTTTCACTGTGGCCTTACTCTTTTTTATCATATTCAGAATGAACATCATGGAAGTGTCTGGTAAGAAATTTAACCCCGAAACAGTCAATACATAATGTTCAAGTAAGATACATGATCATGTCTACCCTCTAAGTTAAATATATTATATATATATATATATATATATATGTGTGTGTGTGTGTGTGTGTGTGTATATATATATATATATATTGCTGCACCAAGATGTCACATATTCAACACATACATGCTAGAAATATTTTAAAGATTTTTGAATTGTTAACTAAAGTATGCTATTTGGATAATTTTAAGTCTTTACAATATATGTTTACAATGGTCACAGAACTGATAATAAGAGATGTAATTTCTTCTAAAAAATTTTGGAATATAAAAGTTTTCATTCTTACATTTAGGTTGATTTTTATTTGTTCCTGTTGTTCAGTCTCTAAGTTATATCTGACTCTTTGCCACCCGACAGACTGCAGACTTCCCTGTCCTTCATTTTCTCCCAGAGTTTGCTCACACTCACGTGCATTGAGTTAGTGATGCTGTTGAACCATTTAATCCTCTGTTTCCCCTGCTCCTCCTGCCCTTAATCTTTCCCAACATCAAGGTCTTTACCAATGTATAGTATATGAACTTAATATATATTATGTAAATATTATGTGAATATTATATATAAATATGATGTGTATATATTTATTTTCAACTTTCTTACACATAAAGGTATTGGATAATCAGGACACTTTGGAAGATAAGTAGGCCAAATGATGCAATTTTGCCTTAAATATCTTAAAAATGCATTTTTTTCCTTCGGATGTGATCCAGGTACTTATATATATATATATATATATATAAAACTTTATTTTACTTTACAGTACTGTAGTTGGTTTTGCATTGCATCAACATTAGTCCACCATGGGTGTATGCATGTTCCCAATCCTGAACTCCCCTCTCCACTCCCTCCCCATACCATCTCTCTGGGTCATCCCAGTGCACCAGCCCCAAGCATCCTGTATCCTGCATCAAACCTAGACTGGTGACTCATTTCTTACATGATATTATACATGTTTCAATGCCATTTTCCCAAATCATCCCACCCTCTCCCTCTCCCACAGAGTCCAAAACAAGCCCAAGTAATATATCTTTTCACTATTGTTAGAACAGATTTTTATGAAAGCTGCTGCTGCTGCTAAGTCGCTCCAGTCGTGTCTGACTCTGGGCGACCCCATAGATGGCAGCCCACCAGGCTCCCCAGTCCCTGGGATTCTCTAGGCAAGAATACTGGAGTCGGTTGCCATTTCCTTCTTCAATGAATGAAAGTGAAATGTGAAAGTGAAGTCTCTTAGTTGTGTCTGACTCTTTGTGACCTCATGGACTGCAGCCTACCAGGCTCTTCTGCCCATGGATTTTCCAGGCAAGAATGCTGGAGTGGGTTGCCATTGCTTTCTCTGTTATGAAAGCTAGATATATGCTAATTAACTCTCAATAAAACTGAGGGAAAGAAAAACAGGCTTCAAAAATAGTGATCACACTTATAATAGAGAAAATGGCAGGAAACCTGGGGAGATAATGGACATGTCCATGGCCCTGGTGGTTGGTTTCATAAGTGTATTCTTATCCCCAAACTCATCAAACTATATACTTTAAATATGAACAGCTTTTTACATGTTGATTATACCTTAATAAAATGTTTTTTAATGAAAAATAAGTCTGTATAACAAACCCTTTTGTATTTAAGTATATATCCTAATGATTCTGTTTATTAAAATCTGATTGATAGACTAAATATCTTATCAGCATCAGAACTTCTTATATTTTTTTAGTTTTAAAATGATTGTTCCATATGTAAATAACATTTATGTTTGCAATATCACTGTCCTAGTAGTAATTATTTATGGCAGAGTCCCCAGCCTCTGGGATCTAATTCTTGATGAACTGAGGAGAAGCTGATATAATAATAACAGAAATAAAATAAATAATAACTGTCCTGTGTTTGAATCCAGGCAGGCGNCTCCCTCCCCATACCATCTCTCTGGGTCATCCCAGTGCACCAGCCCCAAGCATCCTGTATCCTGCATCAAACCTAGACTGGTGACTCATTTCTTACATGATATTATACATGTTTCAATGCCATTTTCCCAAATCATCCCACCCTCTCCCTCTCCCACAGAGTCCAAAACAAGCCCAAGTAATATATCTTTTCACTATTGTTAGAACAGATTTTTATGAAAGCTGCTGCTGCTGCTAAGTCGCTCCAGTCGTGTCTGACTCTGGGCGACCCCATAGATGGCAGCCCACCAGGCTCCCCAGTCCCTGGGATTCTCTAGGCAAGAATACTGGAGTCGGTTGCCATTTCCTTCTTCAATGAATGAAAGTGAAATGTGAAAGTGAAGTCTCTTAGTTGTGTCTGACTCTTTGTGACCTCATGGACTGCAGCCTACCAGGCTCTTCTGCCCATGGATTTTCCAGGCAAGAATGCTGGAGTGGGTTGCCATTGCTTTCTCTGTTATGAAAGCTAGATATATGCTAATTAACTCTCAATAAAACTGAGGGAAAGAAAAACAGGCTTCAAAAATAGTGATCACACTTATAATAGAGAAAATGGCAGGAAACCTGGGGAGATAATGGACATGTCCATGGCCCTGGTGGTTGGTTTCATAAGTGTATTCTTATCCCCAAACTCATCAAACTATATACTTTAAATATGAACAGCTTTTTACATGTTGATTATACCTTAATAAAATGTTTTTTAATGAAAAATAAGTCTGTATAACAAACCCTTTTGTATTTAAGTATATATCCTAATGATTCTGTTTATTAAAATCTGATTGATAGACTAAATATCTTATCAGCATCAGAACTTCTTATATTTTTTTAGTTTTAAAATGATTGTTCCATATGTAAATAACATTTATGTTTGCAATATCACTGTCCTAGTAGTAATTATTTATGGCAGAGTCCCCAGCCTCTGGGATCTAATTCTTGATGAACTGAGGAGAAGCTGATATAATAATAACAGAAATAAAATAAATAATAACTGTCCTGTGTTTGAATCCAGGCAGGCGCTCCCCTGGAGAAGGAAATGGCAACCCACTCCAGTACTCTTGCCTGGAGAATCCCATGGAGGGAGGAGCCTGGTAGGCTACAGTCCATGAGGTCACAAAGAGTCGGACACGACTGAGTGACTTCACTTTCACTTTCACTTTGTGTTTGAATCATCTGGAAACCATCCCCCGCCACCTCTGTCTGTGGAAAAATTGTTTTCCATAAAACTGATCCCTGGTGCCTAAAAGGTTGGGGCACTGCTTCTTTATGGTTACCTTGTTGGGTGCATTTTATTTGCAGAAGTATGAACAAGTAAATTGCTAAACATTTTTCTTAAAATCTCTCATTTAGAGATGGATTAAAATTGCATTTCAACAAGCAAAGTCTAATGGCCTGCCTATTTAAATTTATCAAAACTAACTGATAAAAAATAAACACTTTCCACTTTCCAAAAAAAAAAAAAAGTTCAAAAGATAGACTATGAGCCAACCCATAATAACCAAGTTCAGCCTTTCCATGAAAAGATATAGATTTTTATATGAACTCAATTCTAAGTTTTATCTCCAATTCTTCATCTGTTGGGAAAAATCCATAACTGGAAACACATGTCAGCATGTGAGCAAACTAGTAATCATCAGCCAAACCAGAGAAAAATCAGCCAAACTGTTTCAAATTAGTCTGAGAGGAAAGGATGGGCACCAGTTAACTCTCTACCTAAGCATTAGGATTAGAATAAACTAGTTACAATGTGTGGAGGATAGAAGAATGGCCTTCAAAGTGTCCACATCTGTCCCCAAAACTCATGAATGTCATGTTACACGACAAGAGGAGTCAACTGATATTAAGAGGAGGGAATTTTCATGTATAATTGTGGGTGGGCTCAATACAACACAAGGATCTTGTAATAGAAAGAGTGAAGCAGAGGAGTCTGAATCAGAAACAGAATCAAAAGACTTGATCATTCACTGATGGCTTTGAGGACAGAAGGGACACACAGGCCAAGGAATGTGGACAGGTTCTAGGAGCTGGGATAACAAAGAAGAGATTCCCCTTGACAGCCTCCTAAAGGAACACCACCTTACTTTGTAGCTTGATTGTAGCCATGAGACTCATTTCAAACTTCTGATCTCCAGAACTGTAAAGTAATAAATTTGTATTGTTTTAAATCATTGAGTTACTGGTAATTTTTTACAAGAGCAATAGAAATCCAATACACAGGGCATCAGAATAAAATGAATGATTGAAGTCAATAGCTCTGAGAGAAAAATGCACTCACATCGACTCTTTCAGTCCTACTAAAAATGAGTGAAGGAAATAGGAATAAATATGCAGCTATATAAAATTCACATAAAGGGAAATGTAATTCACATAATGAGAAAATCATTAGGAAATGTTGTTTTTTCCAGGTTTCTAACTTTTATAAAAGAAAAAAGAATTAAAAGAGAAAGAAAAGAGAATTAACTGAACATATGCAACACTAGGTAACTTACGTCTCGGTGCACCCCACTACATTATATCTTTTGATTATGCAGGGTTTATTTCAGCTCAATGTAGATTAACTTGAATAGTGACATTCCCAACTGGACTACCAGATGGGATCACATTTTAATTAACTTTTCAACCAGCATACAGATGTGCTTCTTGTGATAATTATCAAGAAATCATTTGCAAAATGAGAAGCCCTGGTGGCAGATTGTAGCTTAGAATGATTGATCACATCATAAGATCATTAACCTTAAAATACTTTTAATCATTTATTGACCAAATGCAAAAAAGATTATAAACCATTATTGAAAATATCTAAAACACATTATCATGTACCTTTTAGGAGATTAAACTAAAGGAAATATTTGTATGATAAAATAATGATCCATGAATATATATTATACCATTAATTTTCCAGAAAGTCACATGGTTTCTGAAATTATGCTTCCATACATTAGTGAAAAAACACACCATCAGAAAAAGAACCTATCATAGGAGACACAAAAGTATAGAACGGACTTTTGACATCTGGGGGAGAGGGAGAGGGTGGGATGATTTGGGAGAATGACACTGAAACATGTATACTATCATATAAGAAATGAAGCGCCAGTCTATGTTCAATGCAGAATACAGGATGCTTGGGGCTGGTGTATGGGATGATCTGGGGAGGTGGGGTGGGGAGGGAGGTGGGAGGGGGCTTCGGCATGGGGAGATCGTGTACACCTGTGGATGATTCATGTCAATGTATGGCAAAACCAATACAGTACTGTAAAATAGAATAAAGTAT
>SJYW01033178.1:202121-241982 GCA_006410735.1 Raphicerus campestris
TTTGGGAGAATGACACTGAAACATGTATACTATCATATAAGAAATGAAGCGCCAGTCTATGTTCAATGCAGAATACAGGATGCTTGGGGCTGGTGTATGGGATGATCTGGGGAGGTGGGGTGGGGAGGGAGCTGGGAGGGGGATTTGGCATGGGGAGATCGTGTACACCTGTGGATGATTTATGTCAATGTATGGCAAAACCAATACAGTACTGTAAAATAGAATAAAGTATTAAAAAAAAAAGAAAAAGAACCTATCTGTTTCCATCTTTTGTTCTTCACCACCATTAAGTAATTGCAACTTGTATTTGATACTTTAATAATAATAAAGCCTCTACCTTTCTACTTTACATTTTGAAAATGATCACCAACTTAAATAGAAAAAAATAAGTGAATATAAATGAAGCAAAAGATAATTAAAAATTATAGAAAAGATGAAAGTTTTACATGTACAACTTATTTGATTTGATGTTTACTTCAGTTATTTTCAAATTGTAAATAGTAACTCTAGTAACTGATGCTGCTGCTAAGTCACTTCAGTCGTGTCCGATTCTGTGTGACCCCATAGACAGCAGCCCACCAGGCTCCCTGTCCCTGGGATTCTCCAGGCAAAAACAGTGAAGTGGGTTGCCATTTCCTTCTCCAGTGTGCAAAAGTGAAAAATGAAAGTGAAGTTGTTCAGTCGTGTCTGACTCTTAGCTCTACTCACAGCTCTCATATCGGACATTTTTATTTCAGTTCACAATTAAAACAATTAAAATATCTATGTTAACTTTCTCCTATAAATTTTGGAATAAGCAGATGATGCTGATGACATATGTTCTGGCTCCTTGCTGGAGACAGAGGGTTTTTCTACGCTTTTGAAAAAATGATCCAATGCTGTCTGGGTAGTAGTTCTTTTTTCTCATTATAGATGACATAGTAGCCCTGGGTTGCATTCTGAACAGCTTCATGTACCATTCTATGTTCAGTTTCTGGTATCACAAAACCTAATAACAGCACCTCATCAAATAGATTTAATTTGCATGATTAAACATGTGAATGCATGCTCATGTCTTTTATTTAATACTTATATTTGATTGATTATTGGTTTACAATATCCATTTGATTTCTGTCATACATCAACTTGAATTAACCACAGGTGTACATATATCCACTCCCTTTTGAATTTCCCTCCCTCTTCCTTGCCCATTCCCACCCCTATAAGTTATTAAGTTCAGTCCCTCAGTTATGTCCGACTCTTTGTGACCCCATGGACTGCAGCACAAAAGGCCTCCCTGTCCATCACCAACCTCCCTGAGCTTGCTCAAACTAACATCCATCAAGTTGGTGATGCCATTAAACCTGTCATCCTCTGTTGTCCCCTTCTCCTCCTGCCTTCAATCTTTCCCAGAATCAGGGTCTTTCCCAAGGAGTCAGTTCTTCAGATCAGGTGTCCAAGTACTGGAGCTTCAGCTTCAGCATCAGTCCTTCTAATGAATATTAAGGATTGATTTCCTTCAGGATGGATTGGTTTGATCTCTTTACAGTCCAAGGGACTCTCAAGAGTCTTCTCCAACACCACAGTTTCAAAAGCATCTGCAGTACTCAGCTTTCTTTATGGTCCAACTCTCAAATACATGACTACTGACAAAACCATATCTTTGACTAGATGGACCTTTGTCAGCAAAGCAATGTCTCTGCTTTTTAAATATGTGGTCTAGGTTGGTCATAGCTTTTCTTCCAAGGAACAGCATCTTTTAATTTCATGGCTGTAGTCACCATCTGCAGTGATTTTGGAGCCCAAGAAAATAAAGTCTGTCACTGTTTTCACTGTTTCCATCTATTTGCCATGAAATGATGGGACCTGATGCCATGATCTTAGTTTTCTGAATGTTGAGCTTTAAGCCAGCTTTGTCACTCTCCTCTTTCACTTTCATCAAGAGGCTTTTTAACTCTTCACTTTCTGCCATAAGGATGGTGTCATTTGTATATCTGAGCTTATTGCTCCATGAATGGATTCATCAGTATGGATTCTAGATTCCATATATATGAGTCAATATACAATATTCACTTTCTGACTTACTTCACTCTGTATAACAGGCCCTAGGTTCATCCACCTCATTAGAACTGACTGAAATCTGTTCCTTTTTTATGGCTGAGTAGTATTCCATTGTGTGGATGTACCACAGCTTATTTATCCATTCATCTGTTGATGGACATGTAGGTTGCTTCCATGTCTAGACTACTGCAAATATTGCTGCAATGAACACTGGGGTACATGTGTCTTCTTTTCAGTTTTTTCTTCAGGGTATATGCCTAGAAGTGGGATTGCTGAGTCATACGGTGGTTTTACTCTTAGTTTTTAAAGGAATATCCATACTGTCTTCCATTGTGACTATACCAATTGACAGTGCAGAAAGGTTTCTTTTTCTCCACATTCTCTCTAGCCCTTGTTGTTGTGGGATTTTTTGATTATAGCCATTCTGGCTGGGATGAAGTGATATCTTGGATCCTTTATGACCCAGCTCCTAGAATAATGGAAATAAAAACAAATCATATATTTGAAAGTCTTCTACTTGAAGGTTCATATATAAGGGACTTACTGTATGGGAAGATGTGAGAATCCAAGTTCATAAAAATTTCTTCTGACATATTTCTAACTATCTGAGGGGCTATTTTGCCAGTATCCCCAGAGCACAGAGAACCTCATTCTTGCCCTGCAGTGTTTCTGTAGGTCACTTCTGCAGTGGCTAATGATTCAGTCCTCAAAGAACTGGATGGCAAATGACATTGCTTAGTTCACAGTGCACCATGTAGTTCATAAATCAACTAAGTTTTTGGAGACACTTCATGACCAATTTATGAATGAGGCATAGGAAAAGTCATTTCTAGGTCTAAGGATTTCTTTGGTAGACCAGTCAATGTGCTATTACTGGCCCAGGCCATGTTAACTGTAGCAAAAAGTCTCTGGGCCACCTGTCTTACTAGTCTGCTATGGCCCAGGAAATTATTTCCTCTTGTTGCTTTTTCCCATATGTAGAGATACATTGATCTCATATACAGCCACATATTTTGCCAATAATATCAAGTTGTCTAAGTCATCATTATTTTTATAGGAGACTCAGTCACACATTTGGTAATGCAAGAAACAGTAATCCTATATACAAATAATATAACTAGTAGCATTAATAGAGTCATAAGTAAATATTATGCAAACACAATCTTCCAACAACACAAGAGCAACTCTACACGTGAACATCACCAGATGGTCAATACCAAAATCAGATTGATTATATTCTTTTCAGCTGAAAATGGAGAAGCTCTATACAGTCAGCAAAAATAAGACCAGGGCCTGACTGACTCAGAACATGAATTCCTTATAGCAAACTTCAGACTTAAATTGAAGAAAGTAGGGAAAACTACTAGGTCATTCAGGTATGACCTAAATCAGATCTCTTGTCACTTCTCTTGTGGAAGTGACAAATAGATTCAAGGGATTAGATCTGATAGACAGAGTGCCTACAGAACTATGGATGGAGGTTCATAACATTGTACAGAAGGTGGTGATCAGAACCATCCCCAAGAAGAAGGTATGTAGGAAGGCAAATTGGTTGTCTGAGGAGGACTTATTGAAAAAAGAAAAAAAGTGGAAGGCAAAGGAGAAAAGGAAAGATATACCCATTTGAATGCAGAGTTCCAAAGAATGGCAAGGGGAGATAATAAAGCCTTCCTCAGTGATCAATGCAAAGAAATAGAGGAAAACAATAGAATGGAAAGACTAGAGATCTTTTCAAGAAAATTAGTTACTAAGGGAACATTTCACACAAAGATGAGCACAATAAAAGACAGAAACAAAATGAACCTAAAAGAAGCAGAAAGGATTATGAAGATATGGCAAGAACATACAGAAGAACTATTTTTAAAAAAATCTTAATAATCCAGATAACCACTATGGTGTGATCACTCATCTAGAGTGAGACATCCTGGAATGTGAAGTCAAGTGGGCCTTAGAAACCATCACTATGAACAAAGCTAGTGGAGGTGATGGAATTCCAATTGAGCTATTTCAAATCTTGAAAGATGATGCTCTGAAAGTGTTGTACTCAATATACTAGCAAATTTGGAAAACTCATCAGTGGGCCCCGGACTGAAAAAGGTCATTTTCATTTAAATCCCAAAGACAATGACAAAGAATGTTCAAACTACTGAACAGTTGCACTCATTTCACACACTAGCAGGGTAATGCTCCAAATTTTCCAAGCTAGGCTTCAACAAGACATGAACAGAGAATTTCCAGATGTTCAAGCTGGATTTAGAAAAGGCAGAGAAACTAGAAGTCAAATTGCCAGTGTCCACTGTATCATAGAGAAAGCAGGAGAGTTCCAGAAAAACATCTACTTCTGCTTCATTGACTACTATAAAGGCTTTGACTGTGGATCACAACAAACTGTAAAAAATTCTTAAAGAGATGGTAATACCAGACCGACTTACCTGCCTCCTGAGAAACCTGTATGCAAGTCAAGAAACAATAGTTGGAACCAGACATGGAACAACAGACTTGTTCAAAATTGAGAAAGGAGTATGTCAAGGCTGTATATTTTCACCCTACTTATTTAATTTATATTCAGAGTACATCATGAGAAATACTGGGCTGAATGAAGCACAAGCTGGAATCAAGGTTGCTGGAAGAAATATCAATAACCTCAGACAATAACCTCAGATACACAGATGATAACACCCTAATGGCAGAAAGCAAAGAGGAACTAAGATCTTCTTGTTGAAGTTAAAAGAGGAGAGTAAAAAGCCTGGCTTAATCTCAAATTCAAAGAGCTAAGATCATGGCATTTGGTCCCATCATTACATGGCAAAGAGATGGGAAATAATGGAGACAATGACAGACTTTATTTTCTTTTCTTGGGATCCAAAATCATTGCAGATGGTGATTGCCATGATTTAAAAAAATAAAAAAGATGCTTGCTGCTTGGAAGAAAAATTATGACCAAGCTAGACATTAAAAATCAAAGACATTATTTTGCCAACAAAATCCGTATAATCAAGTCTATTTTTTTTTCTAGTAGTCATGTACAGATGTCAGAATTGGACCAAGAAGAAAGCTGAGAGCTGAAGAATTGATGCTTTTGAGCTGTGTTGTTGGAGAAAACTCTTGAGAGTCCCTTAGACAGTAAGGAAATCAAACCATTCAGTCCTAAAGGAAATCAGTCCTGAATATTTAATGAAATGACTGATACTAAAGCTGAAGCTGATATGTTGGCCACCTGATGAGAAGGGTCCACTCACTAGAAAAGACCCTGATGCTAGGAAAAAATTGAAGGCAGGAGGAGAAGGGGATGATAGAGGATGAAATGGTTGGATGACATCACCAACTCAATGGACATGTGTTTGAGCAAGCTCCGGAAGATGGTGAAGGACAGGAAAGCCTGGTGTGCTGCAGTCCATGGAATTGCAAAGAGTCAGACATGACTGATTGAGTGACTGAACAATAGCAACAACAAAGTAAGTATTTAAATCTAGAGATTTTCAAGACTTAGGCATGGATTGCTTAAGACAGAAATTGTATTTTTCATGTGGTTCATTAAATGAATTATATTAAAGTATTCATCTGGTATAAAAACATAACATTCAGTTGGAAATAGTGGTGCAGATGTCTTTCTATCCTTATGGATATTGAGGGCCATGTCATTTTATAATATGATTTTTCTCATGATAGAGACCTCAGAAGTCATTAGACTATTAGCCTGATCATCATTGTTTAAGACCTATTGAATGGATTTTGTTAAGGCTTCAATATGCTGCTGCTGCTGCTGCTAAGTTGCTTCAGTCGTGTCCGACTCTGTGCAACCCCATAGATGGCAGCCCACAAGGCTCCCCCATCCCTGTGATTCTCTAGGCAAGAATACTGGAGTGGGTTGCCATTTCCTTCTCCAATGCATAAAAGTGAAAAATGAAAGTGAAGTCCCTCAATCGTGTCCGACTCTCCGCGACCTCATGGACTGCAGCTTACCAGGCTCCTCCATCCATGGGATTTTCCAGGCAAGAGTACTGGAGTGGGGTACCATTGCCTTCTCCAAGCCTTCAGTATGAGTGATTATATACTCCAATCCTCCTGAAGACACACACACAAAAATCACTACAGAATGATCATATCAATGAAATATAGGTTTCTTGATGTGTCAAACTTGTAGCAATAGTAAATTTACTAAGTCATGTTTAAATTGGCACTTAAATAGCCTTATATCTAAGAGAATCCTANGGACTGAAAAAGGTCATTTTCATTTAAATCCCAAAGACAATGACAAAGAATGTTCAAACTACTGAACAGTTGCACTCATTTCACACACTAGCAGGGTAATGCTCCAAATTTTCCAAGCTAGGCTTCAACAAGACATGAACAGAGAATTTCCAGATGTTCAAGCTGGATTTAGAAAAGGCAGAGAAACTAGAAGTCAAATTGCCAGTGTCCACTGTATCATAGAGAAAGCAGGAGAGTTCCAGAAAAACATCTACTTCTGCTTCATTGACTACTATAAAGGCTTTGACTGTGGATCACAACAAACTGTAAAAAATTCTTAAAGAGATGGTAATACCAGACCGACTTACCTGCCTCCTGAGAAACCTGTATGCAAGTCAAGAAACAATAGTTGGAACCAGACATGGAACAACAGACTTGTTCAAAATTGAGAAAGGAGTATGTCAAGGCTGTATATTTTCACCCTACTTATTTAATTTATATTCAGAGTACATCATGAGAAATACTGGGCTGAATGAAGCACAAGCTGGAATCAAGGTTGCTGGAAGAAATATCAATAACCTCAGACAATAACCTCAGATACACAGATGATAACACCCTAATGGCAGAAAGCAAAGAGGAACTAAGATCTTCTTGTTGAAGTTAAAAGAGGAGAGTAAAAAGCCTGGCTTAATCTCAAATTCAAAGAGCTAAGATCATGGCATTTGGTCCCATCATTACATGGCAAAGAGATGGGAAATAATGGAGACAATGACAGACTTTATTTTCTTTTCTTGGGATCCAAAATCATTGCAGATGGTGATTGCCATGATTTAAAAAAATAAAAAAGATGCTTGCTGCTTGGAAGAAAAATTATGACCAAGCTAGACATTAAAAATCAAAGACATTATTTTGCCAACAAAATCCGTATAATCAAGTCTATTTTTTTTTCTAGTAGTCATGTACAGATGTCAGAATTGGACCAAGAAGAAAGCTGAGAGCTGAAGAATTGATGCTTTTGAGCTGTGTTGTTGGAGAAAACTCTTGAGAGTCCCTTAGACAGTAAGGAAATCAAACCATTCAGTCCTAAAGGAAATCAGTCCTGAATATTTAATGAAATGACTGATACTAAAGCTGAAGCTGATATGTTGGCCACCTGATGAGAAGGGTCCACTCACTAGAAAAGACCCTGATGCTAGGAAAAAATTGAAGGCAGGAGGAGAAGGGGATGATAGAGGATGAAATGGTTGGATGACATCACCAACTCAATGGACATGTGTTTGAGCAAGCTCCGGAAGATGGTGAAGGACAGGAAAGCCTGGTGTGCTGCAGTCCATGGAATTGCAAAGAGTCAGACATGACTGATTGAGTGACTGAACAATAGCAACAACAAAGTAAGTATTTAAATCTAGAGATTTTCAAGACTTAGGCATGGATTGCTTAAGACAGAAATTGTATTTTTCATGTGGTTCATTAAATGAATTATATTAAAGTATTCATCTGGTATAAAAACATAACATTCAGTTGGAAATAGTGGTGCAGATGTCTTTCTATCCTTATGGATATTGAGGGCCATGTCATTTTATAATATGATTTTTCTCATGATAGAGACCTCAGAAGTCATTAGACTATTAGCCTGATCATCATTGTTTAAGACCTATTGAATGGATTTTGTTAAGGCTTCAATATGCTGCTGCTGCTGCTGCTAAGTTGCTTCAGTCGTGTCCGACTCTGTGCAACCCCATAGATGGCAGCCCACAAGGCTCCCCCATCCCTGTGATTCTCTAGGCAAGAATACTGGAGTGGGTTGCCATTTCCTTCTCCAATGCATAAAAGTGAAAAATGAAAGTGAAGTCCCTCAATCGTGTCCGACTCTCCGCGACCTCATGGACTGCAGCTTACCAGGCTCCTCCATCCATGGGATTTTCCAGGCAAGAGTACTGGAGTGGGGTACCATTGCCTTCTCCAAGCCTTCAGTATGAGTGATTATATACTCCAATCCTCCTGAAGACACACACACAAAAATCACTACAGAATGATCATATCAATGAAATATAGGTTTCTTGATGTGTCAAACTTGTAGCAATAGTAAATTTACTAAGTCATGTTTAAATTGGCACTTAAATAGCCTTATATCTAAGAGAATCCTAGGGTACTGTCCTGTTTATCCAGGTGGATGCCTGGGCCATAAATTAGTACTACAAAGCCATTCAGTTCCATTAGATATAACCCAATATAACCCTGGTCATTTGACTCAGTCTATTTTATAACAATTTCTGTTTGTAAGGGTAATAATACAGTGGCAATGTTCATGAGGAACCCAGCTCAATTTTCTAGTGTTATTAGGCTTACTCTTAGTATGATTTAATTGTTACCAACATAAGGAGGCCTTTAAACTTGAATGGCCATAGCTTGGTGTTGTCCATATAAACCCATATAATGAGCAGGGAGTTATGGCTTTATACTGAGATTCAGTTCTTTGTTCCAATTGAGTAATCTTTCAAGAAAATTCGTAATTATGGCCAACATTATAGAAGGTATTATTACATCAGTCAAGTGATGAGATTCTATCTAGTAATATCAGTGGTCCAAATAGAACTAAAACTTCTTTCCTCTAAAATGAATTTTCTGAGGGCCATTCAATCAGAGCCTTGTAGAGAAGAAATCCACCAAGATAACAGGAAATACTGACTACAAACCTAATGACTGGATCAATTTCTAAAATCTGAATTATGGCCATGATAGAAAAACTTTTGATTCATATACAAACTCTAGAAAAGCACTATATGGGTCAGATCTCTCTTAGGATAGATATTTGCTTCTGATGCCTATCCTGTGATGAGTGTCATTTATCCTCTGTTTGGACATAGTTTCAAGGTGATTTGGGGGTCAGCAATCCTCTTCAGACCAGTGTAGTACAGAATTTCTGGTAACTTGAAACATATATTAATTAGAAATCTCAACTCTTGAAAAACCTAAATTTCTAGTGAAAACTAAGAAGCAAGCAATTACAAACTGTATTTTTCATAAGCTTTCTGTAGATTGGCAAACCCAGAAACACTATAATTTATAATTTCTAAAAATATGCTTTCTTATCATGTCTCAGTGTGACACTAAACATATTTATTGAGTCCTAAATATCTTTAGTTTCTCTGTAAAAGAAAGCTTGTATGAAGTAATTAATGTTTCAGGATCTTATTTTTATTTGAGAATGATCTGGACTTTCATAATTTAACTTAATTTCGCAAAACTTTGAAGTTTCAAGTTACCAAAATCTGGAGAAACTATTTTAAGTAGACATACTATAAAACATAATTATTTCTAAAGAGTTCACCAAAAAAAAAAATCTTACTTTATTTATATTTAATTTACTCATAAAAAATATTATCATATTAGTGGGAAAGAATATGCCTGCCAATGCAGGAGTCTCAAGAGACATGGGTTCAATTCCTGGGTTAGGAAGACCCCTGCTGGAGGGCATGGCAACCCATTCCAGTATTTTTGCCTGGAGAATCCCATGGACAGAGTAGCCTGGCAGGCTAGAGTCCATAGGGTCAAAAGAGTTGGACATGACTGAAGAGAAGTAGCATGCACACAAGTTATTTTCTAGCTAACAAATTTTGTAGCAGAACTAACATTTTATTTGACTTCCAGAAAACCTAGGTACCATAAAAATACTTATGTTGATGACCCTAAAGACATGTCTGTATTAATTAAGACAGCAAAACTATACTCAGAAAAGTTTTCTTCCAGTTCCTGGGGTGATCACGGAAAAGACACCTAAACTCTCTAGCCCTTGGTTTATTCATCAAAACAATGAGTAATTTCCTCCCCTCTCCGCATGTCCACAAGTCTATTCCCTATGTCTGTTTCTCCATTGCTGTCCTGTAAATAAATTCTTCAGTACCATTTTTCTAGAATCCGTATATATGCGTTAGAATATGATATTTACCTTTCTCTTTCTCATTTACTTCACTCTGTATAAAAGACTCTAGGTTCATCCACCTCATTAGAACAAGGTTGCTTTGGCTATTCAGAGTATTTTGTGTCTCCATTCAGACCTTGAGATGCTTTTTCCTAGTTCTTGAAAATGCTATTGATAATTTGATAGGGATTGCCTTGAATCTTTAGATTGCCTTGGGTGGTAGAGTCATCTTGACAATATTGATTCTTCTAATTCATGAACATGGCATATCTTTCCATCTGCTTATGTCTTCTTCAATATTCCCCTCAGCATCTTATACTTTTTGGAGTACATGTCCTTTGTCACCTTAGGTAGGTTTATTCTTAGTTTTGTTTGTTTGTTTGTTTGTTTTTTTCTTTTCCATGCAATGGTAAGAGGAATTACTTCTTGAATGTCTTTTTCTAATCTTTCATTGTGTATAGAAATGCAACAGATTTCTGTATATTAATGTTGTAACCTTTAACTTTAACAAATTCATTGATGAGTTCTAGTAATTTTGCAGTAGCATCTTTAGGATCTTCTGTGTATAATATCATGTCATCTGCAAACAGTGACAATTTAACTTATTTTCTTATTTGGATTGCATTTACTTCTTTTACTTCTTTACTTCTCTGATTGCTATAGCTAGGACTTTCAAACTATGTTGAATAAAAGTGTTGAGAGTGGATATCATTATCTTATTCCTCATCTTAGAAGGGATGCTTTCAGTTTTTCATCATTGAGTATGATGCCAGCTATAGGTTTGTAATGCATGGTCTTATTATGTTGAGATATGGGCCTTCTATGCCCACTTTCACTGGATCATGGAAAAAGCAAGAGAGTTCCAGAAAATCATCTATTTCTGCTTTATTGACTATGCCAAAGCCTTTGACTGTGTGGATCACAATAAACTGTGGAAAATTCTGAAAGAGACGGGAATACCAGACCACCTGACCTGCCTCTTGAGAAATCTGCAGGTCAGGGAGCAACAGTTACAACTGGACATGGAACAACAGACTGGTTCCAAATAGGAAAAGGAGTACGTCAAGACTGTATATTGTCACCCTGCTTATTAAACTTATATGCCCAGTACATCATGAGAAACCCTGGACTGGAAGAAACACAAGCTGGAATCAAGAATGCTGGAAGAAATAACAATAACCTCAGATATACAGATGACACCACCCTTATGGCAGAAAGTGAAGAGGAACTAAAAAGCCTCTTGATGAAAGTGAAAGAGGAGAGTGAAAAAATTGGCTTAAAGCTCAACATTCAGAAAATGATCATGGCATCTGGTCCCATCAACTTCATGGGAAATAGATGGGGAAACAGTGGAAACAGTGTCAGACTTTATTTTGGGGGGCTCCAAAATCACTGCAGATGGTGACTGCAGCCATGAAATTAGAAGACACTTACTCCTTGGAAGAAAAGTTATGACTAACCTAGATAGTATATTCAAAAGCAGAGACATTACTTTGTCGACTAAAGTCCGTCTAGTCAAGGCTATGATTTTTCCAGTGGTCATGTATGGATGTGAGAGTTAGACTGTGAAGAAGGCTGAGCGCCAAATTGATGCTTTTGAACTGTGTTGTTGGAGAAGAGTCTTCAGAGTCCCTTGGACTGCAAGGAGATCCAACCAGTCCATTCTCAAGGAGATCAACCCTGGGATTTCCTTGGAAGGAATGATGCTAAAGCTGAAACTGCAGTACTTTGGCCACCTCATGCGAAGAGTTGACTCATTGGAAAAGACTCTAATGCTGGGAGGGATTGGGGGCAGGAGGAGAAGAGGACGACCAAGGATGAGATGGCTGGATGGCATCACGGACTCAATGGACGTCAGTCTGAGTGAACTCCGGTAGATGATGATGGACAGGGAGGCCTGGCGAGCTGCGATTCATAGTGTTGCAAAGAGTTGGACACGACTGAGCGACTGAACTGACTGAACTGACTGATGCCCACTTTCTGAAGAATTTTTGTCATAAATGGGTCCTGAATTTTGTCAAAAGCTTTTTTTGGTATGTATTGAGATGATCATATTATTTTCATAATTTTATATTGATATTTTATATATCATATTATATTTTTATTATTCAATTTGTTAATATGGTGTATCATCTTGATTGATTTGCAGATGTTGAAAAATCTTTGCATCCCAGGGATGAATCTCTGTTGCTCATGGAGTATGATCTTTTTAATGTATTGTTTGATATGGATTGCTAGTATTTTGTGGAGGATTTTTACATCTCTGTTCATCAGTGATATTGGCCTATAATTTTATTTTGTGTGTGTGATATCTCTTTCTGATTTGTTAAAAAGGTGAGGGTGACCTGATAAAATGAGTTTAATTTTCCTTCCTCTATGAGTTTTGGAAGAGTTTCAGAAGGATAAATGCTAACTCTTCTCTAAATATTTGAGAAAATTCGCCTGTGAAGCTGTCAGGCTCTGAACTTTTATTTGTTGAGAAGTTTTTAATCATAATTTCAATTTTGGTGCTTGTGATTTGTCTGTTCATATTTTCTATTTCTTCCTGGTTAAGTCTAGGGAGAGTGTATCTTTCTAAAAATTTGACCATTTCTTGCAGGCTACCCATTTTATTGGTATTCAGTTGTTCATAGTAATCTATTATGATCCCTGATATTTCTGTGGAATCAGTTAGTTGTAACTTCTTTTTCATTTCTAATTTTGTTGATTTGAGTCCTCTCTCTTTTTTTCTTGTTGAGTAGCCTAAAGGTTTATCAACTTTGTTTATCTTTTCAAAGAACCACCTTTTTGTTTCATTGATCTTTGTAATTCCTTTGTTGCTATTTCAGTTATTGCTGCTCTGAGCTTTATGATTTCTTTCTCTCTACTAACTTTAGATTTCAATTGTTCTCTTTTCTCTAATCCTTTTAAATATAAGGTTAGGTTGAGATTTTTCTTGTTTCTTGAGGTAGGATTGTATTGACATAAACTTCCCTCTTAGAACTGCTTTTGCTGCATCCCTCAGGTTTTGGACTGTTGTGCTTTCTCTGGCATTTTTTTTTTTAATTTCTTCTTTGACTTTTTTTTTTTTTTTTTTTTTTTTTTTTTTTTTTTTGTTGTTTATTTTTTTGTCATCTTTTGTTTNATCCCTCAGGTTTTGGACTGTTGTGCTTTCTCTGGCATTTTTTTTTTTAATTTCTTCTTTGACTTTTTTTTTTTTTTTTTTAGTGACTCATTAGTTGTTTAGTAGCATATTATTTAGCCACCATGTGTTTGTGTTTCTTAGAGTTTTGTTCTTGTATTTTATTTCTAATCTTATAGCATTGCAATCAGAAAAGATGCTTAATATGATTTTTAATTTCTTGAATTTACCAAGGCTTGCCTTGTGGTCCAGTGTGTGGTCAATCCTAGAGAATGTTCCATGTGCACTTGAGAAGAATGTGTAGTCTCCTTATTTTGGATGTAATGCTTTATGTGAGTGGCAGTTGCTCAGTCGTATCCGACTCTTCATGACCCCATGGACTATGCAGTCCATGGAATTCTCCAGGGCAGAATACTGGAGTGGGTATCCTTTGCCTTCTGCAGGGGATCTCTAAACCAGGGATCAAACCCAGGTCTCCCACACTGCAGGCAGATTCTTTACTAGCTGAGCCACAAGGGAAACACAAGAATACTGGAGTGGGTAGCCTATCCCTTCTCCAGTGGATCTTCCCAACCCAGGAATAAAACCAGAGTATCCTGCATTACAGGTGGATTCTTTACCAACTGAGCTACCTGCTGCTGCTGCTAAGTCACTTCAGTAGTGTCCAACTCTGTGTGACCCCATAGACGGCAGCCCACCAGGCTCCCTCATCCCTGGGATTCTCCAAGCAAGAACACTGGAGTGGGTTACCATTTCCTTCTCCAATGCATGAAAGTAAAAAGTGGAAGTGAAGTCACTTAGTCATGTCCGACTCTTAGCGACCCCATGGACTGCAGCCTACCAGGCTCCTCTGTCCATGGGATTTTCCAGGCAAGAGTACCGGAGTGGGGTGCCATTGCCTTCACAGGGAAGCCCTAATACTCTATGGATATCAGTTAATTCCAACTCATCTAAAGTGTTGTTTAAGACCTGCATTTCCTTATTGATTTTCTGTCTGGATGATCTGTCCATTGATGAAAGTGGGATATTAAAGTCCCCCACTATTATTTTGTTACTGTTGATTTCTTCCTTTACATTTGTTAATATTTGCCTTAAACATTGAGGTGCTCCTATGTTGGTTCATATATATTTATAATTGCTTTATCTTCTTCTTGGATTGAACCCTTGAAATGTACTGTCCTTCTTTGTTCTTATAGCAGTCTTTACTTAAAAGTTTGTTTTGTCTGGTATGAGTATTGCTACTCCAGCTTTCTTTTTTTAGTTATTTATTATTTATTTTACCAACTTTCTTATAATTTCCATTTGCATGAAATACCTTCTCTCATCCCCTTACTTTCAGTCTTTAAGTGTCTGTAGGTCTGAGGTGGGCTTCTTGTAGACAATCTATAAATGTTTTTTAGTTGATGCAGTTAATCCATTTACATTTAAGGTAACTGTCAATATGTATGATGATATTTCCATTTTGCTAATTTTTGTGGTTTTATTTTTGTAGATCTTTTCCTTCTCTTGTGTCTCCTGCCTAGAGAATTTCCTTTAGTACTTGTTGTAAAGATGGTTTAGTGGTACTGGATTCTCTTAACTTTTGCTTGTCTGGAAATTTTTTGATTTATCTATCAAACCTTAATGAGAATCACAGGTTCTTCCCTTTAATTGCTTTAAATATATCATGTCATTTCTTTCTGGCTTGTAGAGTTTCTGTTGAGAAATCAACTCCCTTGTATATTGCTTGTCTTTTTTCTCTTATTGTTTCAAATAACATATCTTTGTCTTTAATTTTTGTCAGTTTCATTACTATGTGTCTCAGTGTGTTCTTTGCATTTATCCTACCTGGGACTCTTTGTGCTTCCTGGACTTTGTTGATTATTTTCTTTCCTGTGTTGGTGAATTTTTCAGTTATTATTCCATCAAATATTATATCAGGTCCTTTCTCTCTCTCTTATCCTTTCAGGAATAATATAATATGAATGTTGGTGCATTTAATGTTGTCCCAGCTGTCTTTTGGGCTGTTTCATTTCATTTCTTTCCTTTTTTTTTTTTTTTTCGTTTTTCTGTATTCTGTTTTGCAGCATTGATTTCTACCATTCTGTCTTTCAAGTCACTTATCTGTTCTTATACTTCATTTCTTCTGCTACTGATACCTTCTGGTGCATAGTTCACCTCTGTTTGTTTGTTCCTTAGCTCTTCCAGGTCTTTGGTAAACACTTCTTGCATCTTCTCGAATCTTTTCCTGAGATCTTGGATCATCTGCACTATCATTATTCTGAATTCTTTTTTGAGATGTTGCCTATCTCCACTTAGTTATTTTTCTGAGAATTTATCTTGTTCCTTCATCTGGGACATAATCTTATTTCTTTTCATTTTGGTTAGCTTTCTGTGATTGTGGTATTAGTTCTGGAGTCTACTGGGACTATATTTCTTGTTTATTCTGACTGACCTCTGGTGGATGAGGATAAAAGGCTCATTTCCTAATGAGAGGGACTGGCTGAGGAGAAAACTGAAATTTGCTCTGGTGGGCAAGACCATGCTCAGTTCATTTCAGTTCAGTTGCTCAGAAATGTCCAACTCTTTGTGACCCCATGAACCGCAACACACCAGGCCTCCCTATCCACCACCAATTCCCGGAGTCCACTCAGACTCACATCTATCAAGTCCGTGATGCCATCAAGCCATCTCATCCTCAGTCATCCCCTTCTCCTCCTGCCCCTAATCTCTCCCAGCATCAGAGTCTTTTCCAATAAGTCAACTCTTTGCATGAGGTGGCCAAAGTACTGGAGTTTCAGCTTTAGCATTAGCACTTCCAAGAATGGACTGGTTGGATCTCCTTGCAGTCCAAGAGACTCTCAACAGTCTTCTCCAACACCACAGTTCAAAAGCATCAATTATTTGGCGCTCAGCCTTCTTCATAGTCCAACTCTCACATCCATATATGACCACTGGAAAAACCATAGCCTTGACTAGACAGACCTTAGACAGCAAAGTAATGTCTCTGCTTTTGAATATGCTATCTAGATTGCTCATAACTTTTCTTCCAAGGAACAAGCATCTTTTAATTTCATGGCTGCAGTCATCATCTACAGTGATTTTGGAGCCCAAAAATATAAAGTCTGACACTGTTTCCACTGTTTCCCCATCTATTACCCATGAAATGATGGGACCGTATGCCATGATCTTCATTTTCTGAATGTTGAGCTTTAAGCCAACTTTTTCACTCTCTTCTTTCACTTTCATCAAGAGGCTTTTTAGATCGTCTTCACCTTCTACCATAAGGTGGTGTCATCTGCATATCTGAGGTTATTGATATTTCTCCCGGCAATCTTGATTACAGTTTGTGTTTCTTCCAGTCCAGCGTTTCTCATGGTATACTCTGAATAAAGTTAAATAAGCAGGGTGACAATATACAGCCTTGACGTACTCCTTTTCCTATTTGGAACCAGTCTGTTGTTCCATGTCTAGTTCTAACTGTTGCTTCCTGACCTGCATACAGATTTCTCAAGAGACAGGACAGGTGGTCTGGTATTCCCATCTCTCTCAGAATTTTCCACAGTTTATTGCGATCCACATAGTCAAAGGCTTTGGTATAGTCAATAAAGCAGAAATAGATGTTTTTCTGAAACTCACTTGCTTTTTCTATGATCCAGCAGATGTTGGCAATTTGATCTCTGGTTCCTCTGCCTTTTCTAAAACCAGCTTGATCATCTGGAAGTTCACGGTTTACGTATTGCTGAAGCCTGGCTTGGAGAATTTTGAGCATTACTTTACTAACGTGTGAGATGAATGCAATTTTGCGGTAGTTTGAGCATTCTTTGGTATTGCCTTTCTTTGGGATTGGAATGAAAACTGATCTTCTTCAGCCCTGTGGCCACTGCTGAGTTTTCCAAATTTGCTGGCATATTGAGTGCACCACTTTCACAGCATCACCTTTCAGGATTTGAAATAGCTCAGCTGGAATTCCATCAGCTCCACTAGCTTTGTTCATAGTGATGCTTTCTAAGGCCTGCTTGACTTCACATTCCAGGATGTCTGTCTCTAGATGAGTGACACACCATCATGATTATCCAGGTCGTGAATATCTTTTTTGTACAGTTCTTCTGTGTATTCTTGCCACCTCTTCTTAATATCTTCTGCTTTTGTCAGGTTCATACCATTTCTGTCCTTTATCGAGCCCATCTTTTCATGAAATATTCCCTTGGTATCTCTAATTTTCTTGAAGAAATCTCTAGTCTTTCTCATTCCATTGTTTTCCTCTATTTCTTTGCACTGATCGCTGAAGAAGGCTTTCTTATCTCTTCTTGCTATTCTTTGAAACTCTGCATTCAGATGCTTATCTTTCCATTTCTCCTTTGCTTTTTGCTTCTCTTCTTTTCACAGCTATTTGTAAGGCCTCCTCAGACAACCATTTTGCTTTTTTTGCATTTCTTTTCATTTGTTGCAGGAAGAGGGACCCCTTCCAGGGCCCAAAACTGAGCTCTTGTCTGACACTTGGAAATGAATTGTCCAAGGAGACACATGTGCTGACAAAGCAAAAGATTTTATTGAGAAAGGGCACCTGGCTGGAGAGCTGTAGGGTTAGGAAACCCAGGAGAATGGCTCTGCTGTGTGGCTTGCAATGTAGGGTTTTATGGTGATGGGATTAGATTCTGGGTGGCCTTTGGTCAATCATTCTAATTCAGAGTCTTTCCTGGTGGTGCATGCATCGCTCAGCCAAGATGGATGCTAGTGAGCGGGATTATGGGAAGTGGACGAATAAGAGGTGTCTCCTTTAGACCTTTCCAGAACTCTTCCAGTTAGTGGTGGTTTATTAGTTCTGTATTCCTTATCAGGATCTCCTGTCATAAAACAACTCATGCAAATGGTTACTATGGTCTCTGGCTAGGGTGGGTGGTTTCAGTCAGTGTGCTTCCCCTAACAACTCCCCCATGAGAGACTTCATACTCAAGAAGTCTCTTTCTTTGGGGCGGAGGTCTCTTTCTTCTGTAACTTCTTCTTGCTGTGCGTGGGCACAGGCCTGCCTAGCAGAGCAGAAGTCTCTCTCTACCTGATCTAAGTTAGGGTGTTCCACATCTGAAACCAGCTTCTATCCTTGTAGTAACATCAATTTAGTTGGCCCCTCTCAAAGGTGAAATAGACAAGGGCCATGCTCAGTAAAACTTTAATCCAGTTGTCTGCTAATGGTGTGGAGTTGTGCTTCATCCTTGTTAATTGTTTGGCCTGAGGCAATTCAGTCCTGGACTCTACAGACTTTATTGTAGGGCTGTTGGTGACCTCCAAAAGGACTGATTCCAAGACTCATTTCCCAGGATTTCACCATGTCAGGCCACTGCCAACCCACACTTCTGTAAGAGACCCTCAAACATTCCCAGGTAGGTCTGGCTCAGTCTCCTGTGGGGTCACTGTTCATTTCTCCTGGGTCTGGTGCACACAAGGTTTCGTTGTGCCCTCTAAGAGTGGAGTCTCTGTTTCCCTCAGTCCTGTGAAGGTACTGTGATCCAATCCTGTTGGGCATCTAAGTCAGAGTCCCTGGGAATTTCCAGTCCCTTGGTCCAATACCCAGGCTGATGACTGATGTGGGGCCTTGAACCTTCACAGTAGTACAAGAACATTTTTGATATTATTGTTCTCCAGTTTATGAGTTATCCAATCAATGGGTATAGGGTTCAATGTTTTGTGCTTGTGCCACTCTTACCATTTTATTGCAGCTTCCCCTTTGTCCTTAGTTGTGAGGTATCTTTTCTTAGTAGTTTCCAGTGTCCTCTTTTTTATGGTTGTTCAACGCTGTGTTGCAATTTTAGTGTTCTGGCAGAAGAAAATGAATGCGTGTCCTTTTACTCCACCATCTTGAACCAATCTCAATAACAGGTCTACTCTTTTTGAAGAACTCTCACTTTTTAATGCTTTGCTACCCTTGAAAATAACAGTAGATAAAATAGCACCTGTCTTCTTAGGTAATATTCTCTAAACTGACATTCCCAGGATGCAAAAAGTGACATCATTATTGTACCCTTGAGATAGGAATGGCAGGTGATCAAAACAACAAGCTGACTTTCAGCCCTATCAGAGTTGCTAATGGGGGCTTCCCAGGTGGATCAGTGGTAAAGAATTTATCTGCCAATGCAGGAGACAAAGGTTCTATCTTTGGGTTGGGAAGACCACTGGAAAAGGAAATGGTAACCCCCTCCAGTATTCTTGCCTGGAAAATCCCATGGACAGAGGACCTGCTGGGCTACAGTCCATGGGGTTGTATGAGAGTCAGGCACAACTCAGCAACTAAACAACAACAGCAAAGTTGCTGATACTTCTTAGCTTCATAGTTTCTCTACAGTTTATTGATAAATTCTTTGGCAGTAATTGTAAATTAATATGATGTAGTATTTGGGAAGGACTCCCCTGGGTTTCAGTGGTAAAGAATCCACCTGCCAAACAGGAAATGTGAGTTCAATCTCTGATTCAGGAAGATACCCTAGAGAAGGAAATGGCAACTCACTACAGTATTCTTGCCTGGGAAATCCCATGGACAGCAGAGCCTGGAGCACTACAGTCCTTGGGGTCACAAAAGAATGAGACATGACTTGTTTACTAAACAAAAACAACAAAATATTAGAGAGAGGTCTCTTGTTTTCTATAGCTTCAGGGTGCTTCAAGCTCTTCTTTACACACTTCTTATTCATGCTTATGGATCTACTACCCAAGAGAGTTACCAAGACCCTCTCAGTCCCTGAAAGAGAGATGTTTGGACTGACTTTTACACACATATGATCTCTTACTCAGAGAGCCCATTATCAGTGATTTTTTTTTGTTTGTTTGCCAGTTTACTTGATAACTTTCCCACCCAGATTTAGTTTTCAAACATTACTGATTTAATAAAGATTTGAATTGTAGGAAGAGTTGAGCTTCATTTCCATTTTCATGTTCAGTTAAATTCAGGCACTAAGTCGTGTCCGACTCTTTGTGACCCCATGAATCGCAGCACGCCAGGCCTCCCTGTCCATCACCATCTCCCGGAGTTCGCTCAAACTCACGTCCATTGAGTCAGTGATGCCATCAAGCCAACTTATCCTCTGTCGTCCCCTTCTCCTCCTGCCCACAATCCCTCCCAGCATCACAGTCTTTTCCAATGAGTCAACTCTTTGCATGAGATGGCCAAAGTACTGGAGTTTCAGCTTTAGCATCATTCCTTCTGAAGAATACCCAGGGTTGATCTCCTTGAGAATGGACTGGTTGGATCTCCTTGCAGTCCAAGGGACTCTCAAGAGTCTTCTCCAACACCACAGTTCAAAGGAATCAGTTCTTCGGTGCTCAGCTTTCTTCACAGTCCAACTCTCACATCCATACATAACTACTGGAAAAACCATAGCCATGACTAGATGGACCTTTATTGGCAAAGTAATGTCTCTGCTTTTTAATATGCCAACTAAGTTGGTCATAACTTTCCTTTCAAGGAGTAGCTGTCTTCTAATTTCATGGCTGCAGTCACCATCTGCAGTGATTTTGGAGCCCCCCAAAATAAGGTCTGACACTGTATCCCCATCTATTTCCCATGAAGTGATGGGACCGGATGCCACGATCTTCATTTTCTGAATGTTGAGCTTTAAGCCAACTTTTTCGCTCTCCTCTTTCACTTTCATCAAGAGGCTTTTTAGTTCCTCTTCACTTCCTGCCACAAGGGTGGTGTCATCTGCATATCTGAGGTGATTGATATTTCTCCTGGCAATCTTGAGTCCAGCTTGTGTTTCTTCCAGCCCAGCGTTTCTCATGATATACTCTGCATATAAGTTAAATAGGCAAGGTGACAATACACAACCTTGACGTACTCCTTTTCCTATTTGGAACCAGTCTGTTGTTCCATGTCCAGTTCTACCTGTTGCTTCCTGACCTGCATACAGATTTCTCAAGAGGCAGGTTAGGTGGTCTGGTATTCCTATCTCTTTCAGAATTTTCCACAGTTTATTGTGATCCACACACTCAAAGGCTTTGGCATAGTCAATTAAGCAGAAATAGGTGTTTTTCTGGAACTCTCTTGCTTTTTCCATGATCCAGCAGATGTTGGCAATTTGATCTCTGGTTCCTCTGCCTTTTCTAAAAACAGCTTGAACATCTGGAAGTTCATGGTGCACATATTTCTGAAGCCTGGCTTGCAGAAGTTTGAGCATTACTTTACTAGCATGTGAGATGAGTGCAGTTGTGTGGTAGTTTGAGCATTTTTCCAACAACACAACACAAGAAAATACAAGAGAAGACAAGAAGACAAGAGAAGACAACAGAACACAAACTACCACATAATTGCACTCATCTCACATGCTAGTAAAGCTCAAAATTTTTCATGTTAAGTCCATGTAAGTCTTTACCCTAACAGCAATGGCATTCTGTTTCTTCACTCTGTGGTTTCTCAAGTCTCTGATGAAAATTACTAGAATGCTATTTTAAAAATCCAACTCCAGTTTTCCTTTTCACATACTGACTTTCACTTGAAATATTTCTGCTTATTTTTTTCTTCATACCTTTCACAAAATATCCTTAACAAATTTACCTTAGATATCCAAACATAAGCAATAAGTTTATATTAGATACTTGAATATTAAACATGCTACTCAAATTTTACCTTGTCATCTTCAGTTAACACATGAAAAGCTGGTATTAGGATTCAAACGTTTTTTTCCTTGCTAATTTTTTAAATTGAATTTTTTAATACCACATATTTCTCTAAGAATTGAAGTTATATTGGTGCAGTAGAAAAGGGAATAGAAATCAGACAATTAGGGTTGGAATCTGGCTCCAGTTTTATTAGGTCTATGATTTTGCATAAAGCATCTTTTTTGCTCTGTATCTCAAAGTTCATTCTTGTCTCTGGGCTATTGTGATGGTCTAAATGTAAGTTGTGTATTAAAGTATTTTGTAAGCTCAGTGTTTCTATATGTGTTAAGTAGTATTTGAGTTCCTTTGAAGACTCACAAATAGCCTTAAAGTGAGAAGCATCTGGATCAGTTAGGGAATGCTGCATCTATAGACCAGTTCAAATTACATGATAAAATAAAATCTCTCTCTGTGCTCACTGGAAGGGTAAATATGCCACCAATATATATCTGATAGTATGTAAGGCCCAGTAACTGGGATTCAACTGTAATATGCCTTAATTCCCTGATAAGACAGAGCTTGCATACACCTTTACCAGGTTCACTATGTTCTCCAGGAAATTTCTCATTCAGCACCAACTTTATGAGCTTGCTGATGCAGCCTAAACCTCACCAATGATTTATTCTTTACTACCTCCCTTGTTATAATAGAAATATGGCATTGCTTCCTTTATTTGGGGGTAATTTTATTTTCTTTTTCAGATACACAATAGTAAAGGTGCCTAGACCAGCCAAACAAATTGTTTCACCTCTTGAGTCCTTTTCTTTTAGGAGAAAAATTGGATCTTCTCTCTCTGGTTCACTTTTTCTTTCTTTGTGCATGACTTGCTTAAAATTAGAGGGTCAGATACGGAAAGACAGTTGCATTCACTGCTTGTGTAAGTTTGAAAATTAAATTGACAGAGAAAAACAGAGGTTCCAGTGTTGTCAGGGACTCATTATGCAACATCTGCTGAAGTGAGTACCTCCCAGCCCTGCCATTGGAAACCTAAGTCACAGGGAAAACTACCCCAGGATGGAGCATACTTGAAGAAGAGACAGAAAGCTCACTCTCTGTAGTTGTGACTTCCTGCTATCAGCCAACTAGGAGAGGCAGCAGTCTTAGTGTAGCTTATTGATCCCATAGTCAACTCCAAAGCTCAGAGTTCTCAACCTCTATGCTCTTGGCATACTAGGTGGATAGTGTTTGCTGTGAGGGGCTTTCCTTTGCAACATAGGATGTTAAACATCTCTGGCCTCCACCTGCTCTATGTCCAGTAGAATCATTGCTGCCAACTTTTTCACTCTCCTCTTTCACTTTCATCAAGAGGCTTTTTAGTTCCTCTTCACTTTTTGCCCCAAGGGTGGTGTCATCTGCATATCTGAGGCTACTGAGCTCTGTTGGGAAAAGCAAAAGTTTTTTCAAGCAAGACCCAATTCCTCTGGAGTGGGAGATCACCCAGATTGAAAGACACTAGTTTAAAAGTAAAGGGGGAGTTCCCTAGTGGCTTAGTGGTTAGGATTCCAGCCTTTCACTGCTGGCCCAAGTTCATTCCCTGGGCGGGGAACTGAGATTTTGTAAGCACTGAGGCCAAAAAGTAAAATAAAGAGTATACTGAGGCTGAAGCTCAAATTACAGAGTTTATCCTTGTGATCTTTGCTTTTCCTTTCTTCTTCCTCCCACCCTCCTGCCCACCTTAATCTCAATGCTTCCAAAAATAAATTCTTATTCCTGTGTAAGTGTGAAATGACATTTTACAGTCTATCTAGAAAAAAGTCCTTAATAAGCTTAAATCAAAGCAATAAAATTCTAATTACGGAGTTTTAGGTATCAAGTTTTTGCAATGTCCTGATTGTAGAAATGGATCATATGAGAAGTATTAATTTTTCCAAAAGGTAATCCCCAACATCTGAGGGAATCAAATGTTGTCACTGTTGGGGAGGAATAAATTTTCCTCTAACTTTCTGGGTCTTGGGACTGATCTAAGAATCAAATTTAAGTGAGACTGATTAGTAGGAGAAATTCAAACCAAAATTTAATAATATGTATACACAGGAGAGAATCAGGAGAACTGAACATGTCACCAAGATGGCCAAAATCCTTAAGATTCATCTTTCTTCAGCTTAAAAGCAAAAAAAAAAAAAAAAAAAAAATGTTGAGGGTAGTAGTTTGGGACTTCAGAGGGGAGGAAAGCAATTTTCAGGGAGACGCAAAAGTAAATCTTTGGCTAACAAGTGTTTGCTAGGCCAGGCAGAGAAAATGGGACACAGAAAGGAATTTTAACAGACTTTGCTAGGTTCTTCCCTATCTACAGCTAGTTCACACTATAGTGACTTATGCTGACACTTCCCTTCCTAGAAGAGGTCTTCTCTCTGCTTTCAGGCAGTTACTGAAAGTGAAATTTGCTCAGTCTTGTCGGACTCTTTGCAACCCCACAGACTATACAGTACTTGGAATTCTCTAGGCCAGAATACTGGAGTGGGTAGCATTTCCCTTCTCTAGGGGATCATCCCAACCCAGGGATCAAACCCAGGTCTTCTGCATTGCAGGTAGATTCTTTGCCAGCTGAGTCACAAGGGAAGTCCAAGAATACTAGCAGTTAGGGAAAAAGCCTAACTTTCTTCCTGAGTCACTTTAGCCTTGTTTTCAGCTCAAAATCATCTCTACAACATACATTTAGGGATGGCAAATTTTGCTCCCCTACATCCTCCGCTTCAGCTGTTTATTACCAGTGGAGTCACATTATTGGTAATAACCTATTTGTCCTCTGGCACATGATTTCATTTGAAAAATTGAAGATGTCTAGACTGAGGAATCTCACCCTATATATAGGTATTTGAAATTTTCCTCCTCACTTTCTATTCTGTGTTTCTCCAGCAACAGCCATAGATTTTATTTTTAGGTAAATCCCTCTTCCACTTTTGGTTCAAGTGATCTGAAAATGTTCTACCTCTGGCTGGAGAAGCAATGTCCATAACACAGACTTAATGCACTAAGAGTGGAGATTTTGTTGGGTTTATAGGGACAGGGGATGCTTCTTTTACTGCTGGACTTAAATCTGGAATAATGTAGGCTAAAGCTGCCTGAGACAATCACAGCTCTACAGAGTCTCAGAAAGAAAGTAGGCCTGGAAAGGATCAGAGCTCAGCAGAAAGGGGGGGTCAGTTGCTCCTGATGGCAGGTTTGACCTGAAAGCAACAAAAACATCACAATTAAGTAAGGGGGGTTTTCTGTCACTTGCAACCAGGAGTCATGGTGAAAGCATTCAGTTATTTCTGATACATGTTGGAACTGCCTCTTGCTTCCTCTACTCCACGTCCCCTTAGTGATGTCAGCTGTCTTGCCGCTATCCATAAGTGCATTGCCTTCTCTGACTGTACTGTACCCATAACAGATTAAGGAGGAAATCATTTTATTAATACTTTGTCCTTGCCATACTCTGTCTTCTCAGCATGAGAACCATTGCTTCTGCCTCATAGAGACCCTATGAAAACACTCAGCAAGTCCTGTACCTGCCCACCTTGGGATGTACCCTGAGCTACTGGATCTCAGAGTTCAAGGATTAGAGCCCATCCAGGCTCCCCTTACTCTAATCCCTGGATCTCTTGGGTGTATTTATGATAATGTCTTCTCTGTATGCATGGGTTCGAATTCCATCCTCATTGTCTCATTGACCTCGTTGTCTGGTTAAGTTTATGGCCTCCTGTTGTGGCTCAGCTGGTGAAGAAACCACCACCCACAATGCAGGAGACTTGGATTCGATCCCTGTGTGGGGAAGATATCCACTCCGGATATCCACTCCTCTCTTGGGCTTGCCTGGTGACTCAGAGGTGAAAGCGTCTTCCTCCAATGCAGGAGGCCCGAGTTTGATCCCTTGGTTGGGAAGATTCCCTGGAGAAGGAAAGGGTAACCCACTCCAGTCTTGCCTGGAAAATCCCATGGACGGAGAAGCCTGGTGGGCTACAGTCCAGGGGGTTGTATAAAATTGATCATGACTGAGCAACTTCACCTTCACTTTCTCTTTTTCCAGCTGACAACATTTCATAAGAAATGAATTGTGGTGATGAAAACAGAGCAGAAAGCAGCATCAACAGGCTCTGTGAATAGGCATTTTCCTAAACACTAAATAGCTGAAATGGTAAATTAAAACATTTTAAAACATAATATCCTTACATAGGAAGGAATCTTGAGTGATCAGTGTAATTCAAAGGAACCATTTTGTCTTTGTTTTTATTAAATGAGTAAATGCAAAAGAATATCCATTAAATATATTTATGTCTGTATTTTAAAAAGCTTGTGGAAAACAACTTCAGATACTCATCCCTCTATTGAAACACCTTGCATAAAGGGCACATACCTTAAACTTTATTGGTAAAGAAAACACTTTTTGAAGTAGTTTTGGCAATTTCAATTTCCATTTGCAGGGAATTTAACTATAGCAATACATTTTTATTAAGATTTCATATTTTTAAAATATTTACTTACCGTCAATTTAAAGGAGTAAAATGCTATCTTATGGATTTGCTTATATTTATAATTACAAAATGAAATTGAATGACTTTTCACATGCTTATTGAACATTTATGATTTTTTTTTCTTCAAAATGCCTATTTAGACTATTTTTTGTCAAGTTTTCCTGATACGGATTTTATATTTACTGTATATTAATCCTATGTATATTCTGTATACTAATCCTATGTCAATTAAAATACTGAAAACATTATATTCACACTTGTAATTTGTTTTTTCTCCCTTTTAAAATAATAACATTTAACATTTATTATAACCGTAAAATATTTGAAGATGAAACAAGTGAGGCCAAAGTTACATTAAACCTATATATTAACATGAGAAATGATGTTCTTCAGCATCATTTTAATCTCTAAGTCATAAATATCATTTTCTCTGTTTGTTTATTTTACTGTATTTCAATAAAGTTTTGTAATTTCCTCATAAAGCTTTTGCTCACCTGATGTTCAGTTCAGTCGCTCAGTCGTGTCCAACTCTTTGCGACCCCATGAATCGCAGCACACCAGGCCTCCCTGTCCATCACTATCTCCCGGAGTTCACTCAGACTCACTTTTATCAAGTCCGTGATGCCATCCAGCCATCTCATCCTTTGTCATCTCCTTCTCCTCCTGCCCCCAATCCTTTCCAGCATCAGAGTTTTTTCCAATGAGTCAACAGTTCGCATGAGGTGGCCAAAGTACTGGAGTTTCAGCTTTAGCATCATTCCTTCCAAAGAAATCCCAGGGCTGATCTCCTTCAGAATGGACTGGTTGGACCTCCTTGCAATCCAAGGGACTCTCAAGAGTCTTCTCCAACACCACAGGTCAAAAGCATCAATTCTTCAGCCCTCAGCCTTTTTCACAGTCCAACTCTCACATCCATACATGACCACAGGAAAGACCGTAGCCTTGACTGGATGGACTGTAGTCAGCAAAGTAATGTCTCTGCTTTTGAATATTCTATCTAGGTTGGTAATAATTTTTCTTCCAAGGAGCAAGCATCTTTTAATTTCATGGCTGCAGTCAGCATCTGCAGTGATTTTGAAGCCCCCCCAAATAAAGTCTGACACTGTTTCCACTGTTTCCCCATCTATTTCCCATGAAGTGATGGGACCGGATGCCATGATCTTTGTTTTCTGTATATTGAGCTTTAAGCCAACTTTTTTATTCTCCTCTTTCACTTTCATCAAGAGGCTTTTTAGTTCCTCTTCACTTTCTACCATAAGGGTGGTGTCATCTACATACCTGAGGTTATTGATATTTCTCCCAGCAATCCTGATTCCAGCTTCTGCTTCTTCCAGCCCAGCATTTCTCATGATGTACTCTGCATATAAGTTAAATAAGCAGAGTGACAATATACAGCCTTGACGTACTCCTTTTCCTATTTGGAACCAGTCTGTTGTTCCATGTCCAGTTCTAACTGTTGTTTCCTGACCTGCATACAGATTTCTCAAGAGGCAGGTCAGATGGTCTGGTATTCCCATCTCTTTCATAATTTTCCACAGTTTATTTTGATCCACACAGTCAAAGGCTTTGGCATAGTCAATAAAGCAGAAATAGATGTTTTTCTGGAACTCTTTTGTTTTTTCCATGATCCAGTGGATGTTGGCAATTTGATCTCTGGTTTCTCTGTGTTTTCTAAAACCATCTTGAACATCAGGGAGTTGACAGTTCATGTATTTCTGAAGCCTGGCTTGGAGAATTTTGATCCATTCATATATCATGTATTAGAGCTTTTTGGTTAAACATATATTGCAAATGCATTTTATTGTCATATATTAATTTTATAACCAGGAATTTTCAAAAATTATTTTTTAGTTAATTATGATTATTTGTAGATACTTTTAATTTTTCTATTTAAAATTGTATCCCTTGGAAGAACTGGCTATTTGATCTTCTTTCTCGCCCCACTTGTTTTCTTTCCTTCTGTGGTGCCTTGTATGACTCAGACTCCAAGAGAAAATTGCATAGAAGTGGTGGCAATTGACCTCCTAGTTTTCTTTTTAATCTTGGGGAAAAAAAATGTTTTTATTATTACACATTATTATATAAATTTGCCCAAGATTTTTTTAACTGTTCTTACCAAACAATTATAGAAAATTCAACTATATTCTCATTTTACAGAGCATATTTATCATGAAATGATTCTGAAGTTTTATCATTTTTCTATATGTTGTAAGATAAATGTTTTATTTTCCTTCTTAAATTTGTTAATATGGTAAAAATGGAAAAATTGTCTCTCTAAATTTTGTTAACTCTTACATACCAGAGAGAAATACAAATTTGTAAATGTTATTTTCTTGTTCTATATCCACGGGTATGGTTTACTAACATTTTGTTTAGAACTTTGCATCTACATTTATGAATTAGACTTTCCTATAATTTTGTTCTAAATGTTCTCATTTGGATATCAAGCTTATGCTAACCTCATAAAGCAAGACAGCGTCATCCTTTGTTATTGTTCAGTGAAGTTTGTATTGCCTGAGATGATCTTCTCCTTGAAACTGTGAGAAAACCCTGGTGGCCCTATGTTCTGTATTTGAGAGACCCTAATGGGTCTTGTATTCTCTTTGCAGAATATTTCTCACTATGGATTCAGTGTCTTTAATAGTTATAAAACGTTTGGGCCTGGCATCCTTAGGAAACAGAATAGTCTTGAAACATTCATTCACAGGAAGCAGGAATGACGGACAAAGTGTTGAAATAGAGGATAGAGCTGGAAGCCAACACCTGGATGCATTCGTGAGTTAGCTTCTGTTAAGCACTTCTGTTGGCTGATTTCATAAGCAGTCCCTGAGAACATACATAACATCATACCATCAAGTTGGTAGATTCAGAATGTATAGTTGACAAAAGTTAATAACTGTTCATGATAAAAATTCTCCACAAATGAGAAATAGAGAAAAGATCCTCCAATTTAATAAAGAATGTCTACAAATACTTACAGGTAACATTATACACACTGGTGAATACAGAACTGCTTAGGATGTAGAAAAGGCAAGAATGAATACCTTCATCACTTCTATTCAACATTTTACCAGTGCTCCCTACCAAGGCAAAAAGTCAGAAAAAGAGATAAAAATTAGACAGCAAGGAGCAAATCATTTTATTTACATATGACCTGATTGTGGAAATAATCCTAAGGAATACCAAAAAAGAATGTGGAAATGAATAAGTGAATTTAGGAAAGTCAATTAAGAACAAAGTACAAGAAAAACTATTATATTTCTCTGTATTCACAAAAAAGTAATTTAAAAATAAAATAGACTATCAATACTTTTAAAAAAACATTCAAAATGTAAAACACTTGGGGATAAAGTCAATGAAATAATCCACAAGACCTGCTCATTTAAAACTATGAAGAATTACAGGGGGAAAGATTTAAATAAATATGAACAGATGAGCTTTCTCGGTGGCTCAGACACTGAAGAATCTGCCTGCAATGCAGGAGACCCAGATTTTATCCCTACGTCAGGAAGATCCTCTGGAGGAGGGAATGGCTACCTACTCCAGTATTTTTGTCTGGAGAAATCCATGGGCAGAGGAGCTTGGCAGGCTACACTCCATGGAGTCACAAAGAGTCCACTTTCATAGATTAAAAACAAGAAATCACACCAAAAAATGTTATTTCTTTTCAATATATATCATTTCAGTGTAATAACATTAATAATCTTAGATCTTATTTTTTAGAAATTAAAAAAGGATTATTACTCAATTATTCACCTCTGTATTTCTCAATTGTATTTCCCTTTTGTTGCCATATTCTATATAAATTCTTTCTTTTACCAGCAAATCTAATTTATTGTTAAACCCAATCAAAGAGTTTTCAATTTAAATTATCACATTACCACATTATTTCTGTCATTTTAGTTCTAGAAGTTCAATTTGGTCTCTCAGAATCTAGTGGATAACTTTAATAGACTTTTCTTCTTAATTCATATATTTAATTCCTTCATTCATTTGATTAACATTTTAATATATTATTTATTTTATGCTTCTAGAATTTGAAGTCATTACATGTCAAATTCAGGTATCAGTAAATTTGTTCATTCAATTCTCATATATGATATATCTTTCCTTGTGTATTTTGAGTTTTGACTATGAGTTTATGTATCTTGGAACGTTATATGTGAGAACTGTTTTGAGATCTAAAACTAGGTTCCATCAGAGAAAATTTATAGTTGCCTCTACCAGCACCTCAGGGTACTTCCAGCTTGAGATCAACTTAAAAAAAAAAGTACTCAGCTTGAGGTACTTTGTTCCAGTCAGATTATGTGATTTAAGGCTAGTTATAGTTACAAATTCTCAGGGAAAAGTATTTTCCCCCTTTTCTAAGGGCTATGCTTCATGAAAAGCAATTTTCTTTATAGTCCCCTTCAAGGAAATAAAATTTTTCTGTTTTCTCATGACACTGACAATGTAATTCTTTAATGCCGCAAAGTATGTGTCTGTCTTATCAGCACGACTGGCAGACTGAATTTTGTTTCCTATACCTCAGCAAAGTATGATTTTGGAAGCGTTGATCAAGTTCACCCAGCTTTGAAAATGTGCTAACATCAAAGGCCATTTTAATGGTCTTCTCTCTCTAACGCTATGCCTCTGAATAAGGAGCCTCAGTCTAAAACTTTACCCCACTCCTGACCTACCATGAGAATGAGGGATCCTGGGGTGAAGTCACTTTGCTAGCTTACAAGTAGCATGTTATAGGTACAAGTTGCCTTAGCTTATGTTCTGAGGAAACAGAACCTGAGTCAAAATATTGAGTGCTAAGCATTGTCAGGGAGAGTGTTTATTAAAAAAATAAAATTTAAAAAAAAAAACAGTAAAAAGAAGAGGTGGATATATGGAAAGAGAGAGCAAAAAGTGAGGGTGTGAGCAACAGGAGTCCTCATTCTTTGCTGATGATATTGAAAAATGGTACAGCTGGAAGAACAGTCTGGCTGTTTCTAACAAAACTAAACATACTCTTACCATTGCACCCCTTGGTATTTACTCAAATGAACTTGAAACATGTTAATCCAAAAAAAAGCCATACATAGATGGCTGCTGCTGCTGCTGCTGCTAAGTTGTTTCGGTCATGTCCTACTCTGTGACCCCAGAGATGGCAGCCCACAAGGCTTCCTCATCCATGGGATTCTCCAGGCAAGAACACTGGAGTGGGTTGCCATTTCCTTCTCCAATGCATGAAAGTGAAAAGTGAAAGTGAAGTCGCTCAGTTGTGTCCAGCTCTTCACAACCCCATGGACTACAGCCCACCAGGCTCCTCCGTCCATGGGATTTTCCAGACAAGAGTACTGGAGTGAGGTGCCATTGTCTTCTCCGACATAGATAGCAGTTTTATTCATAGCTGCCAAGATCAATAAAGCAAGCGAAATGTCCTTTAATAGATGAATAGATAAACTATAATATATTCAGACAATGGAATATTATTTCGTGCTGAAAAGAAATGTTAACAAACAATGAAAAGATATGTAGAACACTCAAAGGCAAAGTTTTAAGTGAAAGAAGCCATTCTGAAAAGGCTACTTAGTATATGATTCCCGCTACTATATGACATTTTGGAAAAGGCAAAACTAAGGAGATAGTAAAAATATCAGTGGTTGCAGGTATTAAGGAAGATGGATGGATGAAACAGGCAAATCAAGGAGGACTTTTAGGGTAGTGAAAAATACTCTATGTGATACTATCATGGTGGATACACATCACTACAGATGTGTCCAAAACTATAGAATGTCCAATACCCAGAGTGAACCCTAAGGTAGACCATGGGTTTTGGGTGATAATAACGCATCGATGAAGGTTCATCAGTGGTAACAGTTGTAATCTGTACCACTCTGGTGCAGGATACTGATAGCAGAGATGTGCCTGTGCAGGATAAAGAGTATGTATGTATATGGGAAATCCTCTGTCCTTCCTGTTCAGTTTTTCTGTGGACCTGAAGTTGCTCCAAAAAAATAAATCTACCTTTTAAAAAATGAGAATGTCTAAAACAGAACCTTCTCAACTTCAAAACCCAGCTTCTCTCAGGTGAAGGGGAACTGTTATACTCCTCAGAGACGACTGGGATTTTGTTCATGAGATACTCCTTGATTTCACCCTATCGACTCCTGGGACTTTTCCCATGGCATATTGCTGGGTTGAGCATTTGGAGAATATGGTTTTGATCAGATGCTGTACTGTCTGAGCAGGAAGCATGAGAAGAGTTAACACAAAGCTCTATGAGAGCTGAACATCAGGAAGTCAGCATGCTCACCTACCAGCAATGCTTAACCCAGCATTAAGGCCTCATTAAACTTTTTTCCAAGTTTTAAATTGTGGTAAAATGCACACAAGACTTACTACCTTAACTATCTTTGAGTGGTAATAGATAGATTCATAATATGATACCATCTCCCCCTTTCATCTTAAAAACACCCTTCATCTTGCAAAAATGAAATCTTATACCCACTAGGCAATAACACCATATTCTTCCAGCCCTCCGGCCCCTGGCAACAATCTTTCTTCTACTTTCTGACTCTATGATTTTGACAACTCTTTGTACTTCATATATTAATAAGCGTAATCACATAGTATTTGGATTTTCTGTCTGGCCTATTTCAGTTAATGTCCTTAAGGTTCATTCATGCTGTAGCGTATGTTAGAATTTTCTTTCCTTTTCTGGCTGAATAGTATTCCTCTGTGGTATATATAATGTTTTTCCTATCCGTTCATTCATCGATGCATACTTGGACTGAATCTATTGTGAATGATGCTGGTATGAACATAAGTGTACAAATATATCTTCAATGCTTTGGCATATATACCAGTGAAAATGCTGGATTATATAGCAATTCTATGTTTACCTTTTTTAGTAACTGCCATGCTCTTTTCCACAGGGGCTATAAAAAATACTTCCATTCCCAGCAACAGTGCACAAGGATTCCAATTTTTCCACACTCTTGCTAACACTTGTTATTTTTCTCTATTTTTTCCATAATGATGTTAGATGGTGTCTTATTATAGTTCTAATTTGAATTTCCCTAATAATTTGTTGTAGTGAACATCTTTTCATGTGCTTATTAGCCATGTGTATATTTTTTGGAGCAATTAGAGTTTTAGGACTTCTCTATATGTTCTGGATATTAATCCCTTGTCAGATGTGTGATTTACTAATATTTTCTCCCATTCTGTGGGTTGACTTTCATTCTGTTGATAGTGGTTTTAGATTTACATTTAAAATATTATCAAGTCCAATTGTCTATTTTTTCATCATCGTCTGTGTTTTTGGTGTTACTTCCAAGAAATAATTGCCAAATCTACTGTTGTGAAGCTTTTATTTTATATTTTTTTCTAAGAATTTTATGCCTTTAGCCTTCTCACTGAAGTCTTGATTTATTTTGGATTAAGTTTTGTATATACTGTTAGGTATGTTTCAAACTGTTCTTTTACATGTGATATCCACTTTTTCCAGAATCAATTGTTGAAAATATTCTCCTTTTTCCACTGAATTATCTTGGCACCTTTGCCAAAAAACCATTTGACCATATGTTCAAGAGCTTATTTCTGAGTTCTATGGTCTATTCCATTGGTTAATATATCTGTCTTTATGCCAGTAACACAATGTTTTGATTATTAAAGCTTGGAATGAGTTTTGAAGTTAAGAAATGTGAATCCCCCAGCTTTGTGCTTGTTTTTATTTAATCTATGTATTGGCTGTGCGGAGTCTGTACTGCTGCCTGTGAGGGCTTTCTCGAGTTGCCTAGAGCAGGGGCTCCTCTAGGTGAAGCGCAAGGGCGTCCACTGTGCTGGCTTCTCTGGTTTCGGAGCCTGGACTCCAGGGCCCACGGGCTTCAATAGTTGCGACATGTGGGTTTAGTAGTTGTGGTGCACAAGCTTAGTTGCCCCAAGGTATGTGGAATCTTTCTGAAGCAGGGATTGAACCTTTATCCCCTGCCTTGGCAGGAGGATTCTTAACCACTGAACCATCAGTGAAGTCCACTCGTGCTTGCTTTTTGAGATCATTTTGGCTATTTGGGGTCCCTTGAGGTTTCATATTAATTTTAGGATGGGATTTTCTATTTCTAAAAAAATGATCATTGGAATTTTTATAGAGATTACATCTTTCATCTGTAATGTAAATAATACACAATCAAGGGGTGACAATACAAACATAACTTCCTTATTTGCCAAGTATTATTCTAGGCACATTTATACCTTACAAATTTGACACACACACAATGTTTACCAACAAATGAGGTATATATATTTTTTCATTTTACAGATAAGACAGCTAATTATCAGAAAGCTCAAGTAACTGTAAATTTTGACACTATAATACAAGCTCATTTCAACACATGGTGCTGATCTTTATCTAGATAAAACCTGAGGAGATACTTATTATATGGAGAGTCCATTGACTCAAATGAATAACATGCTATTTTTCCATGATATCCTTAGGATATGTGGACTTTTGTTATAACTCTTCACCTGAAATAGGCAAATGGTCACCCTAAACAGAATACGATAAAATATCTGCTTCCTATTTCACTAAAGAGAAAAATTACTTTGGCTTGATAATGCAAATAAAATTCTGTGAAAAATCACCCAGTGGGCCCTTGGAGTCTTTTTGTATTATCAAAATATTCACATAGTAATTAATCAATCAGTGCTCTCTGAGAGTGGCTTAAGTACAGTCATTTTGAAAACTGCTCCAGCATCTGCTTATGAAATAGAAATTGATTTGAAAATAGGTGTCAGTCTTTAATTTAAGTTAATATTTCATGGAGCAATTCTATTTGAAGTATTTCTCACTAAAACTAAGACGATTAATAAATCTCATACATGCAACCAAAGTTACAATCACAATCAGGATGTATTGCACAATTGAAAGTTAGAGTTGTGATACAGAATATGTATTTCAGCACCAGATTCAGGGTCTTTAGTTGTTATATTTTTAAGTCTTAGAGAGATTATCTACTTCAGCAAATTGTTTAGTGCTACTCTGTGAAAGAAGATAAATCATCCTTCTACCTTTGGTTATAACTGAATCTATTTAAATGTAGAAACAAATTAGTTGTAATAATTAGTATATGGGCTTCCCTAGTAACTTAGATGGTAAAGCATCCTTCTGCAGTACAGGAGACCCGGGTTCAATCCCTGGGTTGAGAAGATTCCCTGGAGAGAGATATAGTAACCCACTCCAGTATTCTTCCCTGATTCACGTGGACAGAGGAGCCTCATGAACTACAGTCCATGGGGTAACAAAGAGTGGGACACGAGTGAGAGACTGACATGCACACAGTAATTAGTACAGAGTAAGAAACTACAACCCACTCCAGTATTCTTGCCTGGAAAATCCCATGGACGGAGGAGCCTGGTGGGCTACAGTCCACGGGGTTGCAAAGAGTCAGACACGACTGAGCGACTTCACTCACTTCACTACTGTACACATTAACTTTACTATAATCCTCTACAGAGATGAATCTCAATATTACCTCTTTCTCAAGAAATATGCCATCTCATTTATCTATCTGATCAATTGGCTTAATCTGAGAAAAATCTTTAATGTTTGGAAATTCTGCCCAACACAGCTGTTCGTCTACTCATCTGTAGCTAGCGTGTGAAAATCAGAGGAGTGAGCAGGAGCAGTGGACAGATCTGCTACTTTGGTGCCATATCAGATGATTTTATAATCTTTTTTAAACTGCTACTGAATGTACAGTGTTAAGAAACATTCCAAAGTCTGTTTCTGGTGTCGCTTCCTTCCAGACTCAAGACTGCCCTCTGTCCTCTTCTCCCAAAGCCCTTCTAAGATACAATTTCAGAGGGCTTTCTTTTCCCTCAATTAAAAGCAGATAATGAAGAGGAAAAGTTAAAATTTTACACAATCTACTGCTCCTTCTGCCTCTGTGACTCAGCTTGCTCCTTGCAAAGTCTGAATCACGTGTGTCATGCAGTCTCAAAGCAAGGACTCACAATACTAGGAATTGGCGCTTATCTCACTCACCCTTGTCCTGCTCTTTGCGATCACCAAGCTCCTGCAAACCTGCTTAATCACGCCTATCCATGTATAAAATCTCTGTAACCCCTTTATTCAGGACTCAGAACTTGGAGTGTTAACTCCTCTGGGACCACCGGCATAATAAGCCTGAGTTCTCCAACTCTCTGAGTGTGGTACTTGGTTTCTCGAGTACTGGTTTCTGCAACAATAAGCTCTACATAAAGATGTGCTTCAAAACTACACTTGGAGCAGCAAAAAGATGGTTATTTCTTTAATATGCTGCATCTTTGGGTTAATGAACTAGAATAACTTTGATGTAATCTCTGTAAGCCATGTATGTCCAGCTGACCAGGTATGTGTATGATGTGTTAATTGCTCAGTTATGTCTGACTCTTTGCAACCCCATGGACTGTAGCCCACCAGGCTCCTCTATCCATGGGATTCTCTAGGCAAGAATACTGGAGTGGGTTGCCATAACCTTCTCCAGAGGAGTATGTGTATGCATGGTGGCAAATGGTTATGTGGAAGAAATATGGCTACAAGACAAACTAAATGAAAGTACAATTTATTAGCTGTAGCAACATGGATCTGGTCTTCACACTGAATTCTTACTGGGGCAAATACTACTAAAAGTTGATGAACTAGAGATATGTAAATAAGAAATTTTTAAGTGCAGAGAGGGTCTCACCCTCCTGATTCCCCATCCCCATGCTTTCTCATGTAGGTCAGGGGTCAGCGGTTGACAATGCTCTGATTCTGAATACAAATGATATAAACTCCAGACCCACACAACTGATTCTTTCACTTTTCTTCTTCATTACAACCTGTGTCTAATCACACACACACACACACACACACACACACACACACACACACACACACACACACACACACACACACACACATGCATAATTTCATCTGTGGTTCACATAATTAACTTTCCTTCTGTGAATTCTGCTCAGAGGCATATCCTTCAGAAATCCCTTTTTAATTGCAGCTAAACGTATGACCATGTTATGTGATAATGTCCCTACCTGCAAAGCATCATCTGAATGTAATCTGTAAGTGGGTCCTCTGTTCCATAGGTTATCATAACTGCATCAGCACCGAAGAATTTCAAAGTACTCTCCCTTTGGGGAGCTAACCATCCTGCAATATCTTGTAAATTGCAGTTTTTGCCTTCCCACAAATATACATGTAATCTTTTAATGCTCCTTTGCTATTTTTCCTTTTCCTGTTCTTCATTCCTTCTTACCTGTCTAGACTTGTCAGAGGCATCCACAGGCATTAGTGCATCACCTGGACTAATGAGACTGCTGACAAACAGAGAAAGCATCCTCCTTTCACCTGAGACTCATCATGACTGTGGTATTGGCAGCTTTCTTCTCTGCCTTTGGAAACTTATCTCTTTCTAAGTTAATTGCTCCCTGGTTACCATAGACATAGTCTCCTGACCCTGACTTTATTTTTCCTGAATTTTCACTAACAAAGCTAGGTAGGAAGTCAAGAAACATCTGGAGTAACAGGTAAATTTGGCCGTGAAATACGGAATGAAGCAGGGCAAAGGCTAATAGAGTATTGCCAAGAGAATGCACTGGTCATAGCAAACACCCTCTTCCAACAACACAAGGGAAGACTACATATGGACATCACCAGATGGTCAACACCAAAATCATTGATTATATTCTTTGCAACCGAAGGTGGAGAAACTCTATACAGTCAGCAAAAACAAGACCAAGAGCTGACTGTGGCTCCTTATTGCCAAATGCAGACTTAAATTGAAGAAAGTAGGGAAAACCACTATACCATTCAGGTATGACCTAAATCAAATCCCTTATGATTATGCAGTGGAAGTGAGAAATAGATTTAACGGGCTAGATCTGATAGAGTGCCTGATGAGCTATGGACGGAGGTTTATGACATTGCAAAGAAGACAGAGATCAAGACCAACCCCATGGAAGAGAAATACAAAAAAGCAAAATGGGTGTCTGGGGAGGCCTTACAAATAGCTGTGAAAAGAAGAGAAGTGAAAAGCAAAGGAGAAAAGGAAAGATACAAGCATCTGAATGCAGAGTTCCAAAGAATGACAAGGAGAGATAAGAAAGTCTTCCTCAGTGATCAATGCAAAGAAATAGAGGAAAACAACAGAATGGGAAAGACTAGAGATCTCTTCAAGAAAATTAGAGATACCAAGGGAACATTTCATGCAAAGATGGTCTTGATAAAGGACAGAAATGGTATGGACCTAAAAGAAGCAGAAGATATTAAGATATAGCAAGAATACACAGAAGAACTGTACAAAAAAGTTCTTCATGATCCAGATAATCACGATGGTGTGAGCACTCACCTAGAGCCAGACATCCTGGAATGTGAAGTCAAGTGGGCCTTAGAAAGCATCACTACAAACACAGCTACTGATGGAATTCCAGTTGAGCTATTTCAAATCCTACAGGATGATGTTGTGGAAGTGCTGCACTCAATATGCCAGCAAATTTGGAAAACTCAGCAGTGGCCACAGGACTGGAAAATGTCAGTTTTCATTCCCGTCCCAAAGAAAGGCAATGCCAAGGAATGCTCAAACTACTGCACAATTGCACTCATCTCACACGCTAGTAAAGTAATGCTCAAAATTCTCCAAGCCAGGCTTCAGCAATACATGAACTGTGAACTTCCAGATGTTCAAGCTGGTTTTAGAAAAGGCAGAGGAACCAAAGATCAAATTGCCAACATCTGCTGGATCATGGAAAAAGAAAGAGAGTTCCAGAAAAACACCTATTTCTGCTTTATTGATTATGCCAAAGCCTTTGACTGTGTGGATTACAACAAACTGTGGAAAATTCTGAAAGAGATGGGAATATCAGATCACCTGACCAGCCTCTTGAGAAACCTATATGCAGGTCAGGAAGCAACAGTTAGAACTGGACATGGAACAACAGACTGGTTCCAAATAGGAAAAGGAGTACGTCAAGGCTGTATATTGTCACCCTGCTTATTTAACTCTATGCAGAGTACATCATGAGAAATGCTAGGCTGGAAAAAGCACAAGCTGGAATCAAGATTGCCAGGAGAAATTTCAATAACCTCAGATATGCAGATGACACCACCCTGATGGCAGAAAGTGAAGAGGAACTAAAAAGCCTCTTAATGAGAGTAAAAGAGGAAAGTGGAAAAGTTGGCTTAAAGCTCAACATTCAGAAAAAGAAGATCATAACATCTGGTCCCATCACTTCATGGGAAATGGATGGGAAAACAGTGTCAGACTTTATTGTTTTGGGCTCCAAAATCACTACTTCAAAGATGGTGATTGCAGCCATGAAATTAAAAGACGCTTATTCCTTGGAAGGAAAGTTATGACCAATCTAGATAGCATATTCAAAAACAGAGACATTACTTTGCCAACAAAGGTCTGTCTAGTCAAGGCTATGGTTTTCCAGTGGTCATGTATAGATGTGAGAGTTGAACTGTAAAGAAAGCTGAGTGTCAAAAATTGATG